>JANHGO010000012.1:15959856-15993748 GCA_024606505.1 Aquila spilogaster
CATCATTTGTACATTCCAATCCTTTCATTACTGCTGTTGTCATTTTATTAGTGTTATCATTATTAGTTTCTTCTTTTTATATTCTATTAAACCATTCTTATCTCAACCCACGGGTTTTACTTCTTTTCCCGATTTTCTCCCCCGTCCCACTAGGTGGGAGGGAGGGAGTGAGCTGCTGCGTGGTGTTTGGTTGCTGGCTGGGGTTAAACCACGACATACGTGCAGAGACTGCACATGTTTTGTGACAAAAACCCACCTCTCTTTAGCCCCATCTATTAGTTAATTTATTTTTTTAAAAGGATTCAGAGACAATGTAACAGGGAAAAGAGCCAATTTGTAGTTCTCCATTCTGATTAAATGCTGCCTGTCTTTGATAATCTAGGGGAAAAAAAGGGGGGGATAATGGTGAGCATCTGAATGATTATTTAGCATATAAAATATGTTTTCCAGGAAAAAAAAATCATTTTATGAAACAACTTTTCAATATACAGATAACTGTCCTCCACACCTGTGTGTATGCACATGTGTACAAACACCTTTGTAAAAATGAAAAGGTGAAAAAGGATCAGCAAAAGACACCTCAGGTGGCCAGGAGGATTACTAATATCAAAACTCTCTTTATACGTTACTATCATGCTAATTGTGATGCCTGCAGCATTGTAAATCATCTTGCCGCATCAAGCTGAATGAAAGACTTACAAAAAACCAAAGACAGGAGAGATGGGAAATGTTGATTAAAAAAAATTTTCAAAGAAGCATAAGGACAATCTGCTAAACTGCTAAGCTTATTTTGAATCAGCTGAGCTATTCTGATTTTCAGCAGGTGAATCTGGTCCTTAAAAATAGGAAAGTGGGATTTTGACAGCCTTTTCCTTTTACTAAGCCCAAATTGTCAGTGAGCCTAAGGTTTGTTCCTGTGAGTCCACCCTCAGCACCTTCAGCTGTGGGCTTAGCATCTTGCTGGATTGAGCCCATAAGCAGTAGGCCAGATTTGGCAGAGTTCCCTGCAAAGGTACAAGGCTGATCCATTTGAAAAGCTGTTGTGGTTTAACCCCAGCCAGCAACTAAGCACCTCGCAGCCGCTCACTCACTTCCCCCCCACCCAGTGGGATGAGGGAGAGAATTGGGAAAAAAAAAATTAAAACTCGTGTGTTGAGATAAAAACAGTTTAACAGAACAGAAGAAAATAATAAAGATAATAATAATAACAATAATAAAATGACAATAATAATAAAATAATTGGAATATACAAAACAAGTGATGCACAATGCAATTATTCACCACTCACCAACTGATGACCAGTTAGTTCCTGAGAAGCAATCTGCCCCCCACACCCCCCAGGCCAACTCCCCCAGTTTATATACCAGGCATGACGTCACATGGCCAGTTTGGGTCAGCTGTCCTGGCTGTGTCCCCTCCCCACTTCTTGTGCCCTTCCAGCCTTCTTGCTGGCTGGGCATGAGAAGCTGAAAAATCCTTGACTTAGTATAAACACTACTTGGCAACAACTGAAAACATCAGTGTGTTATCAGCATTCTTCTGATAATGAATCCAAGACATAACACTATACCAGCTACTAGAAAGAAAATCAACTCTCTCCCAGCCAAAACCAGGACAAAAGCACATCAACATTTTCTGCTGCTGGCCATGTGCTCAAAATGCTCCTTTTGGGGTTAGGGGGACAGGGCAGTCACCTCCTGTCTTGCTGCTCCAGTGAACAGCATGATCCATAACTGATGGAGGCCATGCCTGTGAAAGGAAAATAACCCAGAAACACTGAGACAATCCATGTACCATAGATAACTGTGCCTCTATAAAGCTACCCAAGGAGGTCAGAATGAGAACTTGTGTCCTTTTTCTCCAAATGTAGTATCATGTTTCATTTGAAGGAGAATTGACCCTTTCAGAAGTAAAGTCTCTATCACCCTTGTGAGCCCCAACATCAGTAGCACAGCCATTTATGGTTTGCCTTAGCAGGACCACATGTAATGGAAGTAAAATAATTACTTTTTTTTTCTCATTTGTAAAGCAAAACATTAAGGAGAAAATCTCATCTTTCTTTCTTCCATCCTCTTCAGGTCCAGAGATGATGGGGGTGAAGTATCAATTTATCAAAATCCCTGAACTACTGAGTAATTAATTTGAACCAAACGAGAGAGATTTTCCTGTGATTATGTATTACAGTCAACCTAAGTATGAAAGGAAACAGTGTAAGGAGAATATGCGATATGATAAAAGTTAATATTCTAGAAAATAATGAGATGTAAATTGCTAGTTGGAACAATACCTACAGGCCCAACTCTGCAATTTTTTTTTTGCCAAAGATAGGGATATTTTTATGTATTAATAATAATTTTCAGTTCTTGAGCTCTTTATAAAGGAGATCAGTAACAAAATGCCTTTTCTTTTCAGAGGAAGAAACTGAAGCAAAAAGAGATATGATATACAGAGTTCCTTAGCAGACCAGGCACTCTTCACCATATCACAGATTTCCTGAGTTTCCTTTTAAGTTCTGAAGTATGATGGCTTTTACATACTGTACAGTATGTCAGGCATTAAATACTGACCATGTGGTTGGGGCAATAGTTTGAATTCAGAAATCAGCTTTCAGACAAAACTAAGTAGTCAAAAAATTTTCTTGTTCAAAGTGTGTCCTAACACATTGTACCACTTTTGCCCTTGTTGTGGTTTAAACCTAGCCAATAACTAAGCATGTTAGCCTAGTATTTAGGAAATCAAACTGTAAATACTCAGATTCCTGTTTTAAATGAGCAGGTGTTGCTTATGGGCAAAAGATGTAATTTAGGCATTTTCTGCATTTCAAAAGGGATTTAGATGTCTGAGCTAGACATAGCCCTCCTTCTGACATAGACGTGTCATCTAGGGACTAAAGCACTGGATTTTAACTCCAAAGACTTGCAACCTGTTCCTGGCTCAGCCATGCGGCACTTGGTAACCTTGGACATGATAGCACTTTCCTAGGACAACCTTACCTCATCCTCTTGCTTGGCTCAAGACAGCTACCTCTATGGTCCTATATTCCTCTTGGGTCTATCCCTATC
Organism: Aquila spilogaster; assembly: GCA_024606505.1. Lineage (NCBI taxonomy): Eukaryota > Metazoa > Chordata > Aves > Accipitriformes > Accipitridae > Aquila > Aquila spilogaster. Next base: position 15,962,919 of record JANHGO010000012.1, read on the forward strand.
CACAGAGCTCTGCCTTCTCTAACTGTCTGGAAGATCACATTTCTGTCAAAGTCCTGCAATGCAGTCATTTTGATTTCAAGCGGTTTTGAAGGACTGACTACTTATGCTGCACCAACAGCTGCGTCTTCCTGAAAACTCTTGATCCTGTTCAGGGAGGATTACAATAGTCCAACAGGGCAGCCTGCCACAGCCATAGGCAAAAGAGTTGCTACTTCTTGGCTTCAGCAATTTAATGTCAATCATTGGTCCTCTGTTGTTAATGGCTACAAAATATGTTCCCTGGTTCTTCAGTTGGGGTCCTGTCATTCAGAAGCAACAAGTCTAACTTCACTGAAAATTGCTTTAATGAGCTGTAGTACATAGTTACACATACATTAGACATGGCCTCACCGGCTCCCTAATTTGTGCTCCGAGAAAGCTGGGATAAGACACTGTCTGCACTTGTATGTTTTGTGATTTAGTGTTTGCAAAGTGCTTTATGATCCGTGGTGCTGCGCTGCTGCTGTACTGCCACAAACAGAAAATGGCACTTTTCTGTTCCAGTCACTCGGGGACAAGATAATAGCTGCAACTGTGTCTTTGTGTGTGCAGAGCATTATGCAACAACCCTCCCTTCTGGGATGCTCTCAGCATTAATAAGAGGAAATTGTTGTTTGAAGAGAGCCTTGCCTTCCTGTTTCTTTAACCTGGCTTCTCTTACCTGTCTGAAAATATCTCCTAACTGCCAGTCTAAAATCTGTATCTTGACAAAGGGGTGCTTCTCTAAGCAAATATAACAATCACCAATGTCACATAACCCAAGCAGGACTTTCAGCTCAATATTGTGCCAAAATGCCTTTTTCTGGTATGCTTGCCATGGATGAAAGGGTTTATTTCTGTAGGATTGAGAGATTTTTTAATCTTGCAAAGGAAGAGATGAACTTCTTATTTTAAAATAAATGTTATGCACATTGTCCTCTGGACAATTGAAATTCTTCCTACTACATACAGATGGTTAACTACATGAAAGAATATATTCATTTTCCTTGCTGCTTCAGACACCGGGCTGGTAGGAAAACTAACACGGATATGCAGAATATAGAAAAAATAAAGGTTACTCTGTCTTGAAGTCTGATTAAAAGGGGAAAAAAAAATCCACCCCAGTAGCAGTCATCCATTTCAGGTCCAAGTTCTGGTGAATATTGTTGTGAAAAAAAAATTTTTTTTAATTAATTTAGGGTGAATCTTAAAGGTTTGAGTTTAAAAAGACAAAATCTTGCCACTTAAATCATGATGGCAAAATCTAGAGGTAGGATACATTCCTTTTGACATGGGTCAGACTTTTCATTCTGACTTGGTTTATATTTTTGTATAAATAAATAAATAAATAGAAACCAAAAGGAATGAAAGATTAAATCGTTCTGCTTTAAATGCCACAAATAGATTGTTTTGACCCCATTTTCACATTTTATTTCAGTTTTTGAAGCTTTTTCAGTTCTGAAGTTACAGGCAGCATGTTTCAGTGAAGTGGTTTGCATATAACAAATTAGCATTTTCCAATGGGAATAAAGTCTCTATCACTTCTCTTTAGAAATGAATCATTACCATAAGATGACTGCCATCTTAGCCAGCACTGGGGACAGAGACGGATATCTCCAGTTGAAGTCATAAGTCTCTACAGTAATAACCACAGTGATGGGCGCTGTGAGCTCTGGCTGTAATAGCTTTCTTATATCTTGTTTTGGGTATGTCAAGAACTGACCAGTGATTTACTGGCCTCGGAACAGTGCCATGGTGTTATTCCAAGCTGGTGAATGGAAAGGGTTTTTTTGATCACAACGGTTGGTTGAGAGATCTTTGTGGCTGAAATAAGGTTTGCTTCATCTCAGAGTAACTCAGTAAAAAACATCTTACTAGGATGCACTAGCAGTTCTGCTGCTCACTGACGAAGAAAAACAGCATCAAGGTTTTTCACCTCCTTTCAGATGATAAGAAATAGCAATGTCTTTACCAATCAAACAGAAACCACTGAGAACTCAACTTGTGATAGCCAGTTGTTGGTAGTAACTTCTAACTGTGTAATGATGGGTTAGGACAAAAATTTGATGGTCCCGGTGATGCTGTCCACATAGATAGATGAATATCATACTCTTGTTGCTAATTTAAATCCTTTAAAGCAGTCTTTGCTTGGAACAGGGTGCTAGGAATAAACAAATCTGGCTGACAAAAGCACGAGAGAAATCAATCAGCCACAATAACTCTTTAGTGTCCTTTGCCAATAGTGCAGTAAAAATAAATGTTTGCTGTAAGAACAGCTCTTTGCAAAGTTAAGTTGTCCTAAAGGGAGCTGATCAAAGTTTTCTTGGCATCAGTTAGTATTGCAGAACACTAACTGTAGATAAATGTTCCTCCAGAAGTGCAAATTATTACTGCAACTGCAAGCATGGACTAAGCTCTTAATTCTGCCCCTGTAATTTTTTTTCCTATTCATCTCCCTTTGGACACACTATTTCATTAGGATCTAGCCAGGAGATTAGAAGATTAGGGTAGGGGAAGAAACAGCTTTGGGATTGGTACCTCGAGATGTTCTCTACCTGTGGCTCTCTACTGCTCTGCCAGCTGTGCAATGGGGTAAAGAGTCTTTTAATTCTGGCGATGGAGAGACAAGCAAAGAGTAATTTGCAACTCAGGCTGGAATAAAAATATGGGTCAGATCATGGATTATTTGTTTATTTGTTTGCTAATGTGGTCTGGGAGAGAATTTACAATCTGACTTTCTCTGAGCATGCCCTGTGGCTGGGCTTAACAGGCCTGTCACCAAGAGGTAAATAAAAAAACAATCTCCTGTCCAGGAGCGTGATTTTAAAATAATTGGAAGAAAGCAAGCATATCAACTCTTAGTTCAAACTTCCTAAGATCTTCTCCTTGAAGCATGAGTTTCTAGTGAGGAAAAATTCCTGGGTCTTGTTCCTGGTCATGCCTTTCAGTTTGGCAATATTCCAATTTGTCCCCCAAATGGCCATTAAACTACCTGATGGCTTTGGAACAGCTGACCTTTGTTGCAACATGAACTTTCTGCTCCTGGTTACACCATATCTCATCTCCACTGCCTGTAACAGTTAAAGGGAATTCAAGTTTCTAAGATCACTCCTGGACAGGGATACCAGAGACAGCTCTGCTGTAGTTTATTGCATGCTTCTCTTGTATAGCTCTGTAACTGTGTTGCCCTAGCTCTGTAACTGTGTTGCCCTGCTGTATGTACTATGCAATGGATATAGGTTATCCTTGGAGAAACCATCACGATTCATATACAGCTGGGTTTTAATGACACATCTTATGGTATATACATACACGTATATGTGTGTGTTTCTTTAAGAAACAAACTAACAGTTCTGCCTTGTGATATAAGCACAGCTTTATAATTACACATGAATGACGAGGGAAGCCAGTAATTTTATGGGAGGAGCTTCATCATCTTGAGAGCTGTAGTATGAGGGTTTTCCCCATAGAAGTGTGGAAAAGGATAAAAGGGATATGCTTTATCATCTTGCTTTGAACTTCCCTTTTTTCCTCCCAGATAACAGCCACAAACCGCACTGCTGAAGGATCCATCGCACATTCATCTCTTCTTTCTTCTGCACCACGAAGCTTTGCAGCCTTCAGTCGTCAATGCAATTCCAGCCTCCAAGGTGCTGTTAGTCACAGGTGACGGGAACAAGACCCTTGGGCAGAGGAGTTGTTGGGTCAGCACTAGCATGGGTGTGCGGGTCAGTGCTAGGTTTAGACTCCACGAGTACTGGCTTCCCCTCTCAGCTCTGCTGACACCTTGCGTGTTATTGCCTTGACTTCCTGGCTGGAACATGTTAATGATGACATTTACTCCTGTCTGTTTTGACAGAGAGGTGCAGCAGCAGAGCTGTTATAGGGATTTCCTGTGAATTTAAGGGCACAAGGTCAAGCTGAGCTATAGCCTTGAGATGTAGTCAATCCTATCCTCTTTCCCCATCCATCCAGCCACTTGGGCTCTGGACAGGAGGGTAGGATGCGGAGATGCTGGCTACAGAAACTGCAGGCCATCTCCAGGCAAGGTTTCTTATCTTTCAACTTTTTTTTTTTTTTGAAGGTGTCTTTTGGATGTGTCTTTTGCAGCATTTTTATTTGGATGTGTCTTTTGATAATACTTGTTTTCCTATGTGTGCAGATAGTACTTTGACCTGCTGGCACAAGTCAGAAGCAGAGCCAGAAAGCAGCCCCTCGCTCCCCGCAGCGCCCTGTTGCTCTCACAGTGCCTCTCTGCCTGCATTGATTCACGGTCTGCCCATCTCTAGTTCAGAACAGTCAGAGCTGTACCAAACCTCTCTTTCTGCCTGTGGCTGTATTTCTGCAGGCTGTGATCTTCTCAGATCACACGCACACAAAGGTCAGGTGGCAGAGCACCAAACCCTCCCAAAGCCCAAGGGTGCTCAGGTGTCAGCAGTGACAGGTCAGCATGCTGCAGGATGGCCCCTGTGCCAGCAGCGGGACACAGAGGAGAGCTGTACTGTTGGATATGTCTCTGATGAGGGCTAAAAGCCAGCTCCTTGCTGCTACTGAACATTGAAAATCCCACATGCTTTCTTTCATCAAAGAAGAGATGTAGAAATTCATATGTCCCACCTGTATTTACCAGCTTGGTTTTTCTAGATGAGTTTATGAAGGGGGAAAGACCTTATGTGATGTGACTACGGTTCAGAGAGGGAGGCTGGAGCCCTCTGTTCTATGCCATGTCTCAGCTCAGGCAAATAAACACCCTGTCCTAAAGCATTAGAGCATATAAATCCACCTTTTTCCAGACTGGTTCCAAAGTTACAACTCCAAACCTCTGGATATAAATGTTTAGGCAGCTGATTCAGAGGTTAAAAAGAGCAGTCACTGGAAGGTTTGCCCATGGTGTAAATGGAGCAGGGATGTTACCCCCAGCTGTAAGCTCTGACATTAATTAGCCATTGGAGGGAGACAAAGAGCTGTCTGTCTTGCACTTCACCATGGTTCTGCAGAGGCAGTTACTCATTACTACCCAGCTGCTCAATCCAGATGTTTTATTTAGCAATGGGTAAAGCGACTTCTGAGCAACTCCTGCCACCATGGGGATGGGACAGCTGCAGGGCTGCTCCCCATTTCAGGGGACTTAGTAGAATCACCAACTAATACACGTGCATCACCCACAGAAATGTGAAATAACGCCACCTCTAGATACACAGGGCTGGCTTTTTCTCTCTGCAGTGGTTCATATAACCATGGAAGGCTCAAACTACAAACGGACACTGCAGCCCGACTTCCCTACTTGCCATACCAGTTCAGCTAAAGCTCCTACGTCATGTCTTTCTTTAATTTGTCATCCAAACAGAAGCTGACACCCCCTCCTTAACCCAATACATTTCAGCTTTCTGTTGCACCAGAAGAAGGAGGGGTTTCCTAATAAATTCCCCTTTCTTGTCACCTGTATATCTCTGCAAAGCGAAATCCACAGCCTAATGCCCAGCATGCCAGCAGCTCCCCCATCGCATCAAATCCCTTCTGTACCTCTATTATCCTGAGTGCTACTCCAGGGACAAAGCATTCTCAAAAGGGGAGACAGGAATTCCATAACCTATAAAGAAACTTAAAATCTTGGCTCACATCATTGGAAAATGGCAAATCTTTGATTTTCTTAGATTATTCACACACAGGGGAACTCAGATTAGTGTATGCTGCTCAGCTGAGGCTGCTCTCACCTGAAGGTTGCCAATGAAGGCCATACACTAAAAGGCAGGTATAGCAGGGACAAACAGAGCTAAAGGGGTTACAAATCTCTTGGACCAAAGAGTATGCATTTAGCCCATAACATGGGTAGTGGAATTCACGTCTGTCTGCACACATACACAGAGGTGTCTTTTAAGCACTATTATCTCATAATTTTCTAAAATTATTTTTCCAAGGATTCATTTGACTAGTGACATGCAGTGTAAGTGCAGTGTAAGATCCATGCAGGCTCATAATAATTCTTTCTATCAATTCTGTGAAACTGCCTGAGGAAGAAATGTGGGGCAGGGGGGAATGAACGAGACTTGCCAAAGTTTGAGACAAGACATGCAAACATTAAACTCCAAATCTTTCTGCCATTGTATTTTAGTGGTTTAATTCACCACAGAAAAAAATGTTAAGAAGGGGGAGATATCAGAAGCTGAACATATTGGAAGGTAATACAGACAGGAGGGAGGTAAAGTAATTTCTTATATTCTTGACAAGGTTACTTTGGAAGTTTGCAAAATGTTCCTCTCTTTCAGTCTGTGCTCTCCCTTTAATGTTGCTTTTTGCATCAATATGGGGCAGAGCGCACAAACAGGTTCTAGCTGGGGTTTCCTAGAGGTAGCTTTATTGCTGGAAGAGTAGCAAGCATTGCATTTCAAGTTGCCTTCAGTGGCACACCCCTGCATCGAAGTAATTACACAGAACTTGAGCTAAACAAGCAAAGTGAAGAGGAAAAGCAGTATATCTTCTTTATATGAAGGCTTTACATGATGCTCAAACAATATCGTACATAAGATTTTAATGAGAAAAATAATGTTTCTGTTGTGAAACAGCAACACAAATACTCACACAAGTAAGAAAAGGACTTTTCCACCTCTAGGATTCATTTCTGTTAAGCAAATGTGCCTGAAAATATTTCAGGCCCCCTTTTCCAACTGTGGAAGGTAGGCAAGGTGTCTCAGGGCCAGATTCTGAACTGGCAGAAATCAGGACAGGTCTGCTGATTCTGGGGAAGAGTTTGATTTTCACCAGCTGAAACTGTTATAGGCAAAAAAATAGTTTGAACTGTGAATGCCAACAGGTGGCAGATAATTGGGTGTACATGTCTGAGGGGGTGAATGACCAAAACTGAACTATTTGGCTGCTCATGCATTGTAGTCTACTGCTCTGCATGTAGACTATTTAGATTAGGAAAACAGGGGACTTGGGGGATTGGAAAAAGAGGAGGCTGTTCAAAAAAGGGTTCCACAAAAGAAGTGGTTTCAGAAGGAGAAAGCGGGGCCAGAAAGAAGAAGGTGAAAGTCCTGCTGGAGGAAAGATGTGGCATGTGGGGAAGATCATGGAGATCAGGAAGATGAATGCTGGGGGACAGTCAGTGACCTTGGCTGGTAACGCCACCTCCCTGTGGGGAAGGGAAGTTGAAACCTGGTGAATGCAGTGCTGGGGGAGAGCGAGCGTGCGAGTGTATATGTGAGATAAGTAAGGTAAATCTCTAATCTCACTTGTTCTTAAATAAATGCCAGTATCCAGATTCACTGTGGGCTGTGGTTTACCCTGTCTCAGCCATGTCAAAGACCCAGTCACAATCGGTCACTATAATTTCATTGTCCTGTACATAGCTTAGCAAAAGTTGCTTTCCCTCCGGAGTTGTCCCAGGCCCTGTGAAAAGGATGAGCTTAATTGATAATGCAGCTCACAGCACAATATTGAACTACACAGTCAATCAGAAACACACCAGTTAAGTCTTTTTCTTTCCTTATGTGCCCTCTTTGGGTGGTTTCACACTGATGCAATTCATTGAAAATCAAAATAAGTACAACCCTACACAGGGAAAATTGCATTTGAAGGTTTCCCAGAGATTCAGTGGTGACCAGCACTGAGAGATTACTTTATCAGCCTTGAAAGAAATATTCATCACCATTTTGGCAGTTTTGTCATTCAAGTGGCAGGAAGAATTCAGTTTTCCATTCAGCAGGTGCTAATACAGTTATATCAAATCCTAAGCATGGGAGAAAATAACCCATACATACATATACATGCACAGTGTTCCTGCCCTTCCCCCACCACCTCTTCAAAGCTCAGCAGCGAAAGGGATCTGACCTGAAATGTTACAGCCAAGTTGTTATTTCATGCCCTGTAAACATGTGCCAGATGATTGCTTCTTCCCCTCAGGCAGAAGGATGGAAAATATCAGGTCCTCACTTGCTAACAAACCTTGGGACTCAGTGTGCTTCTCCCTTTAAACACCAAATCTGCTGCTTTGTAGCTGGGAGGCTTTTCACAGCTTCCCTTCAGTCTTACTGAAGATGTGACTTTAGACTCTGAACGTTGGCACTACTGGGAAGAACTCAAGATTTCTTTAGGAGGGCCGAGAACTGAATTGAGTAGGGCCCACCAGAGGAAATGTCACTTAAGTGAGGGACATTTGCTCTTTTCAGAGGCCTAGCACTTGATCAGTCAAGAAAATGGGAGCTTGTTGGAGAATAAAAAGGTTTCCTTGCAGACAAAGGGATGTCTTTGTGAATGGGGTACCAACACACACTTGATACTATGAGCCCAAGCCTTCTGGGGTTTTGATTCATGAATGGAAAAGTGTATAGACATCTGTCCCCTTCAAATTTCCCCTACCTTGGCTCTGATACTGTAGGTACATTGGTGTTTATGTACAATTATTTTAAAGTGAATTAAAAGAGATTTTAACTTTCTTCAGTTTGTAGGGTTACATAGGCAGCTGAACCATCCAAGCAGTGAGAAGGAGAGGATCCATCACGGTGGCTGGGATGGCCGGATGAGAGCAGGAAAAATTAGTCTTCCCAGGATAAGGTGTTCCTCTCTGTGAACCAGTGAAAATGTCTTTTAGCTGCAGTGGAGAAAAAAAGAAAGACATTTCTCACACACTGAATAAGTAATAAATTGAAAGGGCCTGATTTTTTTACAGCAAACTGAAGTAATCTCTGTTTAACTTTATCAGCTGCAGGGCTGGGTCCTGGTATGAGGGTTATCTGATAGCCTCAAAGTTTCTCATAGTAATTCAGTGTTGATTACAGAAATAACAGAGGGGAGAGGAACTCCTCAGCTGAGAGACAAAAAGCAACGCTCAAGTTTAAACCCTGATATTTCTCACATAAAGTGCACAACTTCCCCATTACATTTTCTCACTGTTGACTTATTTCTGAAGGAACCACTGCACACTGTGTGTATTCACGCTGCTTTTCCTGTTGAAAATACCAACCTCATTGATACCTTGGGTAGAAAGTTGAGTCCATTAAACTTTGAAAGACCCTTCCCCCTTGGGTGAGAGAGACTCAAGCAAGGCCAGAAATCAATATAATAGAGTTGAAGAAATGAAAAATGGAGGATTCAAATGCCTGATATGATGGTTTTTCTACTCAAGTGTATCTTTTCTTCAGATGACCCCAATCCTCATACCTTCATATCTTCTTGAAAATGTTACTCAGAGGCAGGAAAAGCAGGTCAGTTTTTCCTACCCCCTTTGTATTGTACTCATAATTGATTTTTTTGCCATTTGTGTCTGCTTGCAAAATAGTCCATGAAACTAATTTCTAATGCTTGACTTTATTTCATCCAAAATTGAACTGTAAATCTATTCTATCAAAAATAACTGTACTACAACAGACTACTTGTGCATGTGACTGCAACATTCCAAATTTTCATTGAGCTGGTTAGTTATAGCAATCATTTATTATTATTGTACATAGTTAAAACATAGAAATCTAAGTTGTAGGTTAAGGAATAAAGCTGAAAATACCCACGCTTTCTATAGTAGTGAAATTCTACTAGGACTGTTTCTTAGTAAGAGGGAGGAGAGGGAAACAAAATCAAGAAAATGTCAGTTATCTCTAAAATATGCAAAGATGTATCACTCTTTAAAATCACATTCCAGCAAAACATGAGTTTTAGGAAAGATGACATCTTCTAGATGTATTAGTGTGTCTCTGCTCCTCTGTATTGCTCTTTCACCTTTCTGAAAGAGAGATGCTTTCTGCATTTCTGATTGTATTTTAGCATAACAGACACGAATAATATGATCTGACAAGTTGTCCCTGAGCTGACTTCCATACACACTAAATGATCTTTGCAGTAGATGACATTTGACAACATAGATAACCTTAGCACAATAAAGAGATCTAGCCAGATTCTCCAAAAATATAAATTAGTATAGCTCCACTGAAGAAAAAAGAACTAATTCAATTTATACCAGCAAAGAAGCTGTGTGATACAGTCAAGTCAGTTAAATTACAATTTTCTTGAATTATTTGCCATAGCTTAAGAAAATTAATTTATTTGTGTTCATTGTGAATACCTTTTCAGTAATGACTGTGCCTCAAATAAAATATTTATAAAAGGCCTAGGAAACTCTCGTCATACTCTGGTTGGATAGAGCAGAGAGTGTTTAGACACTGTGAGCCAGGCAGTATTACTCCAACACAATCTGTGTTTGCCTCCTGATGTGACTAATATAACTAGCAAAGTTTAAGTGCAGTGATGGGAGAAGCTTTTGTTTTAGCAGCCAGACTGTGACAGGGGTCAGTAGGCATCCTGTCACTTCCACATGCTGTTTAGAAGGGCTTAGCAGAATACTCAGCATGTGATGTGTTAAAGCATTGCCCTAAAATTCAATGAGAGATGCCTTAGTCATGTTTCTTTTCTAAAGCCTTACACTCTGAAGGATAGATGGTACAACAGAAAAGCACAATTTGTTTGATATGCAGATGGTAAAGCACAGGTAGCAAGGAGTGGCTTGCAATCAGGGTTATACACACTCAAGAGATGTGTAATGTCAGGGATTGTGGCTAGCAACAAATTATTATGCATCAATAGATGTAGTCCACTTGATTAGTTCGTATTGGGTGAAACTGTGCATTACTTATCCAACACTGTGAAGGTCTGGAGAGTCCTGGCACAGAGTCAATGGCACATACTTAGTCAAATAGCCTTGTTATATGCTTATTGGCTTTCAAAAGGTTAAAAAGTGTGCCCACTGTGTAAGACAGACAAGTGTTCAAGTGTTTTGATCACCAGGAAGACTGTTTTATTTCATGTCATACAAATCCAAAAAAGATCAATCCAGAGCTGAAGGAATTCACAGGGCACCTAAGTTACTATAGTGTCTACACCCAAAATCACATAATAGAATGCTATAAGCACCATAATGTTACTGACGTCTTTAGTGGAAAAGGGACAGACTCTGGAAGAAATCTGGGGTGCAACTTGACATTAAACCCATGGTGGAGCAACTCAGCTGCTCTACCTCTGCATTGAAGAGTCCCTTCTTCCTTTTACCACCTTTTGTTTTAGCCCTGGATTGCAGACTAACTCTGCAGCTACAAAGGGACTCTGGGATATGAACAGTGTTATGGAGTTTACATGAAAATCAGTCTTCTTTAACAGAGAAGAGGAAGAATGTTCAAAAAAAAAATCTCTAAAGCATCTGATAAAAACAACTGCTATAAAACTTTAAGGCAGGATCTAAGCTCTGGGCACATAATGTTTAGACAGATAAGAAGTCTGTGAAAAGACAAGTTCAGCCAGGGGATTCCCTTTAACTTGGTATTGATAGTATTATTGTCAGGAAAATAAGAAATAACGAAAAGAAAAGTCAAAAGCACAGAGCTAAGAAGCACATCCCCCCAAAGCTAGAAGGCTACTTCCTTTCAAACTTCCCTAAACAGTCTCTGAGATCAGAAAATGATTTAAGTTCTAAAAAACTATTAGCTAGATAGAGAAATCCAAACCACCTCTTGCAGCAAATGAGCAGGATGGAGTCAGATGTGGAACATTAGCTGGGGTCAGAAGGCAGTTAGACAAAATCATTAGGTTTAACCCACAAAAGTCAAATCTCATGGTCAATTGAGTCCACTGGCTTTGCTTCTGCAAAGCATTTTCAACTGATTAGATCAGTCCAAGAAATGCCTGGCAGTATTATCTTGGTCTTCAAGTTACAGAAACCCTGAGAGTAAAGGGATGAAATTTTAACTGTGCTTACTGAAACAGGAACTGTGAAGAAAGGTAAATAATATTACCAAGAATAAAGAGTTTTAAAGCCAGATGGTTATGCAAGAGAAAAAAGAGAGAGAGAAAAGCTGCTATTGTAACTGGAGCTGCACAGACTGGCTTCATTCCAGGTGGGAAGAACATATGAAAATTTTGAAATTTCCCAGGAAGAAGAGCTCTACCTAGTGACCAAGAATCACAGAATCATAGAATCATTTAGGTTGGAAAAGACCTTCAAGATCATGGAGTCCAACTGCAAACCTAACATTGCCAAGTCCACCACTAAACCATGTTCCTAAGTGCCACATCTACATGTCTTTTAAATACCTCCAAGGATGGTGACTCAACACTTCCCTGGGCAGCCTGTTTCAATGCTTGATAACCCTTTTGGTGAAGAAGTTTTTCCTAACACCCCATCTAAACCTCTCCTGCTGCAACTTGAGGCATTCCCTCTTGTCCTATCACTTGTTACTTGGGAAAAGAGACTGACACCCACCTCACTACAACCTCTTTTCAGGTAGTTGTAGAGAGTGATAAGGTCTCCCCTCAGAAGAAAAAGAACAAGGGTGGATTGTTTGGGGTCTTCACAAATGTTTTATTCCAACAAAACACAAATCTTTTATTTCTGTTTCTATTTGAAATATTAAATATTTCCCTATAGGAAAAAAACAGTAAAGTGGGCAAGTGGTGACTTCCAAATGAATAAAAAAAGATTCACAAATTTTAAAAAGACCCATCGTCGCATTCTTAGAACCTTACTCTTTCTTCTTTAAAAAGGAAATTAAACTGATTCAAACTACCTCAATTTCAGTAGAATAAAAAATATTCACATGGACTGACTGTGGTTCCATCACATTTCCTATGACTAGCTTTATTAGTAATACACATTAGATCCAGAAGTTGTCATATACATTGACAGCTTTCAGAAGCGTTATCTTTAAAGGAGATAAAGAATATTTAGCTATTTTTGGAAGGCACTGGATACAGCTGTATTTCTGTAACTAAGTTTATATCCTTTGCATCACATGTCACTGATACATATGCTAAACAGGAGTCTAGTTATATGCCTAACGAGACATATGCAAAAATACTGCAAAATATTAATAAAGCCTTTGAATTTTGCATTGTGAGTGGAGTATTCCAGCAGCCTTGATATAAGTCCAGCATACTGCAGGGACTTAATCCCAGGCAGAACTACTCTGAATCACAACCTAAAATATAGTCAACACAGGATGAGAATGCAATATGCAATCTCAGTGAAAGATGAAATACAAAGGATAAGACTGCCTAATTGCACCAAAGATTCTGTAATTCAGCAGCATGGCGTAATTTTGTCAGTGGCACACATATTTGAGAGGGAGATTCATTCACTGAAAGAGCCACTAGTTCAAAGTGAAAAGGATTTTCTACCTTTTAAAGTGCTCTTTGCTATTCTTCAGGCTCAGGTCAAGTCTCTACTTTATCACTAGCTCTTACAAGTCATTAAAGACAGCCTTATAAAACAATTTAGTTCCCATTCATTTCAGTGAAATTCAGAGAAAACAGGCATTACATTCAGGGAGTCCATTTCATGTCTGGAAAACTACCTACTTCTACATAGATGTTAGGAGGCCAAATGAGTTTCATTGCATGCTCACATACTGTAGGCAATAGGAGTCAAATATAGACCATGAACTATAACTATAATAAAAAAATATATTTTGAGAAGATCAGCAGAAAGAAATTCCTAGGAAAATGCACAGTGTATCGTGTTACATCCTGAGAGAACAGCCTAAAGTGAGGGCAGAAATAAGATGCATTTACATTCCCTTTAGGCCCACTCCATTTCAACATACATTGAGCAGCAAAAAGGCCCTGAGGTATAAATTAGAGCAAAAACTGGTTTTAGCTTGCAACACCTCATGTTGAAGACTTCTGTGAAACTCAAGATACCCGAACAACCATTTCAGAAATGTTTAAATTCATATTTTGCCAGGGAATATGCACCCAAATTCCAAACAATCTCTTGCAGGTGCAAACTTTGCCCCACCGAGCCATCACTAGTTATGCACTTCTCCCCCTCTGCCCAGCCTTCGCTGATTTTTGGAGGAGGTCTTTCCTTTTATCAAGAGTAACTTCTGCTTTGGGACTCTCCTTTACTTCATAGCCTTTCACAGGAGGCAGGGTGCTTGCCTGTAGCCTATTTTTAGCTCCGACAGGGGAAGCTGTCCTTCTTCCCTCCTTTGTGCTGCTCCCCTTAGGAAGGCTATCTAGGTGAAGACACCTTTCACCGCTCAGCAAGGGACAGGATCGCTTTTGTTAATTGTTCTCCTAATGACTGTATCACCTAGGACAGAGTTAAATGTCTCTCTCCCAACAATAGTTTTCAAAAGGAGATTTGAACTGAATGCAAGCCTGCTTTAGCTTCATTGACAGCGAAGAATCGACTGGTTTTGTATCAATAGCCCATATTATGGAAGACCTGGATCACAAACATCAGATAACACTGGAATTAAGCAGCAGAATTGCCACACCTTATCTCTGTTTGGTTTGCCTCTGATCAGTCACACAAAGATTGTTAGAAAATCGCAGGCTTGCTTAAGCAGAAGTCAGGAAGCCGAGTTAAAATTTCTGCATATTTCCAACATCAAAGCAGTTGTGCGCCTTGTTTATCTGAACACAGCCTGCCAGATGTGGGGTGCTATGACACCTAGAAATATTGTCCTGTGGAAAACTCCATACAGCCACCCCCTCAGACTTGCCTTTCATACTTTATTGCGGTTTTTTTACATAGTCACTTCCTAAGCATCTCTTAACTGCACTGGCTACCACATGAGGATATAACTCTTATTGGCTACCTAGAAGACTTTTGTTATGCTTACCTCAGCACTTAGGCTGCTTGGTCTTGTGGTTACTACAACCTGACTTCACAGTTCTCTGTACACAATGACCGAAAACAACCTACACTTTCTAACTGAGCAAAAATATTGTGTCTTTATTTTCCTTTTCTAAACCAACAGATACTCACTATAGGCTGTCAAGCTAATAGGATAGCTTCTATATATCATCTGACCCACAATGTAATTTGTTTATGTCATACAAACAACACAGATCTAAATTTTGCCTGCTTGTGTTTTACTAAGCAAAAACAGCTTGGGAAGATCAACAAGACCTCAGCTTTTACCCCACGGTGTAATCCACACTTTGATGAGTGATTTGAAAGATATGTGTAAGGGGAAATGTCTGTGCATCTTCCCTGGGATGATTCAGATAATTTGGGGCAATCCATCATATTACCAAGGTCAATAGCAGCCCTGTCAACAGCAGCCCCTTCAAGAATTGTTTCACATCAGGGTGGACCATGTTTTTCTTTTTCCCCTGCTGCAATATCTCAGGAACTCTCAGTCCATGTCTTAAGACAGAGAAAAGAAAGGAAATTTTCCCCCTTTGAAACCTGCTGAAAGGTTGACACTCTGACCATGTGGCCTGGCCAGACTGAGAACATGGGGCTAAACATGACTTAGCTCACACTTGCAACAGCAAGGAGATTTCCTTTTTGGGTTGTAGTGTTTTTTAAGATAGGATAGTGTCGAGACAGTAGGTCTTGAGGTGCTAGAGTAATACCACAAGCAGAGGAGAGAGAAGGAGCAGCTCTGGAATGACAGCAGATGATGAATTTCAGGAACAGCAGTAATTCAGTGGGAGCCACGTACATATCATTCCAGAAGTGAGATTACAGTACTGTGCTCCCCTGAAGTTCAAAACTGGAGCACAAAGGGTGCATTGCAGCTTTAATTATGCTATTAAGGTTTCTTTTCAGGGGAATTACCATCCATTCTCAGCTACTCACAGAAATGGTAAAATCAAGGAATATTTAGGGAGTGGAATAGTTTTAATTCTGGGTGGCAGAGCTCTCACAGGCTCTAATTTTATTCTGAATATTAGAAACTGTTCCCAGGATACACTTGCTCAATACCTGAGAAGCATAATATTAATCGCTTCTCCCCAGTTCTAGTTTTCAGGGTACTCTTGAGTAAAGCAAGCAACCAGAAACAGTATTTTATAGTGGCAAAAAATTAAACATACCTGATTTAGTTTCTGGTTGCTCTCCAAATCACCATCATTAGCAGAAGCTATTACTATCTGTGCTGATTCTCTCAGCTTTATTCTTCCTAAAGCCTGAGGCTTTATCAATATATTGTGTAAAACAACCTGTAGAGAATCCAGACACCTCAATCTCATGCACGTGCACATTCACACACATGCACAAAGCAGGCCTGAGCAGCCCCAAAAGTCACTGACAAAAGAAAAGATTAGCAAAGATAATGTAATCAGTCTCTGACATTCTGAAGTAATTCGCAAAAATCAAGGGGAAAATCAAGCATGCTGCTTAATGAGTAGGCTCCACCATATCTTGTGGACTTTAGAATCTCCGAGTGCTTTTAGATATGAAATTTATGTCTGCTTTAGTCCTTCCTTTCTCCATCCATCTTGACAGCTCTGGGTGGATGAAAATCTCTTTAGTTTAGAAGGAGGGGACAGGCCAGGGAGGGCTCATGGCTGGCTTATTGGGCTCTGCTCATTGAAAGCCCCTCTTCACCAGACATTTTCTTTGTGCCCTCTGAAAGTAGAATAGAGATGAGGAACATCCTCTGCTGCTTCCTCTGTCCTTCTAGCTCCTCTGAGGCCATTTAGCTGAGCGCTTCTCCCTGGCTGGCTTCTAGGAGACTCCCCCCACTGTGATTCAGGATATGTCAACAGCTCCTTTCAGCACAGCTCTGGTGTGTTGTCCCTCCCGCATCTTTTCGAGTTAAATCAGTGCTAATCCGTGAACAACGAACCAAGGAACAGTGGAAATATCTGGACTAGAGTTGTTAATCTGAACAACCTGTCCTGCACCCGCTTTCCTACTTCTCAGCTATTTCCAGTTCTGACATTGTTCTTCTCTAGCTGGTTAACTCTGCCTGATCCCCATGCTCAAATGTTTCAGCTGTTCGTTCACAGCTGTGAACCTCAGAGCATCCTGGCAGACACAAGGAAGCTGCCAGGGAGCTGAGTGCACTAATGTTTTAACACACTATCTTCCCTTCACTGAGCAGCAGACCTTGACCTTGTCTCTATTTGCAGCATCTTTGAGATAGGACCTGTTCCCAAGTCCATGGAAACCAACAAATGGGCCTCGGATCAGGTGCTCAGGCTCAGGTTCTTAAGGAGGTGAACTTCACTGTTTCCTGTTGGTTTTCATTTGTAACTGGGTACCTGTGCACCTGTAAGGATCTGAGTTTCTATAGCATAATGAATCCTCACAGAAAACAAACCTCATCATCCAAATAAGTCAGCACTAATTTTCCCATCAACTGTCTGTATCAACTTACAGAGTTGGAAATGAAATATTCTGGGCTTTTTTCTGTCTAAAAAGGGACCATTTTCATCAACCTATTTTTCATTTTTTCATAGGAATTCTGCTTTTGTTTAGTATGCAAATGAATATATATACTTGTATAAACACGTGTGCACGTCTACATGTATATGCAAATACCCAAGTCCTTAGTATCGGTGCACACATCTTTTTCTGAACAGCAGTCATGCTAAACAAAATCCCTCCAGGGCTTTTCTTGCCACTCCGTTTACAAGTTTGACAGTTTCCCAGGGAATTAGTCTTAGTGCATTATTGGATATGTGTTCTAAATAATTAAATTTGACAATTATGTGGGAGAAATCTCGGACAAAAAGAACTGAAATCTCTGAATGCAAAAAAAAGTGGGAAGGTTCTTTTTCTTTCTCTCTAAGCTACTCTGTCCCTCCCTTTGTCTGTATCTCCTATCCCATTAAATGCCATTGCTCATCATGTTGATATGCAGAATCTCATCTCAGCAGGTACATTTCATTTATTGAAACATTATTTGAGAACAACTTTATTAAAGATTCAAGATGCCAATACAAGATGACACAGTGCATAGCAGCTTGTAACTTGGAAAGCTTTACAGAATTAAACAACATTCAACAGCAGGCAGGATACGGTGTGAATTACAGAAAAGAGCGGTGTTAAGCTGATCCGTGGTGAATAAATTAAAAACGTTCAGTCACATGGTCAGTAATGAAGATAGGCAGGAGCAGGGATACATAGACAAAAGACAAGAAACTGTGTTTGGGAAGAATGGGGGAGGGACAGAGAAAGAGGCAAGAAAATTTATTTGAGCTTACAGGATGTGCAGAGAAGGCTATGGAATTCGGGAAAGTGATACTTGGAAAGGCAAGGGAGTTCTGCTGCCGTACAGTTTTCTGGATGACTGAAGGTTATTGTAAAAGGCAAAACATACCCCATTTAGATTTGGGTATTGGCATCTACCAGCAACGATTCCCAGCTCTGCCTTTGGAAGCCAGAGTTCACAGCACTCTGATGTGTTTCTCCAGCAAAGGACCTGGCCCCCACAAATTGCAAGACCTTTGCTCAACTAAAGCTTTTAAGTAACTTCATTGCATAATGCAACAAAATGTGAACACCAACAACTGAGTATCAGGAAAGAAAACATATGACGAATAGCTGCGGAGAAACTTAATGAATAATGTTATTTGTAAAGAATATAATTTAGCAGGAGCCAGAACTGAGTACTGGGTAAACAGATTTGCAAATAACACATTTGAAATACAGTGAGAACAAATTTATCCAAAGCAATAGTAAGCCAAGCTAAAACTTTATGCCAATATCAGTTGTTTTTGTTTTTTTTTTAATGCCCTTTTTGTAAAAAATAGGGAGGTCCACAAGAACTATTTAATTGCCAATTAGGGTTTTCTGAAGTTTTTGTTTACTGTAGAAAAACAGTCTTCAAAGGATGCTCAACAAAACAAACCTGACTAATACCACTTTCTGACCTTTTGAAAATAATCCTTGTAAAGTATTTTTT
Source organism: Aquila spilogaster (assembly GCA_024606505.1). Lineage (NCBI taxonomy): Eukaryota > Metazoa > Chordata > Aves > Accipitriformes > Accipitridae > Aquila > Aquila spilogaster. The sequence continues at coordinate 15,981,566 of JANHGO010000012.1, forward strand.
AAAAGACTGTTAACAGAAAATAGAAAACTTTGAAAAATACTGAACAAAAATAAAAGTATTTCCATATTCTTCCAGAAACAGGGAAACATCCACATTCTGTTCATGTTATTGGCATTTGTGCTTTCCTTTTCTACTAGTGAAGACCCCTCTGAGTCTCTTGAAGTTTCTAGGACAGATGTTCACACTTCCCTAAAATCAAAGAAAAAAGTGTAGAAAATAAAGTTCTGGCATGCTCAAACATCACCTCCCTCCACCCCAGCAAGCCACTCCATAAATCCAAGGATTCCCCAGTGCCATATGATCTTCCAGTGTATGCCCTTCTAGCGTTTCTATCAACTATTCCACCATAAATTACAGCATTTACCTTTTGATTTTATTTGTTTTCCAGCTGTTTCTCTGACAGACACACCATCTTTTGCAGATAGGGAAAGAACACCCAATAGGGCAGAAAAAGCATAGTTTAAAGAAGAGGGAAGGAAGTGAGTGTGGCCCAATGTATGAAGCACGACTTTGTAAGCTAAAACATCTGGATACTTTTCCTGGTTCTGTTTATGAACTTCGTCTTCTTGTTTTCATTTGCTCTTGTGCTCAGCAAGATCTTAGGCCAGACACTTTCCCTCAAGTCTTGCTTGTAGCATGCATAGTATAGCAGTGTCTGACATCCTTTAGATGAATCCAATAGGAAAAAATATTAATAATAAGGTTGATACTTATCCACTTCATGTGTATAGGATGTGATGGCTGCTGTATTCACCACAAAATATTTCTGCATAAAGTATTTAAGATTATTTTCTTAGGAATAAATGTCCTAATGTAGGAGTACTTTTTCCATGACAGGTCTGTATCCCATTTGCTAATTCACTAACAAGTTGCCATTCAACTTCATGACGCAAATGCCCACCGTTAAGAACTGAATGGAGAACGTGAAGAAGCCACATGGCAGAGGTTGCTAACCAGTGACCGGGGACCACAGCCATGCCGAGCACAGGTCTCCCTGGGAGGTAAAGAATTCTGGTCGGCCTTTTACTGCACCTTCTGCTCACAGTAAAGCATAAGTGAGCCACCACAGACTCATATCTGAGCAAGAAATATAAATGGCCAAGATGGTTCATTGACCTGTTTTCAAGGAAGTTCTTTTTGAGGACACCTGGATGAACTCAGGTAATCTACAAGTTTGGGCCCAAGTTCATAATGAAATACCTGACTTGACAGAAGTTTCAAATACACTTATGAGTATGCAAAAACTTTGTACCTTTTCTGTACTCATTTTACTTCATTGTTAGATGCAAAGGTAACAAAATGACATGAGATAACGTGTTCTCCATGTATAAATGCTCATTAACAGAGATGAGAAAGCAAGAGAAGGCTCAGGAGAGAACTTTGTAATGATTTCCAATCTTTTTTGGAGACCTAAAGCAGACTTTTCCAGAGGTGAGCTGTACTCAGACAAATCCATCTTTGTGTCTGGAAAGTCCCCAGTCATGAAACCTCAGAACTCAATGGTATTTAGGAACCTAATTCTCATCTCAAAGTTCAATTCCTGTTGGAATCAGTGCAACGTGCCAAAATCTCTTAAAGAGCTGGATCTTTTCTAGAAAAAAAGGTGAATGGAGCTCTGATGTCTTTCACACAGTGCCATAGAGACAACTGGTAGATTCTTAGCTGCAAGTTCTTTGCTCATGTCCTCCGCAACATGCAGTAGATGGTTTGGGGTGTATTTACAGAAAGAACTCCTAGGAGAAGTGACCTGGGCACAAATAGAAGAGATTTCTACATTGCACTCCTGCAGCTCTGGGATCATGAAGATCCCGAAATAGCAATTCCTGGTCATTGACTGATAGTCTTCTGTTTGCCTGCAGCTAGCTGAGTGGGATGACTGTTCTGGAATATGAAATTACCTGGAGAAATGTCTACTTTGATAGCTGGATTGGGTGCAAGGGAGAGCTGAAATTATCTTTAGCAAGAAAGCAGCCAGCAGTCAGCATGTAGCTGTATTCCTGCCCCCAGACCACAGCAAACTCCCAAATCGAACACAAACCAAAAAAGCCTAGTGTCATTTCAGTTCCTTTCTAGACTCAGACCCATCCCTGCCTTCCCAGCACAAATGGGTTCTTTTCTGCGAGAAAGGGAAAAGTTAATTACACAATTACTCCTGTTCTCTTCTGGTTTAGACTAGTGCAGTCTAGACTTGCAATTTAGAAAGCTGTTTATAGGCAGCTGCTTGGCAAAGAACAGACATCTTTCTTGTAGTCCAATACATTTAAATATTTAAAGGCCAGCTGCACAGAGCAATGTCCCAGAACATTGTCACTGGGACATGGTGACTCATGCACAGCCGGAGGAACATAAATTGGACTTTCAGCCACAAGATGGGGCTCTGCCTGCCCTGTTTCCCTGTATACCCTATTTTATTCTTTACTTCCTCTCCTGCATGAAAAATCATTGTTTCCTTGGTTATAATGTGTCTTTTTTTTTCTTCTTGTTTTGCTGTACTGAAGCACATTTATTTTCCATGGCAAGAAAACAACTTTTCTGTCTTGCTCCCAAACAGACACACAAAACTGACAAAGCCTCTAGGATTCCCTTGGCTGAGATAGATGAGCTGTACTTACAGAATTAAAGCAAAACCTTTATTGCGGAGGGAAACGATGCTATAACCAAGCCATCTGTTTCATAGCCTCCTGAAAAGGAGAGCATTCGTGCAGGTTTCCTGCTGCTTACTATTTGAGTGTTTTGCTCCTAACAAGCAGAGGACCAGTGACCAGATTCTGAGATTTGGTGCTCACTGGAGAAACAAGAACAGGCTGAAGTTCACAGAACTGTGCTGGATTTTTATCCAGGAATGAATAGCAACCACATTGTATAGGAAAGAAATTATTAGTACTGTGGTTGTGCCCAGGGGCTTTCATCGGATCTTCACAATGACTGGTAGTTAACACACACATATAAAGGCAATTTGTTTATGCAGGGTCAGCTGGCTGAAAATTGGGCACTGTTCCTTTCGTATGGGAGGGGATAGCTTTGAATAGGATTGCTGGTTTCTATCCATCAGGTACCAAATGCCTTAATTGAATTCCATCACTTGTACTTATTCGTGTGTGAAGATGGTCATACCAGAGCTGCCCATCAGCCTCTATCCATATACTGTTGCAAACCAAGTCACTAGAATTACTTTAGGAGGTGATCACCCAGACTCAGCACACAGGGTGGGGACTTTCCCTCTCCCTGTAGTGTGGGATGTTGCTAGGTGGTGGGATCTCTGGAGGAGTACATCTGAGGATGAGCACATGTAGCTCTGGCACTGCAGGGTGATCACCTCTCAGGGCAGGGAATCACCATACACAAACCTTCCTGATCAAGTGTCCAGAAATATATGCTGAACATCTGAACTTCTCCAGAAAGCAGACTTGGTTCCTGCTAAGAGAGTCACTTTTTTTTCTTCTTTTTTTTTTTTCTTTTTTTTGCATCATCCCTGTCTTGTTGCTGTTTGTAATCTCAGGACTCCCCTTCCTGCACTAAATCTTGTTGCATCTTCCACACTTCCTTGTCCACCCCACCCACAAATGTCCTCGTAACTGCTTCCAAGCAGTAACAGAAAAAAATGGCAATCATCAACATGGCCCTTGGAGGATATCCAGCCAATCCAGTCCTCTGAAAGTCTGGCAGCTGTGTCTGCCATGCCTTCCTATACTTATCAAACACTGCAATGTGGATAAGGTGGTTCTTTTCTTGATTTTGCTGCTTCACTCCTGTGTGTCCTTTACATATCCCTTTGTTCATCCTAATTGTAAAACAGAATTGATCATATTCATGAAGGTGGTTTAACTGTTACAAGCCTTTGGAATCACAGACCCCTGACAACCCTCTACACTTCCATAGTCTGTTATGAACAGTTACTGCTAAATTTTAGGTATGGGAAGGTGACAGTCTTTCATTGAGCAGTTGTGAGCCATTTAGAATGGTTTTTCAGACCACCAGCAGCCTGTGAGTTATTGGTCATGCATGTTACCCTTAACGTAAAAAATAGAGTCCTCTGAATGAGCCTAAATCTCATTTCTTGCTTCCTCATAATTTTTATTTCTGCTTCTTCTGCTATTACATACTTGTACTTGTTCTCAGTAAGTCCAGGATGATGCTCATCTTTTAAAAACACTGAAACACCAAAAGAAAAGGTATTCACATCTTCCTAGATTTTAATAAAACAACCTTCAGCACATTTAAAATTTGGAACCAAAACAATTTTTTTGGATCAAGTCCAGTCCTCTGTGACCTGAGGTTGCCTCCTCATACAAGCTCATTATAAACTTGTCAAGGTTATTTTAAATGAGTTAGATCTTTCTCCCCACTAGTCCAGTTGGAAGATTGTCCAGAAACTTCCTGTGCTTTGCTGATACAGGAATCTTCTCATTTTCAAGTTAAAACTTCTTCAGAGCCATGAGAAGAGGGATTTCATGTGCTATTCTGCAGAATAAGGCAAAGGAGAATGTCGGAGGCTTTTCTTCATTTGGATACAATTTGTTTTTACAAAAGGGCTACGAAGTAGTGTAAAGCAATTAGTTAAGTAATGGGCCCAGGGGGTGAATGTGCGTTTTTAGTGCTGTGACCAAATGCTGGTCAGAAATGATGAAAAATCCTGTCTGTACAGACTGGACAAAACCCATCAGCAATTCCCACCAACTTTTTTTAAAATTAGTCGTCAATTCTCAAGTCTTTATGAGACTCAGCATAATACAAGAATAAATGGAAAACACTTTCACTCTTACCTTAAAACACAGCTTTTACAAATCATCTTTCTACAGTCACTGGGGTTTTTAGGGCAGACTGTAAAAGAAGCCTGTGATGCCACGGAGAGCTGGGTACCAGGCTTCCTTCTCCTGTGCTCCCTGAGTGCACTGAATTTTTAAAGTGTATTTTAAAGACTGCTGTCACTTTCTTGTCCATCTTAGATGGAAGCTGTTAACTTTTTCTCACTGAAGTTTTATTTGTGGGAAACTTGTGGCAACTATCTCATGGCTGTGCTTCGTATGCTTTCTTCACAAAGACTGAATACCAAGGTATCTGGGAAGTGGTACCCTGCTTAGAGGAATAAGGAAAATTTAATTCAGGTAGCTCAGGAAAGTGGACAGCATCAGTACAGCAAGGCTGGGCTGAAATTTAGGAAGGGATGAGCAGAACTACTCAGAAGAAAAGACATAGTCCCTGTCTGCACTTCACATGAAGAGCCACCTCTCATTCCCCTTATAGATTAAAAATCCCAGCTATGGATCTGCTACTTATTGACAATAACAAGGGAAGGCAGCAAAAGACCAGTGAAGCCCATGCTGGAGCTGCCAGGAAAGCTGCTGAGCTTGCCCTCTGCCAGCTGTGTCCACTTGCACATGTTCAGACAGCTTCACACATCCAGTGGTCTTGCTCACTTTGGTCAGGAAATATCAATGATTCAGCCTGCACTGAAACATCCTTGCAGGATCCCAAATGCTTTCAGAGAAGAAAACATTTTCATGTCTCTTTTCCTCCAGCCTGCACTTTTCCTCTTCTCAGAATTTATTCCCTTAGTACTTCCTTTTCTGCACAGACATTTCCAGACTAGTTGTCATTAATTATTGGTTTTAGGAACTGTGGCTTAATGAAGATAAATGATCCTTCAGTCTCTGAAATATAAAGCCATTTGCACAGTGGCAAATGGTGGGTCAGGCTGGTGGGTCTGCATCTAGTTCAGAGCATCCAGCCAGATGTTTCTACCACAAGTACTGTCACCAGAATTGTCACTAATCATCAACCTCGTTAGCAGCTTCTCTAAACCCAGGCCAAGGACTGATGGGCCATAGAAGGTAAATTTCCCTTAGAGATTATTTTTGCCAACATGTTTTAAAAATGCATTTAGCAAGGGGAGGTGTAAGAAACAGCTGCCTGTACTGTTCAGTGGGTAAAAAGATGGCATTTCTTCAGAGCAGTCAGTGTGGCACTTCTCACTAGCTGCAGTCAGTGCTGGAGGACGTATCAGTGGTTGCGCTTTCAGAAAGTTGCTTATACATTTAAGTATGGTAGAAAGGAGGTTGGGGAAAAGGACTTCTTTTTTCCAGGTGACAGTGATGGCCCATCCACCATGAGGGCACACTCTTTCTGAATAAGTAGGTGCTGCCTTTGGAACAAAGTTCTCTTGACATATAAAGATTGAAAGGAAAACAAAACAAAACCAAACAAACCAAAATCCCTCAGGAAGTTCACAGAGGAACAATGTCAGGATTTTTTTTTTAAATGAACATTTTTCAGGTAGTTGGAAAGGCTATGACAAAATGTAGCACAAACATTTTATTTCCCTCTCTTACCCTCTTATCTAAGTCTCATAAACAGTGTAACCAGTTTTGCTGAAATTTGAGCGACTAAACGAAACCAATATCCTCAGCCAGAGGAAGAGTCCAACACGACAATTTCGTCACAAAGAGTTAGCGAAACAATTGCAAGCAAGCTTATAAAGGTGAAATTTCAAGGAATCTTATCTCCAGCCAGTCCTGCCAACTTAGTTTGTATGTCCTCTCCTTCTCACGTATTCTCACTGTTGTGCTTTGTTCTACTGATCTCTTTTTTCTCTATTATTCTCTTTTTGAATAATACTGAAATGAGATCTTTTCTTCTTTCTCTTCCTATCTCTTCTAAATAGAAGCAAGCCTTATAATCAATGAAGTGCAAATCTAGTTTTCCACCCAATGAAGTCTGAGTGAATTTGAAACTCAAAATATAACCATTTGTTGCATTCTGGCTAAATGATCTGATAAGAAAGGAACTTTGTGCCTTCCCTTGGATAGCTGGTCTTTTGTGTGAAAGGTATAAATACGAACCTGTAAACCTGAATGTGGTATATAGAGTGTTGTATGATTCTGTATGACTTCCTGCACTTTCTCGTGCGCCAAAACATTAGTAAAATGGAGGGTTAGAGATGTGCATTGCTGTTCAAGGTAATTAAGAAAAGTACACAAGTGATCATCATTAGTGGTTCATAATATAGCCATGAAAACATGATTGCAGCTTAGCCCTAACTCTTAGCTGATAGAGCTGGCCACTACAGCAGGACTGTGGAGAAATGTTGTATGACAAGAGGTTTGTAATGATTTACAGGGTTTTCCTTAATTGCACAATCGGTTGTTTGTTCCAGTTAATTGAGTTCCCCTTCCAGTAATTACTCTTCACAGTTCTTTATGCCACTGTATCACAAGCTTAACTTTTCATACAGCTACCTTAGCTCAGTTACCTCCCAGGACTTTTCTGCCTCATTCAAGTGAATTAGCCTTATCTCTGGAGTGGTTCACCAAGAATGATGTATTTACTTCCTATATAATTTCCCTATATATTGTGCATGCCTCTTTGAAGAGTGTGGAGGGGTGCAAAGGGGGATATAGCTGTTTTCTTCCAGGTGCAATACATGTGGAGTCTTGATCTTTACTGCTACACCCACAGCCAGAATACAGTTCAAACTATCACCCACCATATCCTTGACTTCTAAATGTCTAATTCCATCACAGAGGAAAAAACAGCCCATATTTAATGGAATCAGAAACTATTAGGAAAAGTCTGTATTTATACATGTGACTATGAAACTAAGCAAGTAATATTTCATGAGAATGTAAAAATGAATATGCAAGAGTGAAAAGGCTGTGATACCAGGATGAATGGAAGGGATGACAGCTCTGAAGGCTGTCTCACCAGCTACTGAAATTTGCAATCTTATATTTCTTCCACCACTCGTGAAATGTTAACTGCTCCTGGCTGCCTGCTGCTGTTTATTTTTAAACTGTTTTACTGTTGTTTTATGTTAACCAATGTTATATATACATAAGTAACTGTTTTAACTTACACGTTTATGAAAGTCTTTTCTGTACTATGGGAAATTGTGAACCCTTCCTTCATGTTTGTTTACACATATACCAAGAAGCACCTACTTAAACTTTCCATGATCCTTCCAGTCTTAAAAAAAAAATAATAATTTGCCTTTAGAACTTGTTTATTAAGTACTTTTCCTCCATGCCCATTTGTATTAGCTGTAACTGATTTCTGTGCACATTTTTTTTAATGTTTCCATTTTTAGGATTGCCAGATGCATACTAGTAATGATGATTTGCATGTTTCATACACATTGATATTTCTGGTACTTCTGCTTTTAACATAAGCAGATGGAGGTTAGCTGAATTTCACCAAGCTATATATGGCAAACAGGTAGGATATAAGTAAGGCAGTATGAAACAATGTGCTGAGCTGACCCTCATTTTCAGCTCCTCCGTTACCACCGCAGACTAAATATCGATAACATATGTTTTATGTCAATGCTTGCTTGTCTTTTATAGTCTTCAACAATAAACTGGCAGGTGGTGGAATCTCATTACTCTGCTGGGGTTTTATACCATATAGATGCAGCTAATTCTCAGCATCTCTTCTCCTCTGTACTTTTTTGGGTTTTTTTTTCTGTTGAAATCCAGTAAGGATTTGAAATTCTTCTCTCCACAAATTCACCCATTCAAGATATGGATCATGTGGATTAAACTGATGCGCAGAACAGCTGCCATTTTGATTTGGCATCCAACTGGAAAATTGGACAGCAATAATTGCTTATAGTTGAGCTAAAAAAATAGTTTGTGTGTATGAGAGAGAAAAACACCTTTTCTATGCCAACTTGAGAGCTTTCTTTCAAATAGCACAACTATGTCATGTTTCATTTCAATGATGTTATTCTTTTCAGCTTTGATTTAGCCTTTTAATTTTGATGTAGTTCAGATTTAACTTCTCAAAAACATATATGTTATTCTGAAGCAAAACATTGAAAACATGCAAAATAAAACTTACTCTGAAAGTTCAAAAAAAAATCTTTTTAACAAATGTCAATACTAGGGTTCAAAATCCTTGTAACATTTTCATTTTTTTACCTACTGAACTTACTTGTCAAGTGTAACCTTACTTTGTAAATGGTTGTAAACTTCTTAAACTACCCCCCCCAAAAAAAAATTCACTAGAAAATGAGGAAAAAAAAAAGTAGATGCTTGTATTTTAAGAGATTTTTAAAATAAGTTCTTCTTCATAGGACATCTCTCATAGGACATTCAGTTTGGTAATCTGAGCGAACTTGGAAAAGATGGTGGATGTCCTGTACGAAACAAATGAGTCCTAGCCCTGACACTTCGAGAAAGGCAAATAGCAAATACCAAATAAGACAAAGTCATTGTCCAGAGTTCTGTGTAGTTCCTGGAGTGCTTAACTCTCAGGTTTTGGGGTTCTTTTGGGGGGAGTTCTGTTGTTGCTGGAAAAGAAACTTGAATTTGAAGGAAGAAAAATAAAAATTGACTCTGCACCAGATTCTCTTCCAGTAAGTTTAATTTCCTAATTATTGGTAGGGTCATTCCCGAGAGCTGCCAAGGTGTGACTCATTTTTATTAAGCACTGTGCTATCCAACACTGTTCATCAATATCTTTCAGCCATTCATTCCTCTCAGCTAGTGTCCCTTTTAAGCAGAACTCAGAGCACTGGATTCAATTGCTTTAGCTCTAGTGAAAAGCAAGCTCACATCAAATATGCGGAAAAGTATGCAACCTTTATCACAGAGTTAGTTAGGGGACTAGGATGGAGTCCCTCGCTATAGAAGTAAGTGGTCCTGTTGAGCCTTGGAGGATAGGTTAACCTACAGATCCATACTGAGTCAACATCCAAAGACTGCTATTAGGGACACCTTTTCTGAGCCTATTACATTTCAGACAAGCCTTTAAAAAAGGAATTTTTGATTCATGTAATTAGAGAGCTCATGTCAATTTTTTTCAAGAATAAGGATTTATGCTAAATGTCTGACCAAATTCTGTTCTGCAGTTCTGGTTGTGACCCAGAATATTTTACATCCTAGTCTACTCTGCTGTAATATCTGCAGTCAAAAATAAATAAATACAGATAAGTCCTGCTGCAGAAATTGCTCCAATTCCTGTCATGGCTGATGTTTTCTTTTTCTATGCTGAGGGTTTGAGGACTGGGTAGAGGACTGTTAATCCTTTTGGTTAATTCTGGATAAAAAGGAGTTTTCTAAATATAAAATGATTTATTGTTATTCTTTCCATAAAGAGAATGGAAAGAGAGAGAGGAACTGAGCAACGGGTGGTTCAAGAATACTAAGACCGATTTGGCACTGTTCATTAAGGCTGTTACATTATAAGTGATCATGAAATGCACTATTTAGAATTCTAACGACCCCAGTAAAGGCAGCACATTTATTTTTAGAGAATTGTTAGGAACAATTGCTTGGTTCTCCTTATAAACAGCAGCAGCCGCAAGTAGAAATTAGCTGCTGTGTAAACACAGTTGGGAGGTATACGTGTCTGTGTTAGAGCAAATGAGCTGTATTGCACAGCAGATAAATATCAGCCAATAAACTACTTTTTGCTCTGCTTCAACAAATCCTACAGGAAATGCTCTGCCAGTTGGTGTGATCTGAGGGCAGCCCTTCAGGACATGCTGCAGAAGCCCTGAACACTAAATCCAGGTTGTGGCTATCCTGTGGTTGTACCTTCACAGGCCATCAAAACTGCAGTAACCACTAGAACCACTCTGCCTAGCAGCGGCACACGTCGAAACACTCTTCAGATGAAAAAGCCTAACTCTAAAGGCTTCATTTCAGTAGAGAACATCACCTGGGAGGTCTTCAAGAACACCTACTGCTGCTGACGTGATGAGGAAATTCAAGTGCTTACATTAGAAGAACTGCTGAGTACCAAAAAGTAGTGGGTAAATTACATGGCTACATTATGCAGACTAGAATTCATTTTGAATTATTATCACTTAATCATTTATAAAGTTAGCTTGGGCTCATTTCCAGTGTCTTCCCTAAATTCTCCCCATTGTTTAAATTGGGAAACAGTACGTACTTTGCTTCAGCACAGACGTGTTCTGGATCACCACACGTTTCATAACAGCCTCTTTCCAGCTTCAAGGAGGCTTTCTTTCAGGTGCTATTGCTTGTACGTGGTATTTCTAAAGGCTTCTTACCCTTAAGGAAAAGGACATCTGTCCCATGCATTTTTTTGAATCCATGCTGCCTTTGATGAATTTACAAAAACCCCAAAGTCAATTGATACGTGCCTTATTCAATAAAAAATTGTCTTCTAAGATTATTTGCAAATTTGGACTCTATGGTTCACAAAACCATTTACCATTGAGATCATTGCTTTTTCCTCAAGGTTTTCTGAATTATATTCTACCTTGAAAAAGAAACTTCTTCAACTGGGATTTAAATGCATATCTGAATATGTAAAATTAATCTCAGTTTTGCATAGCTGTGAGGCTGTGCTGTGTGGAGGCCATTTAAAAAAACTTGCATTGATTATCAGGAGAAATTCTGTAATATTAAAGCTTTTTTGTTTATTTAATCATCTCCCAAGTGAACAGGGCAGGGAAAATTGAGCCAGGGAAAAAAAATCTCTCCTCTGAAAAAAACCAAACTCAAGATGCTATTTTAAAAATTCCACTTTAAACCTGAAAAATGTAACCCACAAATCTTCCCCCAAACTGGTCACGCTGAAATGTGTTCTGTCAGGGCCCACTGAAAAGGTTCATACTGAAAATCATAAAAAATTCATTTAGATGTTGACTTCAAAAAAAAAAGACTTGACTAAAATTAGCTTAATGTTTAAATACAAAGGCACTTCAGATTGGAACACTTTTTTCTTCCTTTTATGAGTGTCAAAGCAATTTTTTGGACAACATTGGCCCATTTTTAGCTTAAAAATTCATCCAAACTCTTTTCTGCCAAAAGTATAGTTTCAATAAAGCTGCATTTTAAAATGAAAAAACCTTTTGAGAAAAAATTCTTAACCATGTCATGTCATGTCACTTCTTAAAAGTGAAGGAATTTGGACAAAGACATTTTAGTGACCAAAGTCATGGAAAGTATACTCAAGTTGGGAAAGTGATTCATGACTGCCGGAAATATCTAGTCTGAAATATGGGCTGAAGTATCATTTTACCTTATAGGAATGTTGTAAGGATAAACATATTGCGGACATGTTCAGATGGCTTTTTGATGTGGAAACAGATAAACAGATGTCCTGGTGTCAGCTGGGATAGAGTTACTTTTCTTTGTAGTAGCTGGTATAGTGTTATGTCTTGGATTCAGTATGAGAAGAATGTTGATAACACACTGATGTTTTCAGTTGTTG
>JANHGO010000012.1:15993848-16090911 GCA_024606505.1 Aquila spilogaster
TGGAAAAGAGAGAAGCACGGGAAAAGAGACAGTCGAGGGGAAAAAGAAAGGAAAGAGAGAGTTCATGGAAAAGAGGGGAAGTACATGCAGAGACTGTACATCTTGTAACAAACAAACAAACAAGAAATATCTTCTCTTTAGCCCCATCTATTTACTTACTCATATTTTAAGAAACTCTTTGGGGACAATGTAACAGAGATAACAGCCAGATTGTAGTTTTTCTTTCTGAGGACATGTTTTCTCAGTCTTCAATAATCCCATGCAAAAGATTGGGAAAACAGTGAGCACTTTCCTTGCCTGTGTGCACACGTGCATCCTCACACTTCTGTAAAAATGCCAGTGTGAAAAAGGAGGAGGAAAAGAAACCTCAGGTGGCCAAGGGGATTACTGACATAAAGCTCTCTTTATGCATTAGCATCATATTAATCACGGTTCTTGCAGCACTATAAGTTGTCTTGCTGCTCCAAGGTGAATGAAAGATTTTTTAAAAGGCAGAGGGAGACAGGAGAGATGGGACGTGTTGATTAAAATAAATAAATAAATGAGGTTATGTTATATCAGTGGCGTAACTATTTCTGGTCTGCCTTAGAGGAATCACATATAACTGAAGCAAAAGAATTACATATTTTTTTTCTCATTTGCAAAGCAATACGTTACTGAGAAAATCTCCTTTTTCTTCCATCTTCTTTAAGGCAACGATGATAGGGGTGAGGTATCAATTTATCAAAATCCAGGAACTACTGTGCAATTAATGTGAACTAAACAGGACTGAAATTTCTGTGTTTTTGTATTATAGTCAACCTAAGTATGAAAGGAAGCAGTATAAGGAGAATATGTGGTGTGATAAAAGTTAATATTCTAGAAGATAATGAGATGTAAATTGCTAGTTGGAACAATAGCTACAGGCCCAACTCTTCTAGTTTTTCAATTTTTGCCAAAGATAGGGATATTTTTATGAATTAATAATCATTTTCAGTTCTTGAGCTCTTTATAAAGGATATCAGTAACAAAGTACCTTCTTCTTCAGAGGAAGAAACTGAAGCAAAATTAGAGATTATATATATTGCTCCTTAGCAAACCCGACACTCATCACCATACTACAGACTTCCTGAGATTCCTTTTAAGCTCTGAAGTATGATGACTTTTACATAAAGCGCAGTTTGTCAGGCATTAAATCAGACCATGTGGTAGGGGCAACAGTTTGAATTTCAAAATCAGCTGTCAGACAAAAGCAAATAAAAATCAACCAATGATCCCCTTCAAAGCGCTGACACAATGCGTTTGTAAAACCAGTTGCAACATATAAATTGTGTGTCCCAACTGCTTTTACAAGTACATTGTGCCAAGATTTTCATTCTGAGCATTAGTCTAGTGTTTAGGAAGTCACTGTATATACTTGGACTCCTATTTGAAATGAACAGGTGTTGTTTATGGACAAGAAGCAGAATTTGTACGTTTTCTGCATCTTAAAAGGAGTTTAGACATCTGAGCCAGACATAGCCTTCCTTCTGGCCTGCAAATGTGATCCAGTGACTGAAGGACTGGATTTTAGTTCAGAAACTTTGCATCTGGTTCCTGCCAATCAAATGGCAGCTGGTGACCTTGAACTTGATAGCATTTTCCTTAGGACAACCTGACCTCATCCTCTTGCTTCTCTCAAGACAGCTACATACCAGGTCCTACATTATACCTCGGTCTATCCCTGTTCACACAACCCTGTCTTCTGTGACAGTTTGAAAGCTCACATTTCTTTCACATTGCTGCAGTGCTGCCACTTGGATTTCAAAAAGTTTTGAAGACTGACTACTGCACAGACAGCTGTGCCTTCCTGAATGCTCTTGACAGTATGCAAGGAGAATTACAGTAGACCAGCCAAGGCAGCCTGCCCCAGCCATAACAATACAATCAACACATTGCTCCTCCTTGGCCCCAAAGTAATTCAGCACTGACCGCTGGATCTCTGTGGTTAACAGCCAAAACAGATCTTCCCTTGTTCTTCCACTGGGGCCCTGAAGCAATAAGTCTAACTTCATTGTGAATTTCTTCATGACCATAGTTACAGACACATTAGATGTGGACTCACTGGCTCCCTAATTTGTGCGCTGAGAAAACAGGCATAAAACACTTTCACCACTTGCATGTTTTGTGATTTAGTATCTGCAAAGTGCTTTACGACCTGTGGTGCTGTGCTGCTGTTTCTGAAAAGCACTGCTACAAACAGAAAATGGCATGGTTCTATTCCTAACACTTGGGGACAAGATAAAGACAGTGTAAATGCATCTTTGTGTGCACAGAGCAGCAGGTAACATCCTACCCATCCATGAAACTTTCAGCATTAATAAGAATACACCACTGCTTGAAGATAAATTTACCTTCTTCTTTCTTTGTTTAGCCTGCTTTCTCTAATCTCCCTAAAAATATCTCCTAACTACCAATCTAAAACCTGGATCTCATCAAAGAGTTGTTTCACTAAATGAATATGATAATCATTAACATCACAATGACCCAGGCAGGACATCGAACTGAATATTCTGATGAAATGCATTTTTCTAGCATGCATGCCATGGATGAAAGGGTTAGTTTCTGTAGGATTGAAAGAGTTTTTATTCTTGCAAAGGAAGAAATGAACTTTTTATTTTAAAATAAATGCTCTGAAACACTGTCATCTGGACAATTGCCATTTTCTCTACTACATACAGGTGGTCAATTGTTTGAAAGAATACATTCATTTTTTCTAGCTACTCCAGAAACTGGGTTGGTAGGAAATTCCACACAGGTATACAGAAAACAATAAGTAAATAAAAAGTTACCTTGCTTTGAAGTCTAATTACAAGGGGAAAATAATCCACCCCTAGAACAGTCACCTATCCCAGACCAAGTTCTGGTGAACACAGCTGTGAAATAATTTGCTTTTACTGTTTTTTTTATTTATTTTACTTGGGATGTGAATATTAAGAGTTTCAGTTTACAAAGCTAGAACTCAGAGAAAACCTTACCACTTAAATTATGATAGAAAAACCTGTGGGTAGGAAAAATTTCTTTTTGACATGGGTCAGATTTTTCATTCAGACTCTGTTTATATTTTCATGTAAATAAATAAATAAGCAAGGAACCAAAAGGAATGAAAGATCAAATCATCCTGCTTCAAATGCCACAAATAGAACATTTTGACCCTGTTTCCACATTTTATTTTACTTTTTGAAGTTCTTTCAGTTCTGACGTTAGAGGCAACGTGTCCTGATGAAGTGGTTTGCATATGACAAATTAGCATTTTCCAATGGGAATAAAGCCTCTGTCACTTCTCTTTGGAGATGAATCATTACCATAAGATGAGTGCTGTCTTAGCCAGCACTGGGGACAGAGACAGATATTACTAGATGAAGCTGTAAGTCCCTACAGTGAGAACTGAACTGCTGGGCACAGTAAGCTCTGTCTATAATAGCTTTCCTATATCTTATTTTGGGAATGTCAAGAACTGATCAGTGATTTAGTGGCCTTGGAACAATGCAGTGGTGTTATTCCAAACTGACAAATGAAAAGGGATATATATATATATTTTTAATCACAAGGGTTGGCCAAGAAAGCATTGTGGCCAGAATAAGATTTGCTTCATTTCAGAGTGACTCAACAAAAAAAACAAACACAACGTCTTACCAGGATATATTAACAATTCTGCTGCTCACTGATGAAGCATCAAGGTTTTTTCCCTCCCTTCAGAGGATAAATGACAACACCTTCCCCAGTGGAACAGAAACCACAGAGAATTCAGCATGTGACATCCAGTTGCTGGTTGTAACTTATAACCTCATAATTATAGGTTAGAGCAAAAACATGGTGTTCATGGTGACATTGTTCACATAGCAGGATGAGCATCATACTACTGTTACTAGTTTAAATTATTTAAAGTGGTCTTTGCTTGGCACAGGGTGCTAGGAATACACAAACCTAGCTAAAAAAAAGCGTGAGAGAAATCTATCAGCCATAACTCTTAGCTGTCCATTGCCAATGGTGCAGTAAGAATAAGTTCTTGCCGTAAGAACAGCTCTTTACAATGTTAAATTGTCCTGAAGGGAGTTAATTGGAGGTTTCATGGCACCATTTTGTACTGCACAACACTATTGTTCTACTGCAGAGTGCTTTCGCTCCAAAAGTTAAAATTATCATCACAACTGCAAGCACTGTCTAAGCTTTCTCCCTTTGGAGGCACCATTTCATTAGTATCAGAATATTGGGGTTGGGGAAGAAGCAGCTTTGAAAAGTTCTCTGCGTATGGCTCTTTACTGCTCTGCCAGCTGTGCAACAGGTCATCAAAAGTCTTTTAATTCTGGCAGCGAAGAGACAAGCAGAGAATAATTTGCAATTCAATCTAGGGCAAGTACATTGACCAATTCATGAATTTTTTGTTTTTTTTTTTTTTTTTTTTTTTGCTTATGTGGTCTGGGAGAGAATGTATAGTCTGATTTTCTTTGAGTCTGTGCCTTGTGTCTGGGCTACATTCCTTCCATAAGGGTTAAAATAAATAAACAATCCTCTGTTTTGTAGCTTCACTTTAAAAGAATTGAAATAAAACAAGCATATAAACTCTTAGTTCATATTTCCCAAAATATTATCCTTGAAGGATGATTTTCTGGGTTTTGTTCCTGGTCAGACCCTTAACTTTATTAATATTCACAGATTTGTCCTTATATGGTCATCAAACTACCAAACTACTTCGGAAGAGCCAACCTTCTCTGCTGCATAGACTTTCTATGTTCCCAGTTACACCATATCCCTTCCCTTCTATTCCCAGGAGGTGAAGAGGGCTTCCCCTCCTGGTTCTACTGACACCCTGCATGTTATTGCCTCAATTTCCTGGCTGGAATACGCTAATGATGGCATTTACTCCTCCCCGTTTGGATGGAGAGATGCAACAGCAGGGCTGTTTGCAGGAACTTCCTGTGAATAGAAGAGCACAAGGTCAAGTTAAGCTGTGGCCTTAAGAAGCACTTTATTCCTTTTCTCCCATTCAGCCAGCCACTTGGGCAACGGAGAGGAGCGTAGGCAAAGCTTTTTACCTTTTTATATTTTTATGAATGGGTCTTTCAGTTGTCTCTCTTGTAGAATTTCTATGTAGTACTTATTTCTTTGTTTGTGTGGAAAGGACTTTGACCAGATCCCTGCTAATGTAAGTCAGGAGCAGAGTCACGGACTGTCCTTAAATTCCCTGTAGTGCCCCATTGCTTCTGCAGCACCTCTCCATCTACACTGATTCACAATCTGCCCATCACTAGTTCAGATCAGCCAGAGGTGCAGCAAGCCTCTGTTTCTGCCTGTGGTAATATTTCTTCAGGCTGTGATCTTCTCAGATCACACAGACAAAAAGGTCAGGCACCAAACAGTTGTGAAGCTCAAGGGTGCAGTAGCAGTCAGCACTGACAGGCTTCCATGCTGCAGGACAGCCCTGGTACCATAGCAGTCATGAAAGTGAGCTGTGCCAATGGATATTTTTCTGATGAGAGCTAAAAGTCAGCACCTCGCTGCTACTGAGCTTTCCTAATCCAAGATGCTTTCTCTTGTCACAGAAGAGATATAGAAATTTCTGTGTCCCAGATAAATTCACCAGGGTGGTTTTTCTAAATGAGTTTATGAAGAGGAGAAGACCTTAAAAGATGTGGTTATGTCAGAGAGGGAGGACAGATCCTTATGTTCTACACCACGGCCTCAGATACAGTAACAAAATATCCTATCCTAAAGCATTAGTTGCATATAAATCCCAAATAAAGATTTGTTCCAAAGTTGTAACTCCAAACCCCTAGATCTAAAAGTTTAGGACACTGACTCAGGGTCAAAAACACCATTCACTGACATTTTACCCAAGGTGGAAGTGGGGCAAGTATGTTACTTACATTTAGCTATAAGTACTGCCATTAATTATCCATTGGAGGGAGATAAAGAGATGTATTTTTTCCACTTCACTACGGTTCTGTGATGGCAGTAACTCCTTTTTTCCAGCTGCCCAACCCAAATGTTGTTTTATTTAGTAACAGGTAAAGCAACTTCTGAACAACTCCAGCCACTATGGGCATAGAATGCTCCTCACTTCAAGAGACATAGAAGTACCAAATAACGTTTGCATATTGACTACAAAAAATGTGAAATAAAGCCACCTCCAGACACAAATGGTTGAGTTTTGACTTCTACAGTGCTTCAGAAGAGAGCAGAAGGCGCAGGCTACAGATATTGCAGCCTAACATCCATGATTGCTATATCAGTTCAACCAAAGCTCTCAGGACGTGTTTTTCATTAACTTATTGTCCACACAGAAGCCAACAGCCCCTCCTCTCACAACCACATTTCATGTACCTCCTGCACAAGTGGGAGAAGGAGGAAAGTGATTCAAAATAAACTCAGCTTTCTTGTCCCCTGTATATATCTACAAAGGGAAATCCAATTTGATTCCCAGAATTCCAGCAGTTCTTCATTTTATCCAATTCCTCCCGTGCATGTCTTATCCTGTGTGCTATTCCAGGAACAAAAAATTCCCAATAGAAAAGAAAAAGATTCTACAAACCAAATGACCTGAAACCTTGTCTTCTACCACTGGGAAAGGGCAAACTTTCAGTTTTCTGAGACTATTATCAGGTGGGGCAATGAGAGATTATCCCATGCAGCTCAGCTGAGTCTGCTCTCACCTGAAAGACTGAGACTATATATGCAAACACATTCAAAGCTCTCCGCCATTGTATTTTTTAGTTCAGTTCATCACCAAAAAAGTTGGGAAGGGAGAGAGATCAGAACCAGAGAAGTTGGAAAGGAAGGAAAAAATAAAAATTTTCACCTTCCTGCTAAGGTTACTGGGGAAGTTTGTAAAATGTCCTTCTCTTTCAGTTTACACTCTGTCTTTAATGTTGCTTTTTCCATCCATGTGAAATGGGGCAGAGCACTAAGATGAGTTCCAGCTGGGGATTCATTAAGGTAGCCTCATTGCTGGGAGAACAGGAAGCATTGCATTTCAAATTGCCCTCAGTGGCAAACCCCTGCATAGAGTAATCACAAAAGACTTGAGCTAAATGAACAAAATGAAGAGGAAAAGCAATAAATCTCCTCTATACGAAGGGCTTATATGATTCCCAAACAGTACTGTACACAACATTTTAATGAGCAAAATAATGTTTCTGTAGGCTGTTTTAGAACCCTTCTTTGAACAAGTGGTTTTGGAAAGAGGAAGAAGTGTCAAAAGAAGAACGTGAAACTCCCGGCTGTAGAAAAGATTTGGGGAAGATCATAGAGATTAGGAAGATAAAGGCAGATGAATGCTGGGGATATCCAGGTTCCTTGGCTGGTAACACAACATCCCTGCAGAAGATGAGAGCTCGTGAACGTAACAATAGAGGTGAGCAAATGAGATAATCAACTAGGGTAAAAGCTCAAACCTCATTTGCTATTAAATTGATACCAGTACCAGATGTTCGGTGGGCTGTGTCTCTGTCTCACCTGTGCCAAAGACCCAATCCAAATCAGTCATGGTAAATTAATTCTCCTGTATACTGTTAACAAAAGTTATTTTCCCTACAGAGTTAACCCAGTACCTATGAAAGGGTTGAACTTAATTGATAACACAACTCACTGCACAATATTGAAGTCCACAGTCAATCAGAAACACATCAGTTAAATCCTTCCTCCTCTCTTTCTGTATGTATCCTCTTTGGGTGGTTTCACAGTGATGCAATTCACTGAAAATCAAAATAAATACAAACCTATGCAGAGAAAATTGCATTTGAAGGTTTCACTGATGACCAGCACTGAGAGATTATTTTATCAGCCTTGAAAGAAACATTCATCATGATTTTTCACAGCTTTGTCACTCAAGTGTTGGGAAGAATTCAGTTTTCCATTCAGCAGGTACCAATACAGTTACAACAAATCCTAACCATGAGAGAAAATAACCAGCACATACATATACATGCACAGTTCTTCTTCCCCACCCACCCCATCAAATCTCAACAGTGGTTCTGGCCTGAAATGTCACAGCCAAGTTATTTCATGCCCTGTGAACAGGTGCCAGGTGATTGCATCTTTCCCTCAAGCAGAAGGAAGGAAAAATATCAGGTTGCTAACAAACCTTGGGACTTTCCATGTTTCTCCCTCTAAAAATCAAAGCTGCTGCTTGCAGCCAGAAGGGGTTTCGTGGTTTCTGTTAGTCCTGCTAAAGATGTGAATTCAGACTCTGAATGCTGTCACTACCGGGAAGACCTCAAGATTTCTTCAGGACGGACAAGAACTGAACCGAGTTGGGATCTCCAGAGAAAATATCACTTAAATGAGTGATATTTTCTCTTTTCAGAAGCCTAGCCCTCTATTTGTCAAGAAAATGAAAGGTTGTTAGAGAAGAAAAAAGTTTCCTTGTGGGCAAAAGTATGTCTTTATGAATGAAATATCAGCTTGTGCTTGGTGTTATGAGCCCCAGACATTTGGGGATTTGATTCACGAATAAGTACATAGGCAGCTGGTCCCTTCAAACTTCTATCTTGGCTGTGATAATGTAGGAACATTTTTGTTTAGATATTGTTTTAAAGTGAACAGACATTTTAGCTTTCTTTAGAAAGCAGGCAGCTGAAGCATCCAAGCAGTGAGAAGCAGAGGTTGCATCAGAGTGGCTGGGTTGACCAGATGAGAGCAGAAAAAGTTAGTCTACCCAAGGTAAGTTGTTTCTTTCTGTGAACAAATATCTTTTAGGAGGGAAAATTAGGACAGATCTCACATACTGAAAAGTAATAAATAGAAAGGGCATAATTTTTTCAGAAACTGAAGTAATCTCTATCAACTGTGGTGCTGAGTTCTGATAGCTTCATTTTCTGATAGTAATTCAGTGTTGCTTTCAGAAATAATCAAGGACAAAACCTTCCATCTGAGAGATACAAAGCAACATCAAACTAAAAAATAAATATATTTCTCACACAATGTTTTGATGGACTGTACATAACTCCCCTGCTAAATTTTCTAACTGTTGGCTTACTTACGAAGGAATCACTCCATATTATGTGTATGCACATCACTTCTGCTAAAAATGCCTGCCTTATTTAGATTTTGAATGGGAACTGGAGTCCATGAAGATCTGCAAGCCCTTTGGGTAGGAGAGACTCAAGCAAGGCCACAAATCAATATAATAGAGTTGAAGAAATGAAAAATGAAGTATTCACATACCTGATATGATGGCTTTTCTATTCAAGTGTATGCTTCCTTCAGACGACCTCAACCCACTTACATTTGTACCTTCTTGAAAAGGTTGCCCAGAGACAGGAAAAGTAGGAAGCCAATTTTCCTACCCCTTATGTATTGTATCTGTAATTGATATTCTTTACATTTGCATTCATTCAAATGTTGAGGTAGAGGGAAACAAGATCAAGAAAAAAATCTCAAAAACGTAAGAGGTATCACTCCCTTAAAATCACATTCCATCAAACATGCATTTTAAGAAAGATGTCATCTTCTAGGTGCTTGAGCATGTCTTTCCTGTATTGCTCTTTCACTTCCCTGAAAGAGAGATACTTTCTGCATTTCTGATTGTACTTCACCACAACAGATAGGAATAATATGAGCTGACAGTTGTCCCTGAGCTAACTTCCACACACATGGTTTTTCAGTAGATGACATCCAACAACATAGATATCCTTAGCACAATAAAGAGATATGGCCAGATTCTCCAAAAATTTAAATTAACATAGCTCCAGTGAAGGAAAAAGAAAAAAAGCTAAGCCAATTTAAGCCCACAAAGGAACTATATGATAGAGTTGTGTTGGTTTAATTACTATTCTACTTAGTAATTTGCTGAAGCTTAAGAAAATGAATTTGTGTTCATTGTGAATACCTCCTCAGCGCTGACTCCATGCCTTAAATAAAATGTATGTTAAAGGTCTAGGTGACCCCTACTGCATTCTTATTGAGTAACACAGAGACTACTTAGGTGCTATGAACCACTCCAGCTCAATTTGTGTTTGTCTCTGGAGGTGACACCAGCTACAGTGAAGATTTAGAAGCTTTTGTTTTAGCAGCCAAACAGTGATGGGGGCAGTAGACTTGAACTTAATTCTGTCAGTTCTTCCACATGCTGTTTAGAAGGGTTTAGCAGAACACTCAGGGTGCGATATGTTAACGCACTGCCCTAAAACTCAGTGAGAGATGTCTTAGTCAAGTGTCTTTTCTGAAGTATTACTCTCTGATGAACAGTTAGTACAACAGAAAAGCATGGTTGACATGCAGGAGATAAAGCACAGGTTGCAAGGAATAGGTTGCAGTCAGGGTTATTCACATTCAGGAGATTTAATGTCAGGGACTGAGGCCAGTAAGAAGTTGTTGCGGACTAATAGATGTAGTCTATTTTATTAGCTTATATGGGGTACAGCTGTGCATTATTTAGCCAAGAATATGAAGGTGTTGGGAATTCTGGCACAGTGTCAATGGCACATACTTAGACAAATGGCCTTGTTATATACTTATCGGCTTTCAGAAAGTTAAAGTGTCTGAAAAGTCTAAAGACATCACCTACGACATTATCTATATCCAAAATCACATAAAAGAAAGTTGTAAGCAGCATCATGTATCGATGCCTTTAGTGGAAAAGCAACAGACTCTGGGAGAAATATGGGGATGAAACTGGACGTTAAACACAATGTGAAGCAACTCAGCTGCTCTGCATCTGTATTGAAGAGTCCTTTCTTCCCTCCAGCAACTTTTGTTTTACCCCTGGATCTCAGGTAACTCTACAGATACAAAAGGACTCTGGGATACAAACAGCATTATGAACTTTACAAGAAAATCAGTTTTCTTTAACAGAAGAAGGGAAGAATGTTAAAAAAAATAAATATCTGAAGTATCTGATAAAAAACTGCTAAAAAATCTTTAAAGCAGGATATGAGCTCTGGGCAGATGAATGTTTATACAGATCAGAAGTCCATGAAAAGGCAGTTTCAGCCAGGGAATTCCCTTTAACTTGATACTGGTAGTATTATTGTCAGGAAGATAAGAAATAATGAAGGGAAAAATCAAAAACACAGAGCTACGAAGTTGTCCCCCAAAGCTAGAATGCTGCTTCCTTTCAAACTTCTCCAAATAGTCTCAGAGATCAGAATATGATTTGAATTGTAAAAAAAACTATTATCTAGGTATAGAAATTCAAACTGTCTCCTGCAGTAAATGAGTAGGATGCAGTCAGATGTGGAACACTGGCTTGGGTCAGAAGATGTTTAGACAAAATCATTAGGTTTAGCCCGCAGAAGTCAAATCTCATGGCCAATTGAGTCCACTGGCTCTGACTCTGCAAAGTGCTTCCAACCGATCAGATCAGGCCAAGAAATGCCTCGCAGTACTATTATGATCTAAAGTCACAGAAACCCTGAGAGTAAACAGATGAAATTTTAACTGTGCTTACTGAAACAAGATCTGTGAAGTGAGGTGCATAGCATTACCAAAAATAGTTTGAAAGCCAGATAAGTCATACAAGAGAAAAACAGGAAGAGAAAAGCTACTATTGTAACTGTACAGAGACTGGCTCCGTTCCAAGTGGGAAGAACATCTGAAAAATTTGAAATTTTCCTGGAAAAATAGTTCTATCTGGTGGCCTGAAAGAACAAAGATGGATTGTTTAGGGTCTTCTGAAATGTTTAATCCCTACAAAATAAAAAAAATTGACTTGTGTTTCTGTTTGGAATATATTTCCCTATAGGAAAAACAAACAAAAAACAAGACATTAAATGGGCAAACCGTGACTTCCAAATGAACAAAGATGTTTAACTTCGCAGATTCTAAATAGATACATCATAATATTCCAATAACCTCGCCTTTCTTCTTTAAAAAGGAAATAATTAAAATGAGTCAAAATGCCTCTATTTGAGTAGAATAAAAACTATTAATGTGGACTACAGTTTCATCACATTTTCTATGACTACCTTTACCAGTCATGTCATACAGATTGACAGCTTTCTGCAGTGCTATCTTTAAAGAAAGACTAATTAGTTACGTTTGAAAGGTACTAGAAATAGCTGTATTCCTGTAACTAAATTTATATCCTTTACATTGCATGTCACTGATACATATGCAAAACAGGACTCTAGTTACATGCATAACAAGACATGCGAAAATACACCAAAATATTAATAAAGCCTTTGAATTTTGCATTGTCAGTGTAGTATTCCAGCATCCTTGATACAATCCCAGCTTACTGCAATGATTGATTCCCAAGTAGAAATGTTAAAATATAGTCAACACAGAATATGAACGCAATATACGTAGGAGGCTTTATTTTTAGAGGGACCTATCTCTACGAAAGCTAAAACAGATGCAAAAAGGACAATAACACTATTTGACAGAGCTACAAAATGCTATTTTTCAATACAGTCAACACCATTATCTATACATTTCTAACAGTGATGAACAAGAGCCTGAATGCCATGCCTGTAAAAGTCTGCACGGCCATACAGAACATAGCTTGTCTTTCTTGTCACTGCTGAAACATATCACCCAGCACCTTGCTATGCTCACATCCACTGTTTGGTCTCCATAAACATTCAGTAAGTGTCAGTGAATGTCAATGGGTGCCACTTTTTCCACATGGAGGAATTCAGTGACACACTGTTGCTTCACAGGCACTTCCATGTCAGACAGCATTATGTCAGACTGCCCCTCTACTCTCTTATGCCATCTGTCTCATGGCAACAACATGTAACATGATATTTGTGGGAAGGTTCAAACTCCACTGCCATTATCACCAGTATCCACCTCTGATGTAATGGGCTAACATCATAAAATAGAAGGCATTAGTTTCAGAGCAGCCCTTGTACAATCTCAGAGAAGAGATGCACAGGGTAGATTGTCTAATTGCACCAAAGGTTCTATAATGCAGTGGCATGGACTAATTTTATCAGTGGCACAGGTATTTGACAGGAAGGGTCACAGTCTTATGAAGCAACTAGTACACAGTGAAAGTTCTTTCCACCTTTTAACATGTTCCTTGCCGATCCTTGAGGCCCAGGTCAAACCTGTGCTCTACCACTAAGTCTTACGAGTCATTCAAGAAAGTTTTATAAAAGAATTTTGTTCCCATTCATTTCTATGGAAATCAGAGAACACAGGCATCTCATTTCAGATTAATTTAGGAGTCCATTTCTTTTCTGGAAAACGACCTACTTCTACATAGAAATTTGAAGGCCAAATGAGTTTCACTGCATGCTCATATACTGTAGGCAATAAAAGTCAGCTACAGACCATGAGCTAAAGCTGTAACAAAAAATGGTATTTTGAGGGGATCAGCAGAAGGAAATTCCTAGAAAAATGCTCAGTATATCTGTGTTGCATTCTGGGAGAGCAGCCTTGAGTGAGAGGAGAAACAAGATGAATTTACATTCCCTTTAGGCCTACTCCATTTCAACATACATTGAGCAGCAAAAAGGCCCTGAGGTATAAATTAGAGCAACAGCTGCTTTTTGCTTGCAACACCTCATGTTATGCTGCCTACAGACTCCCTCGAAACTCACAGTACCTGAACAACTATTTCAAAAATGTTTAACTCACATATTTTGCCAGGAATTATGCACCCAAATAACAAAGGATCTCTTGGAGGTGTAGGCCCTGCTACGCCAATCCATCACTGTTTCTGCATTTTTCCTACTTTTCCCCAGCATTTGCTGATTTGAGGACAGGCCTTTTCCTTTTATCTCAACTTAATGGTCACTCCACAGCCGGCATGGTGCTATAGCCTGTTTTTACCTCCGTGGGGGATCTTGTCCTTCTTCTCTCCTTTGAGCCTCTTCCCTTAGTAAGGCTGTTTAAGTGAAATCACCTTTTGCTGCACAGCAAGGGACAGGTTTACTTTTGCTAATTGTTCTCTTAATGACTATATCTCTTAGGACAGAGAGTTAAGTGTCTCTCTCCCAACAATAATATTGAAAGGGAGACTTGAACTGAATGCAATCATGCTTTAGGGCCATATCATCACTAGCAGAGAAGAATCGACTTGTGTTGTATCAACAGCCCATGATATGGGAGATGTGGGGTGACAAACACCAGATAACAAATTAAGTAACACAATTACTGCCCCTTATCTCTGTTAGGTTTGCTTCTGATCAGTTACACAAGGATTGTTAGAGAAAGTCACAGACTTCTTAAGCAGAAGCAGGGAAGCAGAGTTAAAATTTCTGCATGTTGCCAACATCAAAGCAGTTCTGCACCTTGTTTCTCTGAGTACAACCTGCCAGAGATGCAAGGCACTGTGACATCTGGAAATATTGTCCTGTGGAAAACTCCATACAGCCACCCCCTCAGATTTGCTTTTCATGCTTTATTGCAGCTCTTTTACATATTCACTTCCTAAGCATCTCTTAACCACACAACCTACCACAGTAGGACATAACTCTTACTGGTTACCCAGAGCACTTCCGTCATGCTTACCTCAGCATTTGTGTTGCTTGGTTTAGAGCCTAGTACAGGCTGGCTTTAGAGGTCTCTGACCACAGTGATAAAAAACCACCTCTGCATTCTAACTGAGAGAAAATATTGCGTGCTTATTTTTCTTTCCTACACCAAAGGATGCTCATTACAGTCTGTCAAGCTAAGAGGATAGCTTCTATACATCATCTGACCCACCAAGTAATTAGTTTATGTCAAGCAAACAACACATCTAAATTCTGCCAGCTTTTGTTTTGCTAAGCAAAAAAAAGCGCAGGAAAATCAACAAGACCTCAGCCCTTGCCCTGTAGTACTGTCCACAATTTGATGAATAACCTGAAAAATACACAGAAACAAAAATGCCTGTGCATCTTCCCTTGGATGGTAAGGGTAGTTTGGTGCAATCCATCGTATTGCCCATGTCAATAGTAGCCCCGTCCACAATAGTCTCTTCAGGAACTGTTTCACATTAAGGTGGACCGTGCATATTTTCCCCTATTGAAATATCTCAGGAACTCCCAGTTCATGTCTTAAGACTAGGAAAAGGATTTTTTTTCCTCTTTTGAAACCTGCTGACAAGAGTCTCCGACCAGCCTGAGACCATGTGTTCCGGCCAGGCTGACAACATATGGCTAAAGACACCTTAGCTTAGGGTTGCAACAACTAAGAGATTTCCTTTTCGGATAGTAGTGATTTTTAGGATGGAATAGGTTGAGCCATTAGGTCCCGAGGTACTACAGCAATACTATCAGTGCAGGGGAGAGAGAGCACATCTGGAATGACCACAGATGCATTTTGAGACCAGCAGTAATACAGTAGGAGATACATATGTATCAACCCAGAAGTGCAATTATAGTATTGAGCTCCTGTGGAGTTCAAAATTGGAGCAGAAAGGGTGCACTGCAGTTTTAGTTATGCTATTAAGGTGTTGGCTTTTTTTTCCGGGGGAATTACCATCCATTCTCAGCTACTCACAGAAATTGCAAAACCAAAGAAACTTTAGGGAGTGAAACCATTTTAAAACTGGGTGGCAGAGCTCTCAGGCTCTAATTTTATTCTGAATATTAGAAATTTTTGTTCCCAGGAGTGACTTGCTCAACACCTGAAAAACATAATATTAATCGCTTTTCCCCAGTTCTAGTTTTCAGGTTACTCTTGGGTAAAGCAAGTGGCCCAGCGCAATATTTTACAGTGATAAAAAATTAAATGTACCTGATATAGTTTCTGGTTGCTCTCCAAATCACCACCATTAGCAGCAGCTATTAATATCTGTGCTGATTGTCCAAGCTTTATTGTTCCTAAAGCACGAGGCTTTATCAGTATACTTCATAAAAAAAACCTATGGGGAAACCAGACACTTCAAACAGTCTCGTGCACATGTATGCACATCCACGCACACACACACAGAAAGCATGCCTAAGTACTCCAAAAGTCACTAACAAAAAAACATCTCATCTGTTTTAGAGGAGGTAGCAGGCCAAAGAAAATGCTGACGGCTGGTTTTGTGGGCTCCCACAAACACATTATTTACATCTTCTAAAAGCAGAACAGAAATGGGGAACATCCTTTGCTCCATCCTCCATCCTTCTAGTTTCTCTGAGATCACTCAGCTGAGTGCTTGTCCCGTTAGGACTTTTAGGAAACTCCCCATAATACATTCATTTTGGATACATCAACAGCTCCTTTCAGCACAGTTCTGGTCTGGTGTCCCTCTCACACCTCCTTGAGACAAATCAGCACTAATCCATCTAGGAACCAAAGCTCAGTAGAAATACTCAGACTAGAGTTGATAATTTGGTCTTGTAGTTGCAAATATTATTCACCCTGAACCCATCCTGCAGCTATTCCCTTTGACTGTGAGGTTGATTTATGCTACGTGTCCTGCACCCAAGTTCCTACTCCTTCTCAGCTATTTCCACTCCTGATTTTGTCCTTCTCAAGCTCGTTAACTCTGCCTGATTCCCATCCTCAAATGTTTCAGTCGCTCATTCAAAGCTGTGGAGCTCTGAGTGTCCCGGGGGACACCAGCGAGCTGCCAGGGAGCTGAGTGCACTAATGCTTTAGCACATTACCTTCCCTCCACTGAGCAGCAGACCTTGACCTCAGCTTTATTCACAGTATCTCTGGGATAAGTTCTGTTCCTAAAACCTTGGAAACCAATGAAAAAATTTTGGATCAGATGTTCAGGCTCAGATTCATAAGAAGGTGAACGTAACTCTTTCATATTGATTCTCATTAGTAACTGGGTGCCCATGCACTTCTAAAGATCTGAGTTTATATTTTATAATGAATCTGCACAGAAAATAATCCCCCCCCTTTCATTACAGATAAGTCAGAAGCAATCTTCTCATCATCTATCCATATCAATTTACAGAATTATTACTGGTTTATTTTCTGCTGAAAAAAGGGACAGTTGGCCAATGTATTTTATTTCTTCATTGGAATTCTGCCTTTGTTTAGTATATCTGCATATAGAAACATGTGCATGTCTAAACATAAATGCAAATATGCAAGCCTTTGGTATGGATGCACACATCTTCTTCTGAATTGCAGTCATGCTAAACAAAATCCCTCCAGGGCTTTTCTTGCCACTCCTTCTTACATGTTTGACAGTTTCCCAGGGAATTAGTCTTAGTGCATTACTGGATATGTGTTCTAAACAATTAAATTTGACATTTCTGTAGGAGAAATCTCAGACCAAGAGAACTGTAATCTCTGAATGCAGAAATACATTGGGAGAATTCTTTTTTTTATTTTTTCCTCCAAGACTCCCTATCCCTTCCTTTGTTTGTATCTCCAATCCCACTAAGTGCCCCTGCTCATCATCTTACTATGCAGAAAACATCTCGGCAGGTGCATTTCATTTATTGAAATATTATTTGAGAACAACTTTATTAAAAATTCAAGATGTCAATAGAAGATGACATAGTGCATAGCAGCTTGTAACTTGGAAAGCTTTACAGAATTAAACAACATTCAACAGCAGGCAGGAAACGGTGTGAATTACAGAAAGGAGCAGTGCTAAGCTGCTCCCTTGTGAATAAATTGAAAGCATTTAGTCACATGGTTAGTAATGAAGACAGATAGGAGCAGAGGTGCATAGACAAAAGACAAGAAACCACGTTGGAGAAGAGGTCATTGGGGACAGTGAAAAAGGCAAGGAAGTTACCTGCAGACTATAGGATATGCAGAGTGGGCTGTGGGGTTCAGAAGAAAGACCTGGAGAGGCAAGGAAGTTCTGCCTTCTTACACTTCCAGATTCACTGATGGTTATAACAAAAGGTGAAACCCACCCTTGCTTAGATTTGGGTATGGACTCCCATTGGCAATGATTCCAAGTTTTGCCTCTGGGGAGCAGATTTCGCAGTGCGTTCCTCTTCTGAAGGATTTGGCCCCATAAATTGCAAGACCTTTGCTCAGCTAAAAATCTCAAGTGAGTTCAGAGCATAATGAAACAAAATGTGAACACTAACAACCAAATATTAGCAGAGAACGTATATGATGAATAGCTGGGGAGAAACATAATGAATAATATTATTTGGTAAAGAATATCATTTAGCTGCAGCCAGAATGGAGTAATGGGTAAAGAGATTAATAAATAACAGTTCAAATACACTAAGAACAAAATTATCCAAAGCATCAGCAAAACCAAGTTAAAACTTTGTCCCCACATCATATTTTTGTACAAAATGTCCTTAAAAAAATAGCAATGTCCACAAGAGCTATTTAATTGCCAATTAGGGATCTCTTTTTGTTTACTGTAGGAAAGTAATTTTCAAAGGATGTTCAGCAAAAGAAATCTGACTAATACCACTTTCTGACCTTTTGAAAAAATACATTCTGAAGCACTTTTTAAAAGCCTGATAATAGAAAATAGAAGAGTTTGAAAAATAGTGAATAAAAATAAAAACATTTCCATATTCTTCCACCAGCATAGAAACATCCATTGCCTACTCTCCCTGTTGGCATCTGTGTTTTCCTTTTCTACCACTAAAGCCCCTTCTGTCTCTCACTTCCCTAGAATCAAAGAAAAGGTATCAGCATACTTTGCATAGCAAGTAAGGTTCTGACATGCTCAAATGTTAGGTCTCTATACTGCAACAATACTGCTATAAATCCAAAGATTCCTCAGTGCTGCATGGTCTTCCCTTCCAGTACTTCTATCAACTTGTTCCACTACAAGTTACAGCTTTTTCCTTTTGATTTTATTTCTTTTCCAGCCATTTCTCTTATGAGGCCACTATCTACTGCAAACGGGGGGGGGAAGACAATAGGAAAGAAAAAACATTAAAAGAGATCAAAGGAAGCAAATGTGGACCAATATATGATACTTTAAGCTCAGATACCTGCATTATTTCCCTGTTTCTGCTCATGACTTTCATCTTCTTGTTTTCATTTGCTCTCATGCTAAGCCTAAAGTTACGTAGGTCAAACACTCACCCTCAAGTCTTGATTGTAACGTGTAGTATAGCAGAGACTGCCATCCTTTAGAGGTATCCCATGAGAAAATTTACTAATAAGGTTGATACACATCCAGCTGATGTGTATAGGGCGTGATGGCTACTGTTTTCACCACAGAACATTTCTTCATAAAGTATCCACAATTGTCTTAGGAATACAAATCCTAACGTAGCAGAACTATACTTCTATCACAACAGGTTTGCATCCCGTTTTCAAAGTCACCATTCAACTTTTTCATGCCAAGCCCGCCTTTAAAGAACCAAACTGAGAGCATGAAGAAACACACAAGCAGGAACCCATGGCCATGGTCACAATGAGTGCAGGTCTTTGTGGCAGGTGAACATTTCCAGTCAGTTTTGCTGCATCTCAACTCACAGCAAAGCAGAAGTCAACCACCACAGACTCACACGTTGGGCAAGACAGTTCATCACTCTGTTTTCAAGGCAGTTCCTTTTTGATTGACAAATCTTCCAGAACTGCTCAGACCATAACAAACCCCTAGTTTGCACAAACAAACACCAAAAAATTTCAGAATCACTTCATTTCTAAACTTGGATCTACCCCTGCATTTCCAGCACACAGGATTTCTTTTTGTGTGTGTGAGAAAGGGATAAGTTAATTACACAATTCTTCCTGATCTCTTCTGGGTTACGCTAGCACAGTCTAGACTTGCAATTTAAAAAGTGTTTATAAGCAGTTGTTTGGCAAAGAACAGACATCTTTCTTGTAGTCCAATACATTTAAATATTTAAAGGCCAGCTGCACAGAAGGAAGTCCCAGAACGTAGTCACTGGGACACAGTGACTCATGCACAGCCAGAGGAACATGAATTGGACTTTTTACCACAAGATGGGGCTCTGTCCACCCTGCTTCCCCATACACCCAGTTTTATGCTTCACTTACTCTCCTGCATGAAAAATCATTGTTTCCTTGGTTATAATGTATCTTTTTTTTCCTTCTTGTTTTGCTGTACAGCAGCAAATTTATTTTCCATGGCAAGAAAACAACTTCTTAGTCTTGCCCCCAAACAGACACACAAAACTGACAAAACCTCTAGGATCTCCTTGTCTAAGATAGATGAGCTGCATTTAGAGAATTAAAGCAAAACCTCTATTGCAGAGGGAAACGATGCTATAACCAAGCCATCTGTTTCATAGGCTCCTACAACAGAGAGCATTCATACGAGTTTCCTGCTTCTTATTATGTGAGCATTTTGCTCACATAAGGTTCTGATCTTTGGTGCTCACTGGCAAAACGGGAACAGGCTG
This sequence comes from Aquila spilogaster, assembly GCA_024606505.1. NCBI lineage: Eukaryota > Metazoa > Chordata > Aves > Accipitriformes > Accipitridae > Aquila > Aquila spilogaster. Next base: position 16,013,996 of record JANHGO010000012.1, read on the forward strand.
AAATTGGTATAACTGCACTGAATTTTCATCAGGGAATTTTTTTTTTTTAATCATTTTGTAGAAAAACAATTAGTTCTGTGGTTATGCCCAGGGGATTTAATCAGATCTTCATAATGACTGGTTGTTAACACATCCATAATAAAACCATTCTGTGCTCTAAGTAATTCTATTGGCTTTGCCTCATGGAGGTTCAGCCAGATTAAAACTACACACCATTTCTTTTGAATGGTAGGGGATAGTTTTGAATAGGATTGCTGGTTTCTGTTCATCAGATATCAAATGTCATAACTGAATTCCATCACCTGTATACACTGTGCACAAAGATAGCCATGCCAGAGCTGCATGCAACGCTCATAAGAGGCAGAATCTCTAAAAGAAGACTTCTGAGGATGATCACTTTAGCTCTGATACTACAGGGTAACCACCTCCTGGGGTGGGAACCACCACGCACGTACCTCTGTAATGGCAGCAGGACCAGTGCAATGAGAAGGTGTTACAAAAAGGATACTCACCTGTCTCAGAAGATCTAGGCTCACAGAAAGACTCCACAAAGAAGGCATCTCCAGCAAGATATCTTTCCTCAGCCGCAATCAGCCCTTAAATGAGGTCTAAGAGGGGTGGAGCCAGGCTCCACAGCTGAATTCCGGTCACACAGGTGAATTACCTTCACCTGTGCTTCCAGGGCTGACCGGGTCTTTTCTCCAGGTGCTCAATCAGTGGTTCAGGCCGTGACTCAGCAGTTCCCATACAACTTCCCTGTCCAAGAGTCTATGAATGTGCAGTGAACATCTGAATTATCTACCAAATAAATTTGGTTCCCTTCCTGCACAGATCATCCCAAATCTCCTCATAGCTGCTTCCAAAGAGTAAGAAACAATCTACAGCATGGCCCATGGATGGTACCTAGCCAAGCCAGACTTCTGAAAGTGGTAGCCGTATCTGCCATGCCTTCCCACACATTATCAGACTCCAGAGAAGCTGGTTCTTTTTCTGATTTTGTCACTCAATCCTGTATGTCCTTTACCTGTCCTTTTGTTCATCCTAATAGTAAAATGGCAATTATCATATTCATGAAGGCTGTTGAACTGAGTTACAAGCCTTTGGAAGTACAACCCACTACATTTCTCATAGTCTGCTGTGCAATGCTTACCTCTAAATTTTAGCTATGGGAAGCTGAGTTTCATTAAGCAGTTTTGAGCCATTTAGCATGGTTTTGCAGACCACTGATGGCCTGTGAATCATTGGTCAATGCATGTTACCTTCAACATACAAAATAGAGGCCTCAGAATGACCTCAAATCTCTCTTCTTTGTTCCTCCATAATTTTTATTTCTGCTTCATATGCTGTTACAGAGCTGTCCTTTTTCTCAGTAAGTACTAGATGCTGCTCATCTTAAAAACACTGAAAAAAAAAGTATTCACATCTTCCTAAGCTTTATGAAAATAGCCTTTATCATATTCAAGACTCAGCACCAGAAGAGATTTTTTTGGCTCAAGTCCTGTCCTCTGTGACCTAACTTTGCCTTCTTGTACAAACTCATTATAAATTTGTCAAAACTCTTTTAAATGAGCAAAGCTTACTCCTCACTAGCCCATTTGGAAAAGTGTCCAGATCCTTGATATTTTGCTGATACAAGAATCTTCTTACTTTCAGGTTAAAACTTCCTCACAGCCCTGAGAAGAGGGGTTTCATATGCCGTTCTTTGCAGAACTGGGCAAAAGAGAATGCCAGAGGCTTTTGTTTGCTTGGAAACAAGCTACTTTTAGAAAATAACCGTGAAGAAGAGTAACAGCCATTAGTTAGGCAGTGAGCCCAGTGCTCCCACTAAAAACTAACACGCAATTTTAGTGCTGGGACTGAATCACAGAATCACACAATCGTTGGGGTTGGAAGGGACCTCTGGGGATGATCAAGTACAACCCCTCTTCTACAGCATTTTCCCTACAGTAAGTTGTAACATTGATTAGAAATGATGAAAAATACTCTTTGTACAGAGTGGACAAAACCTGTTTGCTCCTTCAGTACTTCCTTTCCTGCACAGCCATTTCCAGACTAGTTGTCATTAATTATTAGTTTTAGCAACCGTGGCTTAATGAAGATAAATGATCCTGCAGCCTCTGAAATACAAGCCATTTTTACAGTAGCCACTTGGTGGGTCTACATTCAGCTCAGAGCAACCAGCCAGATATTCCTACCATAAATACTGTCACCAGAATTGTCACTAGCCATCAGCCTCATTAGCAGTTTCTTTAAAGCCAGGACTGATGGGTCAGAGAAAGTAAATTTCCCTGAGAGATTATTTTTGCCAGCATGGTTTAAAATGCTTTAAGCAAGAGGCAGTGTGAGAAACAACTGTCTTTACTATTCAGTGAGTGAATAGATGGCATTTCTTCAGCAGAGTCAGTATAACATTTCTCACTAGTGTCAATCAGTGCTAGAGGACTAACCAGCAGCTGCTCTTTTAGAATAAAGTTGCTCATTCATCTCTGTATGGCAGAAAGGAGACTGGGGGAAAGGGCTTCTTTTTTGCAGGTGATGGTGGTGTCCCAACCACCTTGAGGGTGTGCTATTTTTGAGTAAGCAGGTGCTGTCTGTGGAAGGTCTCTTGATATAAAGAGGTTGGAATCAAAACCAAACCAAACCAAAACAAAGAACCCCGTGCACACAAAGTTCTCCTGAAGTGCAAAGACTGGAGGGAAAAACAAAACAAACAAGCAAACAAAAAGAAAAACCCTTAGGAAATCCACAGAGGAACAATGGCAGGATTTTATTTTAAATGAACATTTTTTCAGGTCCTTGGAATGGCCATGATAAAATGCAGCACTAACACTTTATTTCCTTCTCTCACCTAAGTCTCATGAACAGTGTAATCAGTTCTGCTGAAATTTTAGAGACTAAACAAAACCAATATTCTCAGCCAGAGGAGCAGCCCAACACAAAATTTTCATCAAAGAGGTTTAGCAAAACAATTGCAAGCAAACTCATAAAAGTGAAGGAACTGGATGTCCAGACATTCTTCCTAACATAGCTGGCATGTTCTCAACTTCTCACACATTCTCACTATTTTTCTTTGTTCCACTTATCTCTTTTTTTTTTCCCTCTATTATTCTCTTCTTGAATAACTGAAATGATATTTTTTGTTCTTTCCCTTTCTACCTCTTCTAAATAAAACAAACCTTATAATCAATGATGCGCATATTTGGTTTTCCACCCAACTGATATCTGAGTGAATGTGAAACTCAAATTATAACCATTTGCCACATTCTGGGTTAATGAGCTAACAGGAAGAGAACTTTGTGCCTTCCCTGAGATAACTGGACTTTTATGTGAAAGTACAAATGCAACTGTGAACTTGAATGTGGTATATGAACAGATGCATCATTTTGTACGACTTTCTCCACTTTCTCATGCATCAAAAATGGAGGGTTAGAGGAGTGCATTGTTGTTCAAGGTAATTAGGAAAAGTACACAAGCTATCTTCATTAGTGGTTCTTAATACAGCAATGAAAACACGATTTCAGCTTAGCTCTAACTCTTTAGTTGACAGAGCAGGGCCACTACAGCAGGACTGTGGAGAAAAGCTGTATGACAAGAGGTTTGTAATGATTTACAGGGTTTTCTTAATTGCACAATCAGTTGTTTGTTCCAGCTAATTGAGTTTCCCTTCCAGTAATTACTCTTTGCAGTTCTTTATGCCACTGTATTGCATGCTCAACTTTTCATACAGCTACCTTAGCTCAGTTACCTCCCTGGACTTTTCTGCCTCATTCAACTGAATTAGTATCGCTTCTGGAGTGGTTCATGAGGAATGATGGATTTACTTTCTATACAGTTTCTCTGTATATGTGTAAAGAGAGGTGTAAAATTAAGGTGTAAAGAGAGATATGTTTTCTTCTCGGTGCACTCCCAGTGCTTTAGAATCTTGCTCTTTATTCCAGAAGTCACTGCTATACTCGTGGCCAAAACACTGTTCACACCATTATCTGTCACTGCCTTGACTTCTGAATATCTATTTCTGATACCATAGCACAGAAAAAAAAAAAACCAACAAAAAAAAACAGCACATGTTTAGTGGAATCAGAAACTACTATGAAAAGTCTGTATTTGTATATGAGACTATAAAACTAACTAAGAAATATTTCATGAGAATATAAAAATGAACACAAAAGACTGAAAGGGCTGTGATATCAGGAGAAATGAAGGGAGCTCTGGAGGCTCTCTCATGAACTACTGATATTTGCAGGTAATTTTGTATTTTTTCCATCAATTGCAAAATGTTAACTGCTCCTGCTTGTCTGCTGCTGCTTATTCTTAAACTGTTTTACTATTACATTAAACAATGTTATATATACCCATTTGTATTAGCTTTCAATTATTTCCATGCACATTTTTTTTATGTTTCCATTTTTAGGATTGCCAGATGTATACCAGTAATGATGATTTATATGTCTCATTCATATTGATATTTCTGGTACTTTCACGTTTAAGATAAGCAGATGGAGATAAGCTGAATTTCACCAAGCTACATATTGTAAACAGGATACAAATAAGGTAGTTCTGATATGACCCCCTTTTTCATCTGCTTTGTTACCACCACAGATCAAATATCAATAACATATGCTTTATGTCTATGTTTGCTTATCTTTTATAGTCTTCTACTGTAAACTACCAGGCAGTGAAATCTCATTATTTTGCTGAGGTTTCATACAGATTAGACACAGCTAATTCTCAAGATCTCCTCCGTATTGCTGTGGTGGTTTCATACCAATGGGCAGCTCAGCACCTCCACATTGTTTTCTCACTTCCACTCCTCAACAGAACAGGGGGAGAAAAAAAGTGATTAAAAAACTCTGTGAGTTGAGGTAAGGGAAGGGAGATCACTCACCAGTTATAATAATGGGCAAAATAGACAGCATGAAGGAGACTAATGTGATTTATTACCAATTGTTAACAAACTATAGCAAACTAAAAACACCTTCACCCCATGCATCTGGATTAAACTGAAGCTCAGAACAGTAGTTCAGCTGCCAGTTTGATTTGGCATTCAAATGAAAAAATTGGGCAGCAATAGGTGGCTACAGTTGAGCTAAATCAAATAGTGTGTGAGAGAGAGAAAAACCTTTTTCTTTGCCAACCTGAGAGCTTTCCTTCAATAGCACAGCTATGTTGTATTTCACTATGGTGGTTTTCAGCTTTGATTCAGCCTTTTAATTTTGGTGCAGTTAAGCTTTAACTTCTCAAAAATATGTGTTATTCTGAAGCAAAACAAAGTGAACATAAAAAGTAAAACTTACTTCCAAAAAAACATTTTAAAAAGTCAATGGTGAGATTCAAAATCTTCGTAACATTTTTCTTTCTTTCTTACTGAAGTTATTTATCAAGTGTAACCTCAGTCTGTGGACCTCATAATTTACTGCCCCACTCAAAATAACACTAACTGAAAAAAGGAAAAAGTACAAGACTGTATTTTAAGATCTTCTTAAAATAAGCTTCTCCTCATAGGGTATTCATTTTGGTAGCCTGAGTGAACTTGGAAATACACACAGCCTATACAAAACAAATGAGTCCTAGTCAATATAGCCAATACATCCAACACCAAACAATACAAAGATCATTGCCTAGACAGCTGTGAAACTCCTTGAGTGCTTCACTATGAGTTTGTTTCATTTTCATGCTTTGCTTACTTTGGTGGTTGGTGTTTGTTTTTTATCTTTTGATTATCATTGATTCAAATAAACTTGAATTTTAAAGAAGAAAAATAAAAATGACTGTGCACCATATTCCCTTCCAGTAAGTTTAATTTCTTAATTATTTGCAGGGTTATTCCCGAAAGCTGCCAAGGTGTGACTCATTTTTATTAAACGCTGTGCCATCCAAAATTGTTCATCAATATCTTTTAGCCTTTCATTTCTCTCAGCCAGCATCCCTTTTAAGCAGAACTCAGAGCACTGGATTCAATTGCTTTAGCTCTAGTGAAAAGCAAGCTCACACCAAATATGCTAAAAATATGTAACCTTTATCACAGACCTTGTTAGGGAACTCGAATTGAGTCCCTCACTACAGAAGTTCTCCTGCCGAGCTTTGGAGGACAGTTTAGTCTACAGATCCATACGAAGTCAGTGTCCAGACTGCTATTAGGAACACTGCTATTACCTTTCAGAGAAGCCTTTAAAAAGCAATTTTTTTTTATTCATGTCACTAAAAAACTCATGCCAATTTTTTTCAAGGATAAGGATTTATACTAAATGCTTATCAAATTCTGCTCTGCAGTTCTGGTTATGATGCAGGCCCAGGTCTTTTCATCCTAGTCTACTCTTCTGTAATATTCATAGTCAAAAATAAATACAAGTAAGTTCTACTTCAGAAGCTGGTCTCATTCTTGTAATGGCTGAAGTTTCCCTTTCTAAGCTGAAGATCTGGGAGAAAGTTACTAATCTTTTTGGTTAGTTCAGGAAAAGAAAAAAAAGATTTCTGAGTGTAAAATGATTTATTGCTATTCTTTCCATAAAGCTGAAGGAAAGAGCAAGAGGAACTGAGCAATGAGTGATCCAAGAATACTAAGACTGAATTGGCACTGTTCATTAATGCTGTTGCATTACAAATGATCATGAAATGCACTATTTAGAATTCTAACCATCCCAGTAAGGGCAGCACATTTATTTTTAGAGAATTGTTAGGAACAATTACTTGGTTGTCCTCCTTATAAATAGCAGCAGCCACAAGTAGAAATTAACTACTGTGTAAACACAGTTGGGAGGTGTACGTGTCTGCGTTAGAGTGAATGAACTGTGTTGCACAGCAGACAAATATCAGCCAACAAACTACTTCTTTTGCTGCAACAAATCCTGCCGGAAATCTCTGCCAGCTGATGTGAACCGAGGACAACCCTCCAGGACGTGTTGCAGAAGCTCTGAATGCTAAATCTGAGTTGTGGCTATCTTGTGGTTGTAGCTTCAGAGACAATATTCAAATTTCAAAATTCAACTGCCTAGTAGGGACGTCTGTTGAAACCATCAATCTGAAAGGTTATCTGGAGACATCTTTTCAATAGAAAGCACTAGTCTGGGAGGTCTTCAAGAACACCTACTGCTGCTGACGCAATGGGGAAATTCAAGTGCTTACATTAGAAGTATGTATCAAGAAGCAGTGAGTGAATTACATGCCTAAATTATGAAACCTAGAACTGATGTTCAATTACTAACACTTAATCATTTATAAGGTTAGCTTGGGCTCATTTCCAGTGTCTTCTCTAAACTCTCCTTATTGTTTAATTTAGGATAAAAATGTTTACTTTGCTTCAGCTCAGACATGTTCTGGATCACTGTACATTTACAAGTAACAGAAGCTTTCCAGCTTCAATAAGGCTTCCTTTAGGTGTTACTGTTTGTACGTGGTATATCTAGAGACTCATTGTTCTTAAATAAGAGGGTACCTTTCATATGAACTTTTTTGAATCCATGTTGCCTTTGATGAACAAAAACACCCAAGGTCAATAGCTACATACCTAATCCAATCAAAAAGGTCTAGAATTAGTTGTAAACTGGGAGCTTATGTTGTATGAAACAGTTTATTATTGAGAGTATTGCTTTTTCTTTAAGGCTTCCTGAAGTATGTTTTACACTGAAAAAGAAATGTCTTTATTAAGGATTTAAATGCATATTTGAATATATAAACTTACTCTCCATTTTGTAAAGCTGCGAGGCTGTATCATGTGGAGGCAATTTAGAAAACTTTGCACAGATCATCAGAAAAAATTGTGTAAAATAAAGTTTGTGTTTGTTTTTATTGGATCAGCTCCCAGATGAATAGGCTAGGGAAAACAGAGTCATCTCTGAAAGAAAATAAAGTCAAGGGTCTGTTTTATAAGTTCCACCTTAAACCTGAAAAAATGCAGACCTCAAAAGAAGGTTCATACTGAAAATTGTAAAATATTAATTTAGATGTTGACTTCCAAAAAAAGACTTGACTGAAACTATCTTAATGTTTAAATACAAAGCCAATAAAAAATAGGAACATTTTTTTCTTCCTTTTACGAAGACCAAAGCAATTTTCGGACAAGGTCGGCCCAGTTTTAGCTTAAAAATTCATCCAAACTAACTCTTTCCTGAGAAAAAGTAAAGTTTCAAAAATATGCTTCTTGCAATGAAAAATTCTTCTGAGGAAAAAATTCTTAAGTATATCATGTCATGGCATTACATCTTAATAGCGTTGCAGTTTGGACAAAGACATCTTAGCAACCAAAGCTATGGAAATATATTCAAGACAGAAAAATGATTCTATCAGAAACTATCAGAAATAACAGCCTTAAAAGAACTTTGTATGGACAAACATATTGCTGACACGTTTCTATTGTCTTCTGATACAAAGGAAACTGATAAACAGATCAGCCAAATGCAAGATCAGTGTTCTTTTGCCTATGAACTGTTTATGATCTACTGTTTGTTCTGAAACACCCCTGTTATGTACCTAAAGAAATGCTATTTCTTATATAGCATCTATGCACAATCTATTCAGAAGACATTTCTACATTGGATCTTCAATTCCAGAGAGCTTTGTTAGCACTTGGGAGTTCTAAGGCAGCTGAAAATCATGATATTAAGCTGCTAAGGAAAGTTTCTAACTGGGTACAATATTTCCCACTAATGCCTTTTGAACCTCCTTCCATTTCTGACATCGGTCGTTGCTCTTTTCTTTTGTAAACACCAAGCATTCTGTTCCACAGTGCTGCCAATTAAGGCATTCCCTGAGTGTTCTGTTTTTCAGTAGCTGAAAATAAATTCTAATTACCTTTGGAAACGTTGCTGTCATTTCCCTGCCAGAAGAGTCTGAAGTGAAACTTGCCTCACAGTCCTTTACTGGGCAGAAGTGCACAAGCATCACCAGTTAAGAAGAATAAAACTGTACCCCTCCTTTGCTTTCAGAGTCTTCGCTTAGCAGATTCCTTCTTTGCTGCTCCTCATTTTTCCAACAATACACTCTGATAAAGAGTAGCTTGCAACCTCATGGATATCTGGAAGACAAGTGCTTCCTAAATCTCTCAAAGTGACTGCAAGGAAATGTTTCAATTTTAGAGTCATGCAGCAAGAGAGAGCTGCACTTTAACAAATTCCTTCTGTTCATCCTGCAGTGCAACATACAATTCCTGTGATTAATAAAAAACAGCATAAAGCCATAGCACACTGCCTGTCCAAATCTATTAACCCTGTATGATGGTCTACTACAGATTCAAGAGCCCTTCATGAAACTTTCTTTTCCCCTGGCAGCTGTATTTTTTCTTTCATTGAGATTACCCACATCTGCTTTTAATCAGACTCTCTAGAGCTTCACAGGGAGTTTTGATTGCTGATTAGAGAGTGATGCTTGCCCAGATTGCTCTGTTTAGTTTTCCTTAAAGGCTCACTTGGAGAGTGATTTTTTATTTTTTTTTTAAATAAACAGTTTGCTCTTGAAAAGGGAATTAGAAATGATGAGTTCGGGAGTGTTCTTAGTTATGAAATTTCCAACCAGTCTGGCGTACTATTTTAGAGTCACATCCATTGGAGGTGGTTGCTGCTCAGCTCATGTCTTGAATGGCATTTTGCTTTCTTCCAGGCCAGTAATGTCATGTTTCTACAGTGGAAAGAAGTAGCCAGCTTTAGGAGGATGATTTATGAGAGGTTTTTCAACAAGGCTTTAGCCCCATGTATGAAGTAGAGCTAGGGGCTCTAAAATGCATTGCTCATGGTTTGCTTCTGGGTCTCTGCCCTTTCCCTGTGTATGGTCAAGGAGAGCTTTTCCTTTTTTTTTTTTTTTTTTTTTTTACTTTTTTCAAAAGGAGAAGTTCTGTGTGGCCCTTCATGCTTGGAGAATCTTGATGTTTCTGACCCAGTAAAACAATCTGGGCTGCCATATAACTATCAAGAAAACTGTTGGTGAAGGATTATCTGAATCATTCAAGAGAGAGCAGCTGCATCTGTATTGAGAAAAGCACCTACTAAGAGTGAAGAAAGTCAAAAAGCTGGGAAAGATGGAAGAAAGAGGAGGAAAAAAAAATCTCTTTTTGGCTTAAGTTTATTGCAGGCTGAGTAATAAAATATGTATTTATAAAACACAGATTTTTCCCTCCTTTGGAGAATTAATTCCTACCTACCAGGAAATTGACAGCAGGTTCTAGCAGTAGCTGGCAATGCTGACCATGTATGCAACAACTTATCGACAGCCTGTGCAATAATGCACAAATCTTAATGGAAAAGCTGAGCAACTGCCAAAGAAAACAACCTGAGGGAAGAGAGAACAAGCTGATGTTCAGGACTCCTGAATCATGGGCTTGGAGAACAAAATTGCTTTGAAGTTCTTTGTTTTCTGCTTTCAGGCACAGAGTTATGAAGGGGGCTAAAGCAGTTCTCAGCCGTACAGATTCTGGTATGTAAAGCATATATCAGGATTGCGTTTTTCTCACTCTGGTCTTTCCTTTCCTCTTTCTTTAGTCTGTCAACAAAACTCTTCTTTCTTCTGTGACTTCCTTCCCCTCTGCTGTTTTTGTTTGTGTTACTGACACAAGCCTAGTTTTAATATATGAGCATGCTTAAAATAATTAGCCACAATCATGACTGTTGTCATTATTACGTGGATAAACTCCAGATAATTTCCTGTGTTAGTAGAAATAAATAGGGCTAAAGAAAATACGGAAGAATTCCAACCATGGTAAGAAGTAGAGAAGGTCAGAAAATGGCTTATAGGTCAGCTGACAAATCTGCTTTTGCCATAATATCAATAATAGGCTGAGTATATTGTACAGCCTTGGGAATCTCTTGGCAGATGACTTTCCCTGGGGTACACTCCTGAGCACATTTAAACAGAGAAAGTGCTAAAAGAAATTTCCTATTGCACCACTTTGTCCAACATATGAACCTCTTGTCATATAATATGGTAGTGGGTGAAACTTGGTAACAGTCCTGCTTGAAGACACATTTACAGAGCTACATTTTTTTCTCATCAGATCCTACATTCTATCTTAGAACTTGTTATCTTTCTATATACTTGTATCTGACATATTTCAATTTAAAAATACAATTGCAGTCTCTCACAGGCTGTGATTTTATTCTTAAGGCTTTATACTGTCATCATCTGGACCAAGCAACTTTTTTTTTTTGACGTTTATTCACAAATCACTCTGATTCAGCTGCACTTTAGATTGCTGTTATAAGCAAATAAACAAAAAAACAGATCTTTCCTTCACAAAACAGTAGAGATCACAGCTCCAGGCAACAGGTGGTGCTGCTGCTATAAATGTCTGGAATACACAAAGGAATACTCCTAACCTGTGCCCTTATAACTAAAGCAATTGCCTCACATGTTAGAATAGTTAACAAGAGTACTAGAAGGTGTTACTTTTGAATACAGCGTGACATGACTGATCCATTGTGACAGCAGCTAAAATGAAATGTCCAGTTAACCCAGAAAGCCAGTCCATTTCTCAGAAGTATTTACTTTTTTCCTATGCAGAGCCTCTCTGTCTCTCTCACCATTGTATCTTGCTACAGTGTCATCAGCTTCATAAGCTACTCCAAACTAACCTCATTTATGTCAGTAAAAACAGGTATCACCTGCACTAGAGCAAGCCCTCCTTATTCATTCTTGCTTTAGCAGGAATATGTTCATGAATTTGAAGAATAGCTCTATTTTCATTGGCATCCTTGTTGATTACACCTATCAGGCTTCAACTTGACTTGATGATGTCTTCAGATTTCATCACCAGCAAATGGCACTAGCTGGTTCAGGGAGTGCTCCAAAGGGTGTCTAGATTCCACATAACACGGAAGTTCTCCCATAACCAAGACCCTGGGGCCCAGACTTTCCAGTGAACACATCCCATACCAAGCCTTCTGCCAACACATAAAATCAAAAGTAGATTGATGAGCCTATATAACAACTATTTCCAGTGCTTTCATCTCAGGTGATAACAAATACATTCTTGCTTGGTGAGATCCTGACACTCTGAATATATTCTCTGTCATAACAAAGCCCTCATCAAACATATCAGCAAGAAGCCAGTTTCAAACCATCCAAACATACTGCTTTCAGTCACTTGATATGGAGGTGACCAGAATCAGAAACAAAGAAAACTAAACTGAAGTAGCTGCAAATTAATATTCATATTTAAAAGGGCACTCCTCTATTCAAGGCAGAGGATTTTGGAGGGAAAGTGACATTTTGAAGACAGCAATTTTTTTCCCATCACATAATTTGTTTAATAAATTACTACCAGAAAATGAGAAACAGGTCACATAACAGTCCTGAATAAAACTTGTCCATCTGAAGTCGGTTAATATTAAGAGTTAAGTTAAATTAAGTATGTTAATATGTTGCAAATCCACTGTTTTCACTTTTACTTAAGGTCAGGAAAACACTCTGCCAAGGGACAACAAAATTTAACACATTTCATTAGTCAGCATATGCTGGACATTGACCTTTCAGAAATGAAAGAAAGCAACTGAGCAATTAGGCTTGCCCAGCAAAAGTCTGATGGAAGGTTTTGTCATGGTGTATATCATGAAGAAAGTTCACGAGCTCCAGTGGTCTTTACACATCAAAGGAGCATCCTGGAATGGTACTGTGGGTGGAATTTTCATGTTGTACAGAGGAAATGTGGACAACTGTCATGGGAATAAGCATAATTTTATGGTCTAGTCTGGTGATATGCCTGCCAGCCCTGCAAAAAAAATGTTTTTGAACCTTGAGTAAAAACCTGTAGAATCAAGTATACCTTCCAAGGACAGCATCCTCACTTCCTGCTACTTTTATGCTTTTCTTGGTTTTGGTCTATTTTGTTAAGAACAAGCTCAGAAAAAGCAAAGCCTATCAACTGTTTTTTGCTAAATCACCTCCATCATTCAGTCTATTTTAGTTCATACACAGGGAGTATTGCAAACCCAGACTTATACTCTGAAGAATCTCTTCTCATATTCTGGATGACAGAAAGATACTCTAGAGGTTGCAAAAAGAAAAAAGTTCAGGGAGCTCATTTCTCCTGTGGCCGAAGTACAGGATTCAATCATCAGTTCCCGATTCTTTTCTTCATTAGCATTCAAAATTGTGTAGCACTGCATATTACAGGTTATTTTTCATCCAGACCTACTAAGAAAAATATGCTTTTTTTTTTTTTTTTTGTATGACCCTGCATGAATACGTCTAGATCTCTATCAACACCATCCTGCTCAGGCAATATCATCTGTATTTCTTAATTATTTTGACATCTTACTATTGCCTCTCTCAAGGTACTTGTTCCCAGATTTCCTCTCTCACGGTCATTGGTAGTTGACATTCAAAGTGATTGCTTATGCTCTCTGCCTTTAACAGCCTGCCCCAAAGCTTGCCCCATCCTCAGATAATGTGATCGGGTAACCACAAGTGTAAAGGCCAAATGTACCCTGCTGTAGAAAGAGCTCACATGCTGCCATCCACTTCTGAAACATTATTCTCTTGAGTAATGACACGCTGGATAGTTCAGTTCTGGACAATTCATATGTCCAGCAATGTGACTGTTTCTTTTACCTAACGCACAAACACTGAATTATAAGAGACAATTCATTAATATTAATGATGGGAGGAGATGGGACAGTTCAGAATCAGAACTGAACTTCAACTCTGGTTTAAGTCAAGATAGCATCATGCAGATATTGTTAAAATCAATGTGCAGCATTCCATCTTCTACCATGAAGTTCATCTCTGCTTCCTATTGTCACGCTATGGGTTTCCAAGAGAAAATGATCCTGCAAAGACTAGAACTTATCAGAGAGATTCTAAGACAGTATCAGTGTAAATGCGAGAATGGCCATATTTAGGAATTTTAAAACAAAGATAACCACTGAATCTGTAAGCCCCTGTCTCGAACTACAAAAGATCTATAAACGGAGCAGAAGAATAATTATCTTCTGTAACTATTAGAGCTGCTAACATTATTTCAGTCATCCAGATGCTACCCCATAATTGTTTATTGACTCCCATAATTTAGTCCTCCGAAGGCACACCTGCTCTATCATTATCTGAACTTCCTATATATTTAGCTTGAAAATTGTATAAACCACTGCAAAGGTAAGAAGTGGAAAGTTAAGGAGGCTTATTTTTCAGGAACAATTTTTCTAAGGACTATTTCTAATCATAAGAAATGCATGTTCTGTGCTCAAAAAACAGTTACACCACCTCATTAGCATGCACAGTCAGTAAATCTGATTAAAGTGGATAAATCAAACTAAAAAAATCCATACCTCCTTTCCCTCCAGGTTTGTGAATCATTCAAAAACTCCTCCTTTCCTCTATCCCATTTACCTGTGGTTGAATAATTATCTCACTTGTTATTTGTTTCCCATAATTATCACTAGTGTGTGGTTGGCCCCAAAGGCTTTCCTTTTCTGTGACTTTTGTGCTTTTTTTCCAAAGCAGTCAATAAGGGACAAGTCATGAATAGTGAATGCAAACCTACGGTAAATTCATGAAGTCTGGGAATCATGAGCTTGCATTTCCATTACTACCCATCAGTCAATTAAATATAACCATTAAGCAAAGACTGTGCTCCCGTGAGGCAACAGCAAACAACATGTGAGGTGTTAGCTCACAAACACACTAGTGAATCTGTTTGTTCATTATTCAGACACTTCTAACAAGTCCTGCTTGAGATAGGATGGTTTTAGTTGACTTTTTTCTTCCCTAAGAGGTTCAGGTCATGCAAAGATTAAGACTTCAGATTATTGTACAAATCATTCTACATTCAGACAGATATCAACCAGATCTCTAAAGAAGTAGCTAATGGCTGTGCCTCTCTTTCTCTAAAAATCTGTGGTCACAGGTCTGTCAGTTTGCCAAGTCCAGGGTTGTACCTCTTGCATTCTGTCCACGTGGCTGTCTTGTCAATCTCCTGGCTAAGCTAACACTCCACAGCCAGATAAAATTGAAAAGTCCAGCAAGAGTTAGAGATTTGGTCAGTATTTGGAATAAAGAGGCTGTGGGTGGCTGTCCTCTCTCAGCTGAGACCCACTACTCAAACAGGCAAGCTCAGATCTGAATGTATGGCGTGTCAACTCAGTAATCCTACCTTGTGCATGTGTTTGATCCTTAATTCCTCATATATATGTGTACAAATGCATGAACATATTGTGTGTGGAGGTCAGACTACTTCATGCTAAGGGATTTCAGATATCAGTGCTGTCCTGTACCTGCTGTAGGATTATTTCTGATACTTAGTAATCAGTTTAGGAGAACCATAGCTGGAACAGGCTAGATATGCCAATCACTACAAGAAATGTATTGTAAATGTATGGTAAATCTATGCTTTGTTTCATTTTAAAATGTATGTAATTCTCCTACTCATGGCAAACACAACCTCCTATGCATAACTGGCTTCAGTTTCCTGCAGTTTGTGAGATGCTCAGTTCAGCAGTGTGGGAGACCCTGCTGCTGCCCACGCTTCTAAACCAACTGTAAATGTCAAAAACAGAGCCAGCTTCAAAGTTGGTTTCATTCCTCTTTTTCAGGTGCAACTCTCTCCAGAGTCCTCAGAAATTATGCAGGCGTCCAAATGAGGGAATGAGGAAGAAAGATTTGTCCTCATTGCAATGTTACACTAGTGATTGATGCCTGATTATTATTATTATTATTATTGGTATAGGAGACTGTTACTTTAAGACAAAAAAATAATGAATTTGACAGCTCTTGCTCACGCTGCTGCTCGCAGAATGTTGCTTAGCAACTCAGAGATGTGGAGAGAGGAGGTTGCAGGAGTCAGGAGCAGAGACAAGTGCGGCCAGGAATTCTCAGGATACTGAGTCACCAGTCAGCACCAGAACCCAATGGCATTATGGATCTCACTGCCTATAGAGGAGCCACACATTGTGGTCAGCATGAGACCTACCTGTGGTGGAGCGTATGGCTCCTTTAAAGATCCAGGAGGATAACTTGTCCTAATTACGTACCTTTAACAGGAAAACACCTGGAGTGGTAAGGGCAAGGAGACTCAATTCCTAGCTTAACATTTTAAAAGACTTCCTGCTTAAGAGAAGAAAAGAGAGTATAGTGAAGACAGGTCCTTCCTGAGAGTAATTTAAAGGAAGGTGATGCTATGTCTTGGTTGATGTTAACAGGGTAAACTGAGTCTGTTTGAAAGTTCTAAGACTGAGATGCTGTGTAAGAAAGCCAAAAATCATCTATTACTTATGACAGAGCCCAATATACACCTAAAAGGTAGTGATTAAATGCTGGGGATATCCTGTGTGGAGTCCATTTCTCCTTAAATGGGAGCAGAACTTGACCAGCTGGCAGGAATTTCTCCCTCTTCTGAATTTATTGATGCTTCTCCAGAAATCCATTCCCACAGACAATTTCAAAGTCACCATGTCTCCCTGTTGCCTTTTGATGAGAGACGCATTAAGACGCCTATGTTTGCCATCCACAAGCATTCATCCCTACCAAAACCAATACACCTAGAGAAAGGAGGAGGTCTTGCTCCTTGCAAGCTGAAGTAAACCTGGCCCAACCAAAGATATGTAACATCTGTTTTCTCTATAGGATTTACTACCTTATTTCACGGTTTTCCAGATACGTTCATCGAATGCTACAGCTCTGTCAGAAAGCTGTTTGTCAGAGATCAGATGTGGTGAGAGGACAGTCTGCAGTCACTTCCTATCTCTGCCACACACCTCTCAGGTCTTGTCCAGACTGGTTAACATCCCCGTGCCTCATTTTTCCATGATAAAAGCAGGGCACAAGTACTTTCGCTCCGAGTTTAGACTACTCCTTTCTCTGGTGGGCATCTCCTAACGTGAACTGTACAGAGAGTTGTCTTTTTCACAGGTCAAAATGAGACCCTGATCCAAGAGAGTATCACCCCATCTGAAGCCCCTCGACACAACTCTCATGATATTAATGAAGCAATTCTGAAAACTTAAAACTCACACTGAACAAAAGTGCGTTAGAGCACACATCCTCACTCTTCCAGTTGTTTTTTTTCAGCATAAAATGCTTCAAATTCAACAAAAGATGAGTTTCAGCTATTTGATGAGTAAGGAAAAGAGCCCATGCACAGACTGTATCTCACCACCCAGGGCTGGGTGTACCACTCTGCAATTGCTTCAGTACCTGTATAAAAGGTATTTGCCCTCTCCCTGTTTAAATATCCATGGCATGTGCAGGGCTGCCTCACGTATCCCCACTTTCTGTCTCCTGCCACAACAGTCTGTACTATGGCTTCACCTGCAGAAGGGCATCACAATGGTGCGGCTGAACATCTGGGAAGTAATTCAGTTAAACACAGCAATTAGCTGTATCCAGGTAATAAACTGTACAAAAGGTTGATCTGCTTAAGAACAGGAGTAAGAAAGCTTGTACAGGCCTGGATGGTGTTTCCACTGCTAGTAAGCAGAGTTTTTCACAAACAAGTTTTCAGAGTACTTTTTACATTTTACCCTGTCTGTCATCAGATGGCTTTGGCATTTCTGTACTGATGATGTTCCTGTTCACTGCGTATTCTATTAACCCTGTAAGAACCTTCCACAAACAGGGGCACAGATTTAGACTGAATGAGAAATTATTGCCCCTGCCTGGGATACAGAATCTTCTCAGGCAAAAGAATTTCCAATCTCTTTCTTGCGCTTCTTGGGGCTGAGGTAGCCCCCCCTACTTTACTTAAGGACAGCTTCTGATCTCATATGACTTTATATCAAAACAGAAATCCATCCTGATGTGGATCAATTTCTTTCTTCTTCCTGAGCAATGGGCTAGTAGGATATTAGCAGATGCTGATGATACAATTTATATAAGGTCTCAAGACTTTATATAAAGAAAATGGAGAAGAGTTAGTCCTTGCTTTCTGACAGCCCAAGTTCAAGTACTCCTAAGACATTCTCTTTCTCTTGCTGTGTTCAAGAGCTGGCTACGAGACCCTTTTCCCTTCTTCAAGCTCTCTTAATCTAATGCAGCAACACTACATGCCAGTACACAGGTCAGATCATCTACCTCACAGAAAGCATCTTTCCAGAATCAGAGAATTGTTTGAGTTGGAAGGGATCCTTAGAAGTCAACTGGACCACTTCCCCTGCAATGAACAGGGACAACCACAGCTTCATCAGGTGCTCAGTGCCACATCCATCCTGACCTTGAACATCTTCAGGGAGCATCTGCCATATCTCTGAGTAACCTCGGCCAGTGCTTCACTAATAAGAATACTCTAAAGCTTCACAACAAGGTTACATTGCTTAAAAAAAGGAAGAAAAGGTCACATCTAGCATAAATACAATGTGGTTAGAAGCCTGGAGTATTTGTGATGGGTCCATGCTCATAACTTCTCTGAGGTATCATAAGCACCAAGATACAGCAGAGTGTTTAAGGGTTCTCCTGAACCAGGCTCAGGACTTATCCAGACTGCAAGCTAAGGGTGCTATTTGCTATGCTAAAAGCAGTTTCAAAATCAATGCTTTTTCAGGGGAGAATGAGAAGCTGCCAATGTACATGTAGCTTTTGGTCTGCAGCTGCATGGAGTAAAACAGCCGGTGCACTCTCTCCCAGGTTATTCTGTGGTACAAAGATCTAGTCACACACATGATCAGTAATTGTGCTTTAGGCAAAGGAGGAAATTCACCTTCTAGCTGGGCACCAGTGGCTTTCTAAAACACACTGAACTGTCCATGCCCTAAATTGAAGATACACAGCACATCTGTCATATTTATCATTTCTCCCTCCCCCCTTATAAAACCAAACGGTTTTTCAGGCTGATTCCTATTTCCCCTTCCAAATCTTAGCTTCTATGAGCTGCCATAAACCACTGAAATGATCCTCAGGTACTGCAGGGCATGAAGGATGAATCCTGCCACACTGCTGCTCAAAGAACAATGCATCACTTGTCGTCACTGAGATAAACTAGATTATAACTTAGATACCCCTCTCCTCAGCACATATCTCTAATGCTGCTGACAACACTGCATCAAACAATCAAGATAACGTCCACTCACTCGTATCAACATGTTTTTGCCCTTGACCTTTTAGAATCATATATCACACCCTCTGAATGCAAAATGTTGGACAAACAGGGTGAGCCTCATGCTCCCAAGGCCTCCCAGGCACAGGAATGGAGGGTACAGGAAGAGCCAATGGGCATCAGAACCAGTACAGAGTAAGGTCATAAACCACATCCAGTGTCAAAGCAACAAACAGCCCACACACTAAGTGAAAGCTTGCCTGATTTTAGCAAGGCAAATGCTATTTGCAGAGTGTTTCTGCAGCACTAAGGGGTTGACAATCAACCATACTGCCTTAAAGGAGAAAGCCGAAGAAAGCAGAATGATGGCCTGAGGCCAAAATTGTGTACAGGTGCCATCTCCTGTAGGAGAGTATCAGAATAGCCTAACCTCTTGGTATAAACATTACTAGGTCCCTGTCTCATGGTTATACATTTTTGGTCCTTTGTGTTCAAGATAGGCCACCCAAAACCTAATGCATATGAATAATAATTGCCACAATATTTATTCATGAACTTATGATTGACCCTGGTGGACAGCCTAATGAGAACCATATTGCATTAAATCTGTTACTGAGTTTTGTGTAACCACTCTTATCCAGGAAAAGAAGGTAGTCATTTATCTGAGCTGGGCTGGGAGCAGCAGAATTACTACCACCTTCCTGCCAAAGCCTTTGAAAGCCATACTGGCTGTTGCTAGTATCAAGGGAGATGGTGGGGTCTGTGGAACGGCATCTTCTGCTTCTGTTCCTTACAGCAATAGAAGCTGATTGCCTCTACCTTGTTGGCAGGAGAAGCAAACACTATTTAGTCAATTAAGCATGATATTCTATGCTCTTTAACTAGCTACCTACCCTAATTCTGTCTCTTGCATTTTATTTCCATTTCTTGTAGTAGTCTGGGCCCAGTCTCTTAAGTGTGTTGGCAACAAAATTTAATGTCTCCATTACTGAGAAGCTTTTAACTGGCTCCATCCCTTGTGCACTACCACATCTTCCACAGACTAATTGCTCTAGATTAGATGTTTATCCTCTGTAGAGCAAAATAAGAAGTTTGGGAGACAATGTGACTTGTCCTAGCTGGTACAGTCAGTAGGATTGTGAACAGTCCAGATCATACTTCTTTGGGCCTCCATTATACAGTTTTTCTCAGTTGCTGATTCTGTGAAGGTTGACAAGAGCTTGACAAGATATTTTTCTCTGTTTCCAATTCAGCTCCAGGAAAACAAATTACTACACATCGAATTTTTGTGCTGTTTTTTGTTTGGTTTAAAATGCTGTCCTCAAATATTTAACATCAAAAAAGATGATCACTGATGTAGCTAACTTGTCTATCCTGAAAACGTCTGGTTTAGGCTCTCTCTAGGAAACATTAGTGTACAGTGTACAACCATAGGAGTTGCAATACCCCTCCTGGATTTAATGGATTTTTCATATTTAAAGATTTACAAAACTACTGCAGATGTTATTTCTGTATTTCATGTGCCTCTTAAAGCTGGTTCCCTTACCAATATCCTGCTACAGAAACTATTTTTTCAAACACTGCCTAAGAACATTCTCAATATCCCTGTTAGCCCAGTGTTCTCGCTGTGATCAACTATTAAAGGTGTTCCTTTTCACCTTCTTCCAATCCATCTCCTTCCTGCTTATTTTTACTATTCAGTATTCCCAGCAGGTTCTCATACATGGAAAACCCATTTGTGGTAATTAGATAAAATTACTTACACCTGCTCAGCAACACACTGCATTTTTATCTGAAGTCAATGACAACATTTTCTCCAAAGATTGCATGAGAAAGGAATTTAAGATGTTTCCCTCTTCTTACCTTCTTTCTATTTCCTCTTAATTCCACTTAGTATTGCATGTGACCTTTTTAACTGTCACCCAATAGTTATTCCTTAACATTAATCTCAGAGCATGTCAGGCTGACAGGTCACCAGCTATTGTGTGAGTGAAATACCTTAAATTGAGCTTAATGGTGAAAGTGGGTGGCACCCACCGGGCCAGTAGGCATCACACAATTTCATCTGTGCAGCTGCACTGTATGTACGACTCTGTCATTTAGCACTAAGAACAGAGAAAATGATTTACACTCAAACTGAACTAGCTGGATTGTTGCACAGACAGGGTATACTTCCTGAGCACTGTATTTTTGAATGATTTTTTTTTGTTTTTGTGTTACAGCTTTAGATGTTTAAGGAACACAATATCTGAAGCTGAAGTTAACAAAAATTAAAAATCAAATAGAAATAAATTGAGATTTTCAGATACACCAGCTAGAATGTAACCATACACAGCCCATTCAATATTTACATAAATTCAATAACCCCTAAATCTTTTACTGCAAGTCATCAGAGTTTCTATTATATCCAGTGGCAGCATGCAGAAGAATGATGCCCACACACGGCCCCTTTTAAAACAGAAGCTGAGTATCTTGTAATCTTTAATGAGTTTACCCCCACCACATCCACTGCTAAGTCATGATGTACTTTTATCCTCATTTACTAGATGAGGTACTTTACAGAGCAATTCCTTCTCTTGACTAAGGTCATCTAAGTACCTGATGTTGAGAGAGAAATTAAGCTTGGTTTAATCAGTTCCAGACTGGATTATCATAACCACTGGATTGGCCAGTGATTGATGTGAGCCACTCTTCAGCCATTTACTTTTAAACAGTCAAGACAGTATCTCCACAGTATGTCTCCATTGGATTGTATACAATAAAACTTCCAGTATGTTGTGGGATAAATGTCAATATCAGTAGTTTCCATCTCTTCTTCCCCTTCACCATAACCCAATACAGCTCTTTGTATCCTGAGGCAAGAGAACAGTACGTAGTCAGTCCTGGGCAGAAAATGGACCTTTTTTTTGTGCCCCCAGTATTGCATTTCCCACTGTATCTGCATCTAAACGGACTGCTTCTGATGTCACATATAGCACAATGTTGCATCCACACTGTCAAAGATGACATAAAAAAAGACCAGTTCTTCAGGATCTTTTCTCCTACCCTCTGTTTGGTCTAACAGCTTTCCTACATACCACATTCACACAAATTCGAATTACATCTTTCCTATGGATTTAAAACATTTTAAACTTGCAAACTTTCTTCCAGGGTGAAAGAGAGTTATTTCATGCAGTGAGGGCATCAAACCCTTTACTGAGGTACAGGTATATTACAGCCACAACACCTCCCATACCTATTAAAAAACAAACAAACAATTCTCATTAAAAATAACAGAAAGATACCAGAAAGCCTTGTCTAGTGCAATTTTCTCTTGAAAATCACTACATTTTGTTCCCTTTTCTGTTAATGAATATGTCTCCTTTTATTCTTTCTCTCAAGGTTTGACCCATCTATTTTTTATGCTGTTAGATATGAATCAGCACACAATCTACTGACTAATCTACCCCAGCAAATGACAATCTATGAGACCACAGAAGCAAAGCAATTGCCAGGCAATGCCTTTCACAGCAGCCATAAGGCAATTCCAGGCTACAGCGGAAGGCCACCCTTTCAGAAAAGCTGGTAATTATCTTTCAAAACCAGACCAGCAAGACCTACAGACAGGACAGATTTTTTTTTTTTTCAGTGTTGCAAGGATCTGATTGTCTGATCTCAACTACGGTCATTTTAGGACCTCACATAGGTACCTGTTCCACATGCCTGGTAGAGCGTGAGAAGCTATTTGTCACCTTTGGTGGAAAATAATGAGCCTTTTTAGGCCATCTGAAAAATCTACTCATATACATAATTTTTCTACTTTTTTTTCTTTTTATTAGGTAAATAGATTTGGTGTTTCCTGACAAAGGTGATAGTACTACAGAGATACAGAACATGCCATAAACATTCAGTACCAAAAAACAATGACAACTCTATAATATAATCAGCAAGAAGCTCCTTAATTATTGTTATTGAGCCTTGCAGCCATAATATGTTTTTTTTTGGTTCTCTGCATTCCCTTCAGTAGTTTCAACATTCTCCCTTGGTAGTTCCTTTCTGTGCAGTATGTAACAAGAAATAATTACATAAGTCTTCTTCTCACTGTCAGAAAATAAAACAAATCCTGAGATGCTATACCCAGAAACAGAGAAAAGCAAGAAGTCTACAAATTCATTTTTAAATATCAGATTCCCTAGACACAATCCTGAATTGGAAATAGAAGTCGGGTTACTGAGAGGTATTTGTGAGTGTTGGATTTGTTTTTATTTGCGCTTGAATTTGTTTATGTTGGCTTTGGGCTCCTTCATTTAATGCCTCTGGGAGCTGAACTGGCATATTGTTTATTTAAAAGAAATGCAATAAAAACAATTTAGCACCTTTCCTCTCTGTTTGCATTCATTATTTCCCACTCAAAGGAGAGAATAAATTGTTAATATATATATTTATGTATTTATATTTATTTGCATATATATGTACAAATAATTTATATTTATATACATATATATGTGACAGAGTTGGGATTTGCTAAGCTAGAGGCAAAAATTTTGTCTCTAGCAGGAGGAATCATTTTCTCAGAAACAGGACTCACTGCTGAAATAAGACCAGGATTCTGCTATATTCAAAAGACAGCTACTGCAGCCTATGCAATTTCTCTGCTTCCTGTACCCCCCATACTCCGTCCACGGAGATGTTCTCTTGTCTGTAACATTGTGGGGTTTTATGGACAACAAAGTTGAGATCTGCTGTGGGGAGAAGAGTCACCAATGGTCACAGATTCTGTTTTAAAAATCAAATCGTATCCTATCTTTACTTGCCTCTGATTTGTATTTGTAATAAAATGAGGAGACCTTTTATCAGCATTTGGTCTATCTCAAAAGGGCTGAACAATCATACAATACAATGTAACATATCATAGACTGTCCAAAAGTTGACTTTTTTCTATAATCATAGCACAGGTATGTGATATCATCTAGTTATATTGCATTCAGCAAAGAATCCTCAGCATGATTAAGAGACCTGCACAGCAAGAGAACTAGGAAAGGTGGATTTCATAGCAGACAATTTTTGCTTGTTTTGCGGTATCTGGCAGTGAGCTCCAGGTGAAGTTTTCTCCATGGTTAGGACTCTCTTAGCTCCCTCCCACATATATTTTCTGGTTTCTAATAATACTCAATACCTTACAGCATCATTACTTCAGCTGAGGATACTTTCTGATCTATCAGGTTTTATAGTACTTGCAGGAATATCATATTTGAGAAACCTGACCTCACTGTAATCAATGAAATAATTACAAAATTATTAGGAAAGGTGGCCAAGTAGATTGACACTTCATCCCAAAGACTGAATACATAAATCCTGCTTCATTAGGGAACCAAGATGAAAATACATTTTGGTTCACTGAAACAGACTTGTAATTCATTCTTTTTGCAAGACCTTAACTCACAACCCTGTTGTTGTTACCTGTTGAGCACTGCAGCTCAGAGCAGTATATCATAGCTAGGCATTGCTCAGAACTGATTTGAAAAAGCAACCAGCCATTTAGTCCAGCAGTGTGATGCACTGTACAACTTTGAGTCAACATATCACATGACAAATTACATATGAGTATTTTCACAGTATGTACATAAACAGAGAAAGCAGTTGTGACCTTTTATTTTGGATCTGGAAGGACAGAACTGTTAGTGCCAGTAAAGAGAGGAAAAGGAAAACGTTACAGCATTCATCACAGAATAATTTAGGTTGGAAATTATCTCTGGAGATCTGCAGGCTAATCTCCAAATCAAAACAGAGGTAAGAGATTCCTGTCTACCCATTTCCTGATGAAGCTCAAGTCTTCTTTCCCTACATCCAGGGTCTATTTATTTGCTTTCCTGATTTCCACCAGGATCTAAAATACAACTGTCATTGCAGTCACTGCTTCCACGGACATTACATCTCTGTCCTACTCTGCCTTATTCACGAGTACAAGGGATAATATTTATAAAAATATTATGCATTACTTGTTCCTTTTGAAAGCCCCTACTTTGCAAACCATGAAGGATGATTACCTGTGTCCTGCCAGGCTATTTCATCTCTTCAAAATGCCTATCATACTCAAATAGGAACTGGCTGACTGGCAGAGCTCAGAGCATTGTGATCAGTGGCACACAGTCTAGTTGGAGACTTATAACCTTTGGTGTTCCCTAGGGCGTCAGTACTGAGCCTGGTCTTGTTCAACCTCTTCATCAGTGACCTGGATGAAAAGACAGAATTCACCCTCAGCAAGTTTGCTGATGATACAAAGCTGGGAGGAATGGCTGACATACTAGAAGGCTGAGCTGCCATTCATCAAGACCTGGAAAAGCTGGAGAGTTGGGCAGGGAGGAACCTGATGAGGTTCAACAAGGGCATCTGTAGAGTCCTACACCTGGGAAGGAATAACTACATGCATCAGTTCAGGTTAGGGGCTGACCTGCTGGAAAGGAGCTCTACAGAGAAGGACCTGGACAACAGGCTGACCACGAGCTAGCAGTGTGCCCTTGCAGCCAACAAGGCCAATGATATCCTTGGGTGCATTAAAAAGAGAATGGCCAGCAGGTTGAAGGAGATGA
This sequence comes from Aquila spilogaster, assembly GCA_024606505.1. NCBI lineage: Eukaryota > Metazoa > Chordata > Aves > Accipitriformes > Accipitridae > Aquila > Aquila spilogaster. The sequence goes on from JANHGO010000012.1 coordinate 16,039,508, forward strand.
TCCTCCCACCCTACTCTGCCCTGGTGAGGCCACATCTCGAATACTGCATCCAGGTCTGGGCTCCCCAGTTCAAAAAAAGACAGAGATCTCCCAGAGAGAGTCCAGCAGAGGGCCACAAAGATTATGAGGTGCCTGGAGTGTCTCCCTTATGAGGGAAGGCTGAGAGACCTAAGACTGTTCAGCCTGAAGAAAAGACTAAGAAAGGATCTTACCAATACTTACAAATATCTAATGGGCTGTGCCCAGTGATAGAATAAGCGGCAATGGGCACAAACTGGGATATAGGAAGTTCCGTATGAATGTGAGGAAAGACTTCTTTACTTTAAGGTTTATAGAGCCCTGGAATAAACCTTCCAGAGAGGTTGTGGAGTCTCCTCCTCTGAAAATATTCAAAACTCGCCTGGATGCTTTTCTGTGTAAAGGGAACCTGCTTTAGTAGAGGATTGGACTAGACGATCTCCCTACAATTCCATAACATGAGCACGATGGAATTGTGCTGTATTCGTGGACAGCTGAGGCCAGACAGTGTGAGGTCAAACGAAACGAACTGATTAGCCCTACTGATCTGAACCCATAACACTGACATCCTATTTTGTTCAAACTCTATCATTTAGATCTACTACTACCTGGGTAGTTACTGCACAACCCTTTACTCAGTAAATGTCTATTTTAACTGTAGAACCACAAAAGTTTTAAAAGATATCTTATACATCATCTGAACTTCAGCTCACAGAACTTGCTCAGAAGATAGAAGAAGGATGAATATATGTATACAGCAAAGCCAGAGGATGAAGAAGTCAAACCAGCCTGAATACAAGCATATTAATAGGCTCACACTGTGCATCTGTATTCTAGAGTGTGTATTTCTTCCTCAAGGAAGATTCTATGGGATTTGTTAAATCACTGATAGCTATTTCATTGTATTTTCTGAAAACAGGGGAGGTGTCTGTTCCTCCATGGCTAAGGAAAATCTAAATGGGGAACAGAGAAGCTGTGAAGGAGATACAATGAATCATTCAGTGGCTCTGCTTTTCTGGCTAATTTATTCTGTGATTAAGATATCTTTAATGTAAAAAGACAGTATCTATAGATTTTTAGAATGTGCAACATTCAGGTGGGTTAGGATTATGGCTTACTAAAACTTTCTTAAGAGTATGCAGTCATTCTGCCTACTGTATGCTGCTCAATGTATCTTTTTTGCCCCTGATTATGTTATTGTAGCACTGTAGCCCCAACACAGTTTGTCTTAGTTCACCTAAGTGATATGGTGATGTTTACCTCTTGAGAACAATGTATATAGAACAAGTAAGGAAGTTTGGTGTCACTTCCTTCCACACAATGTAAGGACACCCAGAAAGTAGCAGAGATATACAAAATGATTTCCATTTCTGCCTCATTCCCTACATCCTACCTTAAATATATAATGACGTATAACCTGCTAAACTCTAAACATTTGTCAGTAATTACAAGAATAAATAAACAAACAAATCATCATCTGTGAGGGGGGTTGATGAGAATGTGAGGAAGGAAAGGGAAATTACTTAGGTTCTTCTCAGTACTACTTTTGTAAATTTTCCATTTGTAGATGACTGTAGGAGTGTGGTTGCTGCTGTTTAAGACAGACTTTAGCTGCTTGTCAAAAGTTCTAGTAGCATCAGTGAAATGTGTTAAGATTGTTGAGGTCATACTAGATGAGCAAATGGTCCCTCCTGGCTTCAAAAATCTATCAACCTATTAATTAGCAGCTAATTAACAGCTGGTAGCAATAAGAGGCTATTATCTTCTAGCAAATCAGCCAGTAGAAGAACAAGCAATACACACGACGGCACATTAGATGTCTGAGTAATACTCATTTTTAATAGCCTTATTTCTGCTATTTAGAATTAAGTGACATAGATCCTTTGAGATGTACAGATTAATGAACAGATTTATCTGCTTAACAGAGTCTAACGCTGGGGGACATCTCCCCCTGTTTTGTCCTCTAGTTACAACCCCAAAATGAAGGAAATAAGCTATAAAGAATATTTCACTTATAAAGAGAAAAATGCAAAGTCCCTTTCTGTACTTTAAAATTAATAATAACGGTAAGAATATAGAAACCATGAAAAACATACATGTGAGAACAGAAACTTGCTGCCATATTGATTTTCATATGTTAATGGAGGTATTTAGGAAAAAAAATAATGGAAAGAGTTGCTTTTAAATAAAACAAAACAGACTTCGAACTACTTTGAAGCTCCTGCAACTATAAAAGAAATACAGAAGACATAAAAAGTAAATGTTGATTTCATTTTTCTGTTCATCTTGTTTGATACTGCAGTTCACTTTTCCAAAGACTGTAGTTGTTAAAAATGACAATAAGTTGTATTTCAAGCTAACCGTGGTTTCCCCAAACCTGAGAAAGTGACTAGAAAACTCAAATTTGTTTGCACTGCTCGCTTTACTTGAGAAAAATTTCTCTGCTTTGGACTACACAAAAACATGAATAACTTGTTCACTGCTTATTCCATGTCCACAAGCATAAGCTCTAGGATAAGCATTTTATCTTTCTTCAGATATTATTTGCAAATATGTGCAACTGCTTAAGGCCCTTATCTTGAGAAGTTTATCTTATTAAAAAAGAAAACAACCAAACAAAAAAGCTATCCTTGTTGATCGCTTCCTGAAATTTCAGATTCAAAAATCTACCTTGCTATAACACCAGTCATTAACATCAGGACATTTCTGCAAGCTAAAGAACCTTGCAAAGAAAAGCCTGGAAGACTATTTTCTTCCTAGATTTCTTTATGATTATTGGGAATTGCCTGACAACAGTGATTTTTTCAACAAATTAGAAAATAATCATTTGAAGACATAATCTTTGATTTCCTTAAATATATACATAATTTATCGAACTCTTTAAGTATTTGTATTATTACTTGACCAAATGAAAAACCTAGTTTTCTATGAATAGAAATAAAAAAAGTTAAGGGTTTGAGTCTTCAGCTTTTCCTGGATACATCAGCAAAACATCTTTTTTCTAGTTTTCTCAAAATTCTTCATGGGAGTCCACCTATGTATGCAAACACATTCTTTCTGTTTAATTTCCTTAATTAAATATAGCTTCTGCATACACCCTGTCAGTTGCTGTCCTGGAAATCTGGGAGCAAAACCAGGAAAAGAAATCTTAACTTTCTTCCTAAAATCTACATCCTAAGCTCTTTCCTTTGTCACAAGGTAGATGGGAAGCTCCTTGAAAGGGTGACCCTTTATGCTCTGAAAACACTGATCTTAGTTTCTAAATATTATCCATGTGAGAGCAGCATTTGTGAATGCCTACATTAACAGTCAGATAGAAGTACATCACCAGAAGGAGTACCCCCTCAGTCTTTAACAGTATTTAAGGCAGATGTTCTCCGGGAACATCAAACTAAGTCCACATATACTTACCTCCACACTTTTTCTTTCTGGTTTCTCATATAATTCATACCTTAACCCTGTACAAAATGGTAAAGAAAGAACAGTCAAGAAACAGAAGTCATTTGTGCTGCATTCCCTCTCCTTCATTTTCTACAAATAACTCTTCTGCCTCTCACTTTTCTTAGGACAACTCACAAACGTGCCAACAAAAGCTTCTTTGAAGCAGTTTAACATTTTCTCCTCTTTTTCTAACTGATTAATCATTTCACTGTTATAACAATTTCTCTGATTCCAGCCTGTGTGGAAAGGAAGATTGAAAATAATAATCATGGAGGCCACAGAGAGACTCAGAAAAAGATTAAAACATAGTAAGACAACTCTAGCTAAGAAAGAAGAAAAATCACCATAGCAATCAGAAAAGATCCTGAGCCACATAAGCAGCAGGAAAAGAGCTGTTTCAGGTCATTCCAAGATCTCTGACCCAGAGAATGAATGAAGTAGTGAGAATCTAGTGAGAAACGCTTTTTTTTTTTTTTTGTGGGAAGTGCTCATCATCTCTAATATTAGTTACATGAAGTGTCATAAATCTATTGCTTTCTCCCATGTAATTCTAAATTCTTCAGACAATAATTGAGAATCAACAGAGAAATACGCTTCATTGGATGATTATTCTGTACCATTTGTGCAATTTTCATTAGAATGTTTCGTATGTCTTCTGGCCTCAAACTTGAAAATTCAAGGAGAATCCATCATGTTTGCTGTTAACAAAAATGGGTTTAGACAATTCTGGTAATTTCTGGGCTGCTTATACAGTTTCCTCAAGTCCTTTCAGATTCATTAGAAAGCAAATAGGAGGTAGCTGCTTTAGTTTTGTGATCTATCTGTCAGGTATTTTAAAGTATTTGTCCAATAGACATCCATAATGAAGACTTTGATTTCTTCTCTCTTCTCTGTAAAGAAAAGAAATAATGTACAATGCATACTCCTTCATTAGTCTATTTTCTGTTCAGATGTGGAGGTAAGTTTCTAATGAAGGGCTCTGGGAAGTCCTGTCTGTTCCTACTGAGCCTGATGTTTTGCATTTTATTGTTTGAGAGTGTAGGTGAGGTGAGGGAGGCAAAATAGGGAGGGGTTATAATGAGGTGTTTTATTTCTCTTAGGTAAGGACTGAACAAAGGGGAAAAGTATCAGAAAAGCAAAAGAAATGGAAGAAATGAAAAAAAGAGATGAAAAAGTAAATATGAATTTACAATTATTATCATTACATGTCAATTTTTACTATGTGTAGCTATCTCATTTTTGTGATATAAGAAAGATAAAAGCCAGATTCTACCTTTGGTTAAGAAAGATTGTCTTGTACTGTATTTTAATACCAATAGAGTTCAGTTTCAATTGTGTTGAAAAAATGGTATAAGGGGAATAAAGAATGAAATTCTGAAAAAATAACACAGTACAGCCCTGCAAAACTAATTGTTGCACAACATGAAAACATTAGGCTAGACTATCAAGCAGATAGAACGGAGAGAGACCAAATTTGTGAAATAAATTACTCCAGGGTAAAAACGTCAGAGCCTGTTGTACTAAAATAAAAATTCCATTGGTTATGGCAAATAATCACCAGTTGAATCAAAAATATTGTCTATTGTCTTACTATATAAACATCACACTCATTCCATCATCCAAATGTATAATCACCGCCCTTATTTACATAACTTGCATTGGGTAGAATGTGATTATTTTTAAGTTTTTTTTTTGCCAAAATATGCCCACCACAGGCTTATTAAGTCATAGCTAAAAACTCTTCCTTGAAGAATAAAAACAAGCTGTTTTGAAAGGCTGAAATGGCTGTTTGCTCACTCAAACTGATTTGCAGAGAACAAGGGAACACGCAGAGATATGGTATTGCACAGAGAGCAGCACCTGCTTCTGCAGCTGAGCCAAGCTGGGTGGACTGGAGCTGTAGACAGCATTGTAGAGAGGACTGGGCATGACCAGGCAGACTTTTCAGCTTCCTCCAGAAATTTCAAGGTGAATTCAGTGGTGAGCTTTACCTGACTAATGGCCTTGCTGCTTGCTCAGGAGTCATTATTTTCTTGAAAGTCTGAACAGCCATTTCTATTTGTGCAAGACCTTACTCATCCTAGCAAGTGTGTCATTTTTATTATTGATTGTTACAGCAGTGCCTGGTGGCTAGGAACTGACGAGACCGTTATTTCAAACCAGGCAACATAAACTTACACATTGAGAGAAGGTCTGTGCTATTTCTGTCTCTTTTCCACTAGCCAAAACAGCATACTCTTTGGGTGACATGACAGGAAATAGGCCATTCTCTGACTTTCAATCATAGCATGATTTCACCTGGCTCTGAATCATTCTTCTTGTAGTGCAAAAGGTAGGGATGGAAACAGAACTACTCAAAGTCAGACTATAAATTGGTCATAGTCTTTGGAATGATATGTAGACTCCACATTTTTGGTCATCTGCTCGCAAAGCAAGACTGCGCAAGACACTTATATTTTCCTTTCATCATGAACTTTATAGAACATGCACTTTCCTGCACATATATCATAATGTATAACATAATGAAGAGATGTTCTGGGGTTACCATCAATTTTGCAAACCATCAACAGCTGTCTACTCACACATGGATTAGTATGATTGAGTAATCCCTGTCAGGACTGTGATACAGGCTACTTCTATCATAGAATCAAAAACAAACCCCTGTCCTCCCACTTACTGTTCTTTCTGAAGATTTTGCACTTAAAAAATTGAAATGTGAAGCACGGAAAAGAAAATAATTGGATAAATAATCTCATATTCTAAAAATTTCGTCATTACAATACAAATAGAAATTTTTGATATAATTTAATATTTGATTTGTTTGGTCTTAAGAATATCATGTGTTTCCTATGATCATGGAAAGCTACACACCTTCCATATAGGTCTATTGAAGAGCTACATTATTTATTTTAATGCAAATATTAATGTAAAGTATGAATCACGTCATCAAGGGGCTTTGGCAAAGCCATGTTTTCTTGCAGTTATTACTGGAGAATCGGAGGTGAGACACCCTCATCTGTCATGTATCTGCATTGCTGCTTCAAAACTTAAATTCTTATCTCTAAAGGGAGAAAACAAAGCAAGTGGATCAAGAGGCTTAATGAGTCCAGAAGTCCCTTGGAGCTTCTTGGATGAGAAAGACCACAGAAATTCAAAGTATTACTATAAAATCCCTTAGAGCCTGCTCCACTGGGGAGATCGTCTGAAAAGCCTTTTTTTCTCTCCCAAACTGCTCTAGAGTAAGTGACTGAGCTGGAACCTTCAAAGGAAAGGATCAGCATGTAAAAGAACAAGAGAAGGCCTCTGCAGTCAGAATGAAGAAAGAAAGGTGTCCTACTAGCTCAGCAGTCTTTGCAGCTTCAACAAAGAAGGGCAGGAGTCATCCCAGGCACACAGAGGGGTCTCCTGACTGCCTGACTAGCAGAGTACTGGGAGATCAGCACAGAAAAAATGAGCCAGGGCCTTTGCAAGAGACAAGTGCAAACAACAAGTCAGCACTAAGTACTAGTGGAGATGTCAAAGGTGCCAATAATGGGTTGCTAATACTGTCAGTCACAGATACTTTCTCCCCAGGTAGTGTGTCAGAGAAAATACGTGAATAGTGGCCTTCTTCTCCCTTAATTCATGTACAGCCCCAGCCTTGAGCCTTTAATCAGGCTGAGGTTTCCTAACCAACTTTTCCTCAACTGGGCTAGCGTCAAATTGATTGTGCACTTCTGCCTGAACAGAGCACAGCATTAACCTGAGGTAACATTCACCTAGTGGAGCGCATGACATTCACTTCCAGAAACAGTGGTGGAAGTATCTTCTCCTCTGCAGATAAGAAGCAAGTGGTTTCCCATTGTGTGATGTATGCAGTCAGGTCACAGCTCTTGGGAATCACTCAGTTTTAAGGCTTCAAAGACTGTTAGGTTTAAGACTAGGTTTATGGAATTCTTGTATTATGCTCTGACCATTTACCATACAGCAGTATGCTATTCTCAGCTATTCAAGCTATTCAACTTTATTCATAGTCTCCTCAGGTCAGATATAATTTAAATATGTGTAAAACTTGACTTATTTACATGAAAGCAATGACAATAAATCATTCAATTTTATAGCAGATTAGCTACGATTAGAACCAGGGCTTTTCTGTACATTCACCCTCTGAAGTAAAGTTAAAACTCTGTGATCAGAGAAATATTTATAATGTACCAATAATGTTGTTCTTTTTTTTTTTTCCTCCCATAAAAGTCTAATACTTTGAACCCCACAGGAATCAAACAATCTTCAATAGAATGTAGTAATGTGGAGTCTAAGACAGATCTCCAGCTGAAACTGCAAGGGATGTTTTAGACTAACAAAGGACTTACACTCAGATGTGCTAGGGTCATGGGAGCAGCATATGAACTTAATTGGTCACTAGGGCAGCAGGACTTTGGTTTTGCTCCCCTCACCTCCAGCAGCAGAGCCAATTCTAGTGATAGGCTACAGGCCCAGACAAGGGTTTTCAGGAGTCTCTTTGGTTCAAATTCACAGAGGAGCTGAGATTTTACAGCCTTGAGCTACATTTTGTCACTTACTGTGAATTACTCCGGGTGTCTGTCACATAAACAGTGGCCTGATTAAGTCCATTACATACAAAGGTTGTCACATACTCAGTGAAAGGCTATGGGGTTAGGATTGGAAAGCAGAAACCAAAGCTATTCTGTGTATACAAACTGTCCTAATGAGAAGTATTCTTCATCATCACCCCGTCCATCCTGAATTATCTGTGAAAGATAATTGACTCTGCAGACAAGGCAGGACCAGAAGGTATGGTTCATCTCATCTTTATCAACAATGTCTCCTATATCTTCCTTGTAGCCAAACTGGGAAGATAAGGACTTGATGGGTGTAGTACAAAGTGGGTGCAAAACTGGCTAGACTGTCCAAATACAACCATCTGAAGTCCAAAGGACTGCCACCAATGAGTGGTGCTGTTCCCCAGGCCATAAGACAATACCATTTGGCTTATTTATTGATAGCCTGCTTGATGGGAAAGAGCATCCCCTCAGCAAAGTCACAGGTGATATCTTATAAGTGAGAGGATGAGAAGTTCACAGAATCGTAGGGGGTGGAAGGGACCTCCAGAGATCATCTAGTCTAACTCCCCTGCCAAAGCAGGCTCCCTAAACTAGGTTGCACAGGTAGGCGTCCAGGCGGGTCTTGAATATCTCCAGAGGAGACTCCACAACCTCTCCGGGCAACCTTTTCCAGTGCTCTGTCACCTGCACTGTGAAGAAGTTCCCACGCACATTTGTGCGGAACTTCCTATGCATCAGTTTGTGACCATTTCCCCTCGTCCTGTCACCAAATTGTTGCTAGCCTGAAAAGCAGGGCTCCTATTCAGAGTGATTTCGACAAGTTGGAGAAGTAGGCTGACTGGAACTTCAGCATGCTTAAAAAATGTCAAATGCAAATTCCTGTACCCAGGAGAGAAAAACTTCACATGACAATTCAAGTAGGGGACTGAATACACAGGGAAGAACTGTGCAGAAAAAGACACAAACCTTGGCAGACAATAAATTAAACATATGCCAGAAGGGCATCCTTACAGCAAAGGAGACAAAGTACTGGTCTATGATAACAGTGAATTAACAGTTAAGCGGTTGATAATAATAAAGTAACAAAAAAAGAAATGTAAGAAAAATCACCTACTTGTCGTTCCAGAATACGTAATGAGAAGTTCTGCCTCCTCTATGCATGGCTAAAAATTTAACACAGGTGAGCTGCATTCTTCTGTATTTACCCTTGATTACACCATTGATTTGATGATGGTTGCCAGTGAGTCTTAATAATGAGCTCCAGTATTTATCACCAGAATTAAGTGAAATGAGTTCACTAGCTTAGTTCTAAACCTGTTTCACAGCACACAGGTTGTACTTATTGCAATTTACATTATTGACAGTTTTCCCAACAATACTGTATTGGGCTGAGAATTGCAAGTCAAGCATATATTTATTTTAGTCTCACTTAGGCAATTATTCATTGAAAGGAAGGATTTGCTTTCTCAGTTTAGATATCACTATGGTTTAAAGAACTTTAAAAAAAAAAAATCTATGTCCAATTGAACTCCTGAATTCACTGCTAGGCAGAAGATCAGTGCTAGAAGCCAAGGGGTTGAATCATGAAAGTAAGCCAAAAATGGATGCCCTTATATTGAACCTGTCAGGCCTATTGATGTTTGTTAACACCACATAAATCTTAGATAATAGGTTTTCTGATATTTTTTTTCAACCTTCATGGCAATCTGAAGCCACCATCAGCATCTTTCTCAAGCACCTGTAAGGAGCTAGTGAAGAAATGTAAATCTAGAGTTTGAGAAATTACCATAATCAAGGCTGTTCTTTCACTTACTTTATACATCCTCAGTATTCAGTATAGGTTTAAGTTGACATTTTTTCTCCATTAGGAGTCAAAATGCATGTTCCTAGGACAAGACAAGCTTCTTCTATTAAAATCCTAACCAGACCATTCATACCCGCTACAGTAGAGAATGCCTGTTTGTTTCCACTTCTGTAAACTTAAAAAACTACATGATTTTCCATTATTCACGATTTAAAGAAAGTGTTCTGGCACATGTGGGAAGAGTAGGAGATTCAGTGCATAGGGGCCATCTTCTTCCACAGGAAGCATAAACATGCCTTGCGTTTGTTTAGTGACTAGAAAGAATTGTCCCAAAAGTCCCAAATCTGGGCCTTGATTAGGAAAGTTGCCTGAAACTGCACACTGGCAAATGATTAAACACGAAAATTAACTAAATCAGAAATCCTAATGTCCCTGATCATTTCCCTTTTATTTCAACCCCACACCATCACCATCTTCCTGTATAAATACTGTATTATTGAATTGGGAATTGCTTTACCCTGGTTTCCTTATTGTAATAGTTCACCGTTACTGGACCAAGCAGAGGTGACATGAGTATACTAATTGGAGATGCCAGGTCATTGGGGATTTCATTAGCTGCTGAGAAAAGGACTGAGAAACATCAAACACTTCCTCTCATCTCTTTCAGCTCTTTATCTGTGCTATGACCATCTGTATTTTAGTAAAGCTTAAAAGTTGATACCAATGGAGTCATCTTGTCAGATCAAGTAACATGGAGGCTGAATTTATTTTATAAAACAAAATATTAGAATAGGTCCAATCATACTGTGAAAAAGATTGACTTTTACACAGCAAAAATAACCAGAATCTCTCCAGAAAAGAAATCAGCAGATAAGCTATCTGCACAAGAATATCTTTTAAGGTTTTACAAACCTTCCACAAGTTTTTTTGGCCACTCACAAAACTGAGGATGCCACATAGGATTTCCATATAACTCCGCTAAAGCAAAGGATGGGGAGGCAGGATTGGTGTGTGAGCTCCACTGTTTTCTGTCTGTGGGTGAAACACCATTCTGTTCCTAAACCAGAACTCTTCCTTTTCTAATCGCAGAACATTGATTCTCCACTCTCCTTTTCATAAAGTATTTTGATATTAGAAGAGAAAAAGTATGACAGAGGCTAGATTCTGCAAACTTTCGGCATACAACTAAGATTTCTCTGCAACATGTGCTTTACTGGAAAAGTTCTGATTCCCTGAAACTGACTGCTTTTGTTGAAATGGATCAATGTGGAGAAAACTCCCCTCAACTCAGATGGAATTTCAGACAGGTGAGCATGACAGAGATCTCGTTCATCATTTTTCACAGCCAGAGCTGCTCCTCTTTATCTGAATAATGAATTGCAGGAGGCTGACTTGACAATCAGCTGGCTGAGACACTCAGGTGGGTGCCCAGAATGATGTTCTCCTTTGAAAAAGGGCAGAACAGAACCTGGATCCTACATTTACTCACTGCCAGCTGTGCATATGAACTTCAGTATTTTGGCATGGTTTGCTCTCTCTCACACTGTTCCCAGCCTTGGGCGGGAGATGAGCTCTCACCAACCTTTTATTTAGTTGGGCAGTGAAAGTTATGATTGAGTGTATTTCTGAGTTGAGTGCTCTCTGAAGGATCGTCTGCTCATCATGCCAATTTACTGCTGATCTTACTGACAGATGTATTTCTGCTCTGGTATACATAGGAGGGTTGAAGAAGAAAAAATACTCTTTTAGTAGAAATATTGAATGAAAGCTTATAAATAGAAAGATTGGCTATGAAATTTTGCTCTGGAACAAAGTTTCTACAAAGATATTGAGGAGTTTAGTTTAGACAGCCCTGGATGGTATTTCATTATAGCTGATATTTCTGTGACATCAACTTGAACCAAAACTATTAGTTCACACAAAAATTCATTGGGAAATAGGAATATTTTCTAATAAAATTCTGTCTGAAGTTCAGAGAAAATTTAGCAATCAGAATTCAATCTTCTAACGCTCTGTTCTGGTCATCTCCAGCTGTGAATACTTGTTGGATGCACTTTCAACACAGGATGACGTTACAAAGCACAAAAAGCTCAGTTGCAGTGACTCAACCAACAGACAAATTTGCTTGCTAATGTAGGGTAAAATTAGACTTCTCCTCAGAAAGTGACCGTTCAAAAAATCCTGGTTGTTGCTGAGAGTGATGCTGTTCACTTTTTAAGTATCACTTTCCCCTCCAGAGCACTAATAAATCTTTACTTCAGCTACAAACCCTTTTCTTTCTGAGACACTGTAACAGAATTTGTCCCAGAATTTTGTAGGGATTGCCCTGAAAGCAAGCCATTTTTTTTCCAAATGGAAAGTTCAGAAATTAAGTGATCAATTATTTTCTGACATGAAATAATAACCATTTTAAAAAGAAAATGCTTTTTTACTGAAAGCAAATTTCTCTGGGGAAAAAAATATTAATTTCTAACCTGGGATTTTCAGTGAAAAGAAGGAAATTTTAATAATACATTTTTATCCCTCCAAAAATTAAGAAAACACATCTTTCCTTTAAAAAAAAAATACAATTTTTAATATAGTGCTTTCATGACACTGATTTGCTAGCTGGTTTAATGAGAAAGCCAATATTTTTCCACTGAGGTTTTGTTGCAGAGATGACTTACACCATGTTTTTAATATTAGTTAAAATTCTTTGAGATCTGAATTCATACTGTAGAATCCTATGCCACCAAATAATGTTTGCTGCTTATATTGATTTTTTTTCAGCTAAACTTTATGACATATATTTCCAATTTTTACAGCTAGTTAATAAGGACTACATTAACATTTATTGGAAAGATTAATAGTTATTTTGACAAGTCTTCCAACATGTATATATATTTATTCTCTTAATACTGAAATGTGTTAAATATCCAACAGAGATAAAGAGAGTAGAAAAAAAGGTCACGCATCATAGAACAGTTTATCACCATGGAAAATATCACAAAATAGCCCATAATTATGGCAAACTAAATATAAGAGAGCCCATAAAGCTAACTGCTTTCTTTCAACATGCAATCATTTTTTTTTTAAAAAAAAGGAAGAATGGAAGAGAACACGAGTTGTGAATTACTGAATTACTGTTGTAATTCAACAAAGCTGAACTTTTTTTATAAAGCATATTATTAAAACTTTTGGGGAGTCTAAATAATGCCTTAAAATTTTCCTTACTGAATAGAAGTGTGTAATAAAAACTATACAAAGTATGAAAACCCTAATGTTGCTACACTGGATAGCTGACAAGTGTATCTATACATACTCCTTTATTAATAATTCAGGTTTCTTTTAGTAGTTGAATAATACATTATGGTTTTAGAAGAAAATTCAGCTGGAAAGAAAAAGAATCAATGCAAGCTACAAAACCAACAACTTCTAACACAAATGAGGGAATCACCTTGCCTGGTGCAGCTTTCCACAGTTACAGTTTTCGAGGTTAACAGTCAGTGCAAATTCAGTCAGGCCAAACGTGAGGTTGTAATACAAAAACACATCTCTATCTGCATAGCGTCAAATCCTGAAGCACTCGGCTCTTTGCATCCTTGCTTTTTATGATGCATGTGTACACCACATAAAAGGAAAGTTCTTACCTCAAAAATAACTTCGTCTTAACTGTGAACTTTCATTGTCTTCCCGGTAAGAGGGGCTTTCTTCATAGAAGGTGCGTCCAGCCATCTGTTCACAACGGACACTGTCAGTTGGCAAATAAAGTTGCATTTTGTTGCCTTAATTTAGTTTCAAACACTTTAAACTTTCCAAATCTGGCAGCAGATGCAGAGTAACAAATGTGTGTCTGTCAGCCCACTATTCCCCAACGAGATGCCTGTGAGCATGCTGATTATACACATGCAACTAATTAGGACCGTGGTTAGGGTAAGTTAATGGACTGTTTTTTTTCCCAGATGCAGGTACGTGGCCACCTCGTGCGCACCTAGTAGCAGACACTGCTGCCCCACAATTTCCGACAGTCTGAGCCTTGCCAGCCAAGCTGGTGAGGCCATATTCCACATTTCCTGTTTTCTAATCACAGATCGTTTCCTAAAAAGGTGTGAAGAGGGAAAGCTGCTCCAACATGGGGGAGAAAAAATAGCACTTTTTTTTTTCTTTTTTTAATGGAAGTGATGGCTGTTCTTGAGTGTAAAACCCATTTTGCTGCTTTGTTTCCTTTTCATGAAGTGCTAAATGCCGCTGGCACCGTTTTAATGGCCCGTCTGGTTGAACACAAGCAGCCAACTTTTGGCAGAGTGTAAAAGACAGCTCTTCATCTACAAAGCCCCTATGCCTGTGGTGCCAGCCATCCTCCACACAAAGCCCTCCTTACTGCAGCCCAATGAAGAGCGAGGTCCCTGCACCTGCTGTGTCCAAAGAGGCCTAAGGAGCAAATTGCAGCAGCTGCCTTTTGCGAGGTGGCCGCGTTCGGATGGAGGAAACATGACCAGCAAGGACAACGTGTCTGGTGCTCTTGGCATTCTTTGGTAAAGACCAAAGTGGTACTTACCAGGATGGGACATGATAAATGTTCCTTGTGTGGGACAGAGACGCACACAAAAAAAAGCTTCTCCCTTGCTGCCCGCGTGTGCTCGCAGGGTCACAGTGCAGCTTCCTGGCTGAGATTTGGTTTGGAAGTGCAGCCTGGCCTCCTGCAGATCCTCCTTGGAAGCAAATTCATGCTTCGGGGGCAAGATTCCTCTCAGACTAAAGGAAATGCCGATGTAAGTCAGATCAACCACTTGCAATCTCTCTACCGACCGCGTGCTGGGGGGATCACTACGGTAACTGCAGCTGCGCGGTACGCTTCAATGCCTCCTCCCCCCTTAGCTCTGTGCCATAGGGCTGACGTCCCACTCAGAGGGGACTTCCGTGTCAGTTAATTCAGGTAAACAATTTTATTGGGCTCTAGATACCAGCCCTGAGCGTTCCCAATAAGTTTAACATGAATCACTGAATTCCTTCTGTATGGCCGTGAGGGGAAAATCCAGCTACAATATCTCCCACACACATTCAACCTCTCTCTCAACACACAGCTGCATTAGTGACTTCAGAAAGCAAACGAATTTTCAAGGGTATTTTTGCTCTGTGCACACACGTATGCACACATAATGCTGCATGTGCACACACACAGCAGTTGCATCCTGTCAGCTTGGTTTCCAATAACTTTCTAGTACACTGATAAATTCCACTCAGATTTGAGCAAAAGAAAGGGATTTCACTGCCCATTCATAACTGACAAGGAAACTTTCTAGAAGAGCATGTTAATTCAACAAAAAAAGTAAGTGGAGTGGTACAAATTCATGGGGACGCAGTCCTTGTTCTGCTTATCATGAAAGTATTTGTTTGTGATGATCTGGCATTGCTCTCTGTCAGAAAGTGGGCGCAATGATCAGGCAGGTTGTGGCTTTGTCTGGATTTGTCAAGCACATAAACCTTCACTTCTCAGTTCCTTGTACTTTGAGTGGGGAAAAGCAGGGATTGCAAGTGATACATAGTGCTGTGATTTCATAAATCGTGTTTGGTCTCTAATGAGCAAACTCTTTTTCTGGAAATGAGTGAAGCCATTATCATACCATGCAGGCTGCAGAACTGCATCTGCCTTTTCACCCCAGACACTGGCAGTTTCCAGTCAGTGTTTCATCTCAGCAAAGTGATGGGCAAGACCTGACAAAGAGCAATATTCAGGGTCCTTTGAAGCTGAGTACTTCTGAGAAAAGCATTTCTAAAGCAATGGCACAAGAATAAAATCACATTCTCAAAATATGTGGTGCACATATAAGTCTTCACTAAATGTCTGCTGAAAGGATAAACTTCCCATTTCCATCTTTATTACAGAACAGTGCTTATGCATATAATCAGTGAACAAGTTATCCTGCGCTGGTATGTACATGATCTAGTTATTGGGGATGGAGGTGTACGTGTGCAAAAAATTATGCTAATGTTTAACTATTGCGCTGAAATGTCATATATTAGCAATATATTTAAAAGGATTTGAAGCACTAGAAGGGCCACAGGGTGACTACTAGGCTGTTGTAGAGAATGATTTAGGAGAATACTTTGATCAAAGAATTTCTTAAGTGAAGGCCTAAGATACATCCTTACCTGCTTTATTCAACTAAGTCTTCTACTGAAATACTTGCCTATCTCAAAGTGTTTTAAAGGCACCACAGAATAAGTGAATTATCTGTAGGCTTCACATTAAATTTGTGTTTGAGAACACTGGTGAATCATGAATTTAATGAGCAAACAGTTAAACAAAGGAATAATGTACATGGCTTGAGCCAGGAAGTATGAGGCAGAAATCCAGAGCTTTTTTCACAGCTTTGCCTTTGGGAAAGTGAGATTAATCTTTATACTTGTAATAGGTTTTGAGCTTTCCCTGCGTACTGTTGTACCTTAGGCATCCCAGATATAATTAGAAATTGTATCAAATGTCAGCCTCACACTTATTGTACTTAGCAATTGTGAGACTAAGTTAATTAGTACATTTGACGTGCTTTAGAGTCCTTGGGCAATGAAGGTCATATATCTACTTAGGTGTTTGTAAAAGCGCAGACCATTATTATTCAAATGTACTTGAAGTCTTATCTGTCAGAGAGAGATGGGGAGGGCTGAGGCTACTGTAACGCCCAACTGTTAGAGGGGCCACGAGTCCCTAGAGAAGGATTCAAACTTTCCACTACCAAACTGACAATAAAGGTAAAAAAGAGGGAAAAAAATTATGTGACAGCTGCTCTGGAAGTAATGCCTTCTATTGTATTACTTTTGCCCATGATGTCAGAGGCAGATGTTGGCAGTATGGCAGTAGAGGTTGAACCTTCCTGCCAGTATTCTGTTAAATGTTGTTACCGTGTGACAGAAGGCAACAGAGGAGCAGCCTGACAAATGGCATCTGACATAGAAGTGGGTATGAAGCACAGGTGTGTCACTGAATTCCTCCATGCAGAAAAAACGGCACCCGTTGACATTCATTGATACTTTCTGAACATTTCTGGAGACCAAACACTGGATGTGAGCAGAGGGAAGTGGTGGGTGGTGCATTTCAGCAACGTCACTGTTACAGCAGCTGTGAAACAGTGGGTGACCTTTGTTGGTGCAGATTTTTATGACTGCAGCGTGCAGGTTCATGTTCATTGCTGGAGAAAATGCGTAACTACTGGTGGTGACTGTATTCAAAAATAGTGTTTTGTAGCCGACAATTTGTTCTGTCAAATAGTTTTATTGTGCTCTTTGCATTTGTTGTAGTTTCCATGGAAATAAATAGGAAGCATTACTTGCAGGGTGACCTACATATACAAGGTTTATCTTTTCTGTTTCTCTAGTGGCTAAGACATGCAGGTCAATATTGCCACTGTTAGCATAGTGGAGCACCATGGAAGCATTAGTGTCTCATACTTATATAGCTACTTATCTTGAGATTTCTCTTTGTGACTTTTCCGTCAAATGTGATTGATATTAACCGGTGGATTCAGTAATGATAGTGAGGGGAGAGATGAGTACAGGTAGACAGACACATTGGAGAGGCCTCTTCTTTCACTTAAAGAAAGCTGGAAAAGAAATCTATTAACCTTTCTCTTGTTTATCCATCAGTTTTTCAAATCTTTTTGTCCTTTGACTTTATGTGTTTATTGACTTATGTATTTAACTTTATGAAAAATGTCATGTGCACGTGGTTGAGTTCCAAAATTCAGATTTTGTGTTAAAAACAAATTGCAAATATGACCGAAAAGATAGGAGGGGGCTGGCAGGTGCACAGAAGTATTTTTAACATTTGCTTTCCCATCTAGTAAGCAACACTGGTTGCAAAGTCAAATAGTGGAACAGCTCATTGGAAAAAAAAGTAATCAGTCAGCACCATTTTTTCCTTCAGGACTAATATCTATAGCAATAATCAAATCGGTGCAGGAGTTCATATGGGTCCAATCTTAAATCATGTGAAAAAGGCAAAGATTGCAAGATGCAAAACAGATATCGGTGGGCAGGCTGAAGAAAATTCAATTCTTTGAATATTCTTTCTATTTTTAACTACTGTAAGCATTGGTCCTGAAAAAGGCTTATGCATATTAGTAGTCTACTTAAGCTCATCAGTTTCTAGATTTTAGGATTGGAAAGGCCCATTATTATCATTCAGTCTGACCTTGCATAACACAAGCCAGAGAATTTCAGCCGATAATTTCTGCAGTTCAATAAGCTGCTTATTGACTTGATCCTCTGAAATACTGAGCTTTCTGGCCTCAGTTCAAGTGTTTGAAAGCGATCCACTTTAAGAAGGAGACAAGATGACTACCTACAGCTTAAAATTACCCACAAGCAGTCATGTCTTGATTGGAGTCCAAAGTGGTTGTCTAATAATGGGTTCAATCCTTCATAGCAGAAAGAGGTTGATTTATGCCTGCTGTGCTGGACCCATAACCCAAGTTATGAGATTGCACACATATTCACTCAGCATACACAGAGATGATCATTTACAGATTTGTTCAGAACATAAACTGAAAATGTGTCATTCCCTAAATATTCTTCTTTTGGAAAAAAAACTTCACAGCACTGAACAGAAATATTTCTCAGACCTGGAGAATACACCATGGATAATTCCAAGGACCCTGAAGAGTAACTCACCCAAAGCCCAGTCTTCTCAGGTTGGGAAGGGGCATTTTAACAATATTTCATTTCATTACAGCTTTGAATTTAATTCTAATGCAGAAATAAAGCAGCGGTGAAATCTTTCAAGTCATTTTAAAAAGGAATCACCAGATTTGTAAGAAAGCGGATTTCTTGTTTTCTTTTTCATTGTTTTTAAACAGGTTGTTACACTCATTTTCTGCTCTCCAGGACCATGCCTCTGTAAGATGACTGCTATTTTCTTTTGAGCACATTTACAAAAACAAGAAAGGAAAAAATACTTGTTTTTCTTTAATCCTTGAATTCAGCAGACAATCCGAGATTCCAGTCTAAAATGTCAAACTGCTTACGCCTGCCTGCAGAACAAAGTTTAATTTTCGAATCTTTTATTTATTTATCTATTTTGCTGTGTTAAAAGATACTCTAGTACTTGTCATATTCCTTGTTAAAGCCTTGTGGAAAAAGAACTTTGAAGCACTATTCATAAATACGATTCTTAAATACCATTCCTTTGAGGTAGAAAACAGATGAGCCAAGCTCTATTCGCTACTCATGTCTGGAATGAGCACAGGGCTATAAAGTGACCAAAAAGAAAGCAACAACTCCAGTTGCCCACAGTAGCTCTCAAGCAGTGCCCCTATGCATTTAATTCTCATCTGAGCACTATGTTCATGTTCTGTGCAAAAATCCCATGGTAATCTCAACAAACCTGTTGTGAGTTTTGTCCGCCGGATGTCAGGGTGTATGTATTTCATTATCTGGATTCAGCTTCTTCGTTTGTCTAAAGGAAAATTGCTTCTCCCAGAAAGTCATTTAAGGTCCCTTTGCAATGGAATGTCTTCAGTTTTTCTGTAAAAAAATGGGATATATCAGCCTTTGAAGATTTGATCTGTCTTTGGGCTCTAGAGGAAAGTCAGTGCTACACTCCAGGCATGTATGCTCATGAGAACGGAACTTAATGAATTTATTTCTCTTTCCTTGGAAAAGCCCACGATTGTGTTCAGCTTCAGTTATAAAATGAACAACAACAACAAAAAAAAAAACTGTAATGAGCTGTTTTCGTTTTTCGGATGCTCACTTGATGTTAAACTTTGATCCAGTTAACAATTCTAAATAGGAAACATCTCCTATGAGAGAACTTGCAGAAATGTTACTTTCATATGTCTGTGTGAAGTACTTGCAGAATTTTCATTTTAAAAAGGTATTCTATGCAATCTTCATACTGTAGTCAAAAATTCATTTTACTATGGTGTGTAAATACTTAATTCTTTAAAATGTATATCTTAACATCCAACATCAAAATTTATAAGTTCAATTTTTTTTTTCAGAAATAGAAAAAAATAGTTCCAATAGAAGAAATGTCCAAATATCACTTTTTGATTTTGAGCAGGATAAGATGAAAGTCCTGAAAAGAGGAAATACTGTTTTCAGACCTAACTATATCTCTTGTGGTTAGCACTGTTTAGATTTCTGTAAGGCGAATGTTTGGCACTTCAGCTGTGCTGAATAGAGACCACCATAAAAATTGATTATTATCCTGCTAATATCTGTGCAACCATTTTATTTAGCCTCATAACAAGCCTGGGAGAGGCTTATTTCCACAGTAGTATGAGAATATAGCTCAGTTAGCAGAAGCCATGAGTTCACAGTGCCATAATGTAACAAGTTATGGCTCATCAGTAAGTGTCAATAGCTGTGTGTAGTCTTTATGCCTGTGCGTGCTCATCGCTCTTCACAATTGGGATAAAAGCCCTTATAGCAGATGGAAACTTGTCAGTTTCTTTTTTACTAAACCGTTTGCTTTCTCGTATCATTGATCCTTCAAGTCATTCCCTTTTTTTAAAAAATCAATCTGCTTCAATAAAATCTCTGAGTGAGTCAGAAAGGAACCATTTTTCAAAGTATTTGTTGACTCCTATTGTAAGTTTCAGTTGTTCCCACAAAGGTGGCCTCCTGGTCAGGAGCCCGGTATCTCCTGATATCTTGCTTAACTTGAACACCAAATGTGGAGAAGAAAAAGTCGCAAGTCCAACTTTAAGATTCCAGTTGAACACTGAGAGTTTTACAGTATTTATTTTCCTTGTCTCTGGAATGAGCAGCAGGCTCCTCTAACTGCAAGGAAAATTACCAGAAAGCAAAGTCCCTCTGTTCTCCAGGCTGGTTTTGTTCTTCTTGTTCCGAGAAGGCTCTATATTTGCATTGTCACATAATCAATCCTCTGACTCCAGGAAATTAATTATCAATTATAATGCCTGTGGCTCTCTGGAAGCTTTGCTACTGAAGTCCACTTTTATATCAGTGTACATTTTCAGAGCCTCTGCAAGCCCAGCACTGCGCAGGCTGCCAGCAGAAGTGGTGTTTTCCCCTCCAAAGCAAACAGCATAGAGACCTAAGTCAAATGAAGCTGACAATGCCTTACAGCCACCCACTATAACTATGAGGTGTCAGAGCATCAGTCGCAGAAAAAGCATTTGCATGGTCAGCAAGATATGTTAAAACTGATTGACATCCGTCTTCCCTTCTAGGAGAGTGAGCGTGCTCATCTCCAGGTTGCAAAAGACTATCTCATGCCACTAACTTCCTTGGGTAATAATAACTCCTGAGTTCAACAGGCTTGTCATCGTGTGGTGGCAAGTCACTACCCACCTTATAATGAATGGCATTAATTTGCTTTTGAAGGAACAGCATTTGCATTTTATGTCTCATGGGGTTATAAACAAAGAATGAATCTGATATGTGCTGCACAGACAGCTCACATGGGCAAATAAAGCAGATTTTATGCATGGAGGAAATCCCAGGGGGAGCTAGGCATTTGTACTAATGCCAGTTAATCTCAGGGTTTAGGAGCTATAAAAGAAGGGGAAACAGTTTAAACACCTGTCCCAGCTGGAAGTAGTGTCATAGCTTTGGGGGGATATGTACAAACACAGTCATCCTCTACTCCCCTCTGCCCCCCACACAATAGCCTCAGAAATGCTGCATAGTAGCAGTTCCTATGAAGTCGGGAAAAACATCTGTTCTCCTGAATATTTATCAGTCAGACTCACTTGTCAGCACAGCATGTGTACACGTGGCACTTTCTCCTCTTTTTCCCTCCTTGTCTTTTCCATATGGGAGACAACCCTCCACACTACTCTTTTTAGCTTTCAGATGTCAGTGCAGACAAGTGGCTCATCCCAGTCTCCTCTTCCATGGCAATGGCAAGAGGGCAAGGAGAACAGTTCAGACATCTGTAGCTCCCTGTTGACTTTCCCATTCTGCCTTTGCTAAGTTTGTGACCATGAGGGTTCAGTGCACATGTGTATGCCACGTAGTCAGAAAATATGTTACAGCACTAATCTCTCATGGGACCTCCACCACCCAGGCCTGTAACTTTTGCAAATGCAAAATCACGGTAGTGAACAGTTTGTGTCCATGGAGCTGAGTGTGGAAAAGGAGATGCAGCTGAAGCATCAACTGTAAAGCAGACTTTGGCACACAGACATATATACCAGTTAAGACACACACACACGCAGAGAACAAGCTTTTCCTTTCCATCATCCTTTTTAAAAAAGGATCTCACCCTATGTCTTTCAGTTAAAAACAAACAGGGAAATGAACACAAAGATAGTCATTTAAAATTGAAATTATCTTTTTACTGCCACTCCATCACTTCTGTTCCAAGTAGCTGTTGAACATTACCCTGTCAACTCTTCAAGTATTTAACTACAAAATACTCTTCATAAATAATGTAGGAAGATTAACTAAATGGTACATAATTACTGCAAATTTAGAGTCCCGTTGCAGAATATATTTTATCCATGATTACAGTGCTTACAGACTTTCCAAACACTCTCTTGTATATTTGACAGAAAGCCATGAGAAAATTTCAGCTGCCTATAACGGCTTTTCAGTCTATAACAACTTAGATTAACATTTATTAAAGTCTTTGGTTTATGAAACACCTAATAACATTTTTCTATTTTTTCTCTCTTCCTTTTAAAGTCCCCCCAAAATATGCTTGAGATTGGACTTGGAAAGCGGAAGTTTTTAAAGTTGACTGCAGGTTCACAACTGTGTAACAAGGTACTTTCACTCTGGCAGAGACTCAAACGAGACAATTAACAAGAACAATGAAGCAACTCAAAGAGAGAGTTGTGGGGCTTCTTAATTGTTGCCTCAGAAAGCCAAAGTTCCCTCTCTACAAAAAAAAGAAAGGAGCCAGGGAGTAATTGCCTAGCCATTTCTGTAAAAAGTGTTTGAAATCTCAGTTAAATAAAAGCTTGATCTTTGCACAGGAAGGTCATGATTCCTTGGAACTGTAAAGATGTTCCTCCCCTGCAGTGGTCCATTAGTGACTTGAAAGACTATATACACTGGCCATTACAAGATACTGAATGAAAGCCAAAATAAGAGCTAAAATGTGGACTCAGTACAGCTCCTGTTGTGTAATATGGGAAAATCTCTGTTGATTACAACAGCAGCTGGACCCATCTTTATTAAGATTAAATTGATTAAATAGCCATCATATCTCAGTACTTTTAGTCTTCACTGTGTTGATTTTCACAGTACAAATATGATGTGGGTAAGAGCAATATCTCTGCTTCTGAATAGAGACTCAGCTATCATTCCCAGAGGAGCAGAAGCTTTTCAGTCTAAGCTGAGATAAAGTTTCCAGAGTCCTGGACAGGTGACAAAAGTACCCAATATTTGACCATATTCCAATGCTGCAACATCTCCTCAGAAGTGTAACAGCCTGCAAATGCCTGCAATGTAAGCACAATTTAGTGTTTCTTCTCATTCCCAGGACAGCTCAATTCAGTGTTCACTCTGTGCATCTCCTCCATTCTCTCCCTGCAACCTTGGAGAGCAAAGGCATTAGCAGACAGGTTGTGTTTAATACCAGCAAAGTTTTGAATGTGCCTTCAGTGTCTAAGTTGGGATTGTACCATGGAGAGCTGCCTTGTTATCATCCCAGTTTTTTTGCTTGTTGGCAACTACTTTGTTTATGCTTCAAGTTGCCCAGTCTTTTTCAGAAAAAAAATCCTGACTTGAGTAAGGTGTAGGCCAATAGAGAATGACTCATAGAGCATTTCCAATTCCATATCATTTCAAACCTGTGGAGCTGGGTTCTGTCTCTATGAGAGCAAAACCCTATCTCCTACTTGCTCTTAACCTGGAGATTTTTACAGCTGTTCGAACATTAATGGAAAGATCAGCTTGAGTATATTAGACAGACATGAGGAAAGAAACTGGACCCCTTCTCCCAAACAAACAATTTCTAGGCAACACACCTATTAGGAAACAACAGGTTCTCAAAAAGACTCACTTGCATTATGTTGAAAGAAGTTCCCAGGGCTACCTCTCCAATATACTTCAGGATGAAGACTTTGGAAATGCACTGGGGAAAAAAAAGGAAGCCTGAAATGGAATTTCACCCTCAATCACTGCAAAAGATCATGATATATTTGGAGCTGTGCTACACCCAGGTACTTGTCTTTGTCACCAAATGTGGAACTTGGCAAGTGGAATCTGTGCTGAGAAGTCTTATGTAAATTACATCGATATGGGGAAGTCTTATTTTACAAAGAAACTTGTTTGTATATGGTAACTTGAAAGTCCATTCTGTATTTCCCATGCAGTAGGGGTATACTAATGTTTTTGTTTAAGCTGGTGCTTAATCTTCCTTCTATAGGCTACATTTCATATGTAATCTTGGAAACACGTGTTCTCTCTGTGCTTAGTTTATGATCTGCAGGATGAAGGTACTATGATTTTCTTCATGTAACACTCTCTAGATAAAAACTAGATTGGAACAAAGAGCAGATCTTTTATTCAATGATTGACTTGAAAAATCATACAGATTTTTCTGTAGATTAAATAAAAAAGGAGAAAGCTTCTTTGTCTTCTTTCTTCTTCTTAAAAACCATCATCAGTAGGTGTTATATTCAGTCCCAAGCAAAGTTATTCATTTGATTTGTACTTTTATCAATCTTCTTTTTTTCCATTTTAAAAGTATGTTTAAGTGTGTTATCAGATTTTCATTACAAAAATACCATTAACAACATTCATATTTCCTTTTACAACTCTCAAAATGAGATCTTTTTAGCATCCAAAATACAATTTTTCATTTAATAATGTTAGTAAAGTGAAATTATCCACAAACCTCTTTTTTTCTTCTCCCAGTGCAGAGGATTGCTGCTGATACTATTTGCCAAATACAAAACAATTTCACAAATAATTGTGGTTCTTCTAGATTATGACTTCTATTTTTGTCTGTGTTTTTCTCCTATCTGGCTCAAAATACAATCCATAGTATAATGAGTATCAAGCTTCAATGAGGCAAGATTCTATCTTAAAACAAATAAATAATAGTGGAAGAACACATGAAATCTCACCTTGGAATTTGAGTTTAAAACCCTAGTTCAGTTCAAAAGGTGTTTGCTTCATTTCTCGTTGGCATGTACCTGGGAGCAGATCACAGTGCCTAGTAATTGAAAACAACTGCAAAGACAATTGCTTATTAATTTCTACTATACTGCACATTTTACTTGTCTTGGTAACTAAATAACTAAATAAAAGTAGAAGTTGTTCGCTCCAATAATATGTTAAATAGATTTAACCTAGATTCAGCCCTTGTACTGGACAGCTTATGCTGCTCATCTATTCATTCTAAATGCTAAAACTATATGCATTTGAAATATTCAGATGTGTTTTTCTCCTTCTTATTCTTTGTTTATCCCATCCTTCTCTTCTTCTGTTGGCTGATTTGGTTAATTTTCTCTAAACTTTTGGATTTGTACATGTGATTTTATTTTCCCTAGCAGTATCTGGCCTTTCAAGTTGGACTTCTGTACTACCATCAAAGCAGAGGAGGACTGAAACAAATCCAGATATCAAAGTCAATTCTCTAAAAGATGAAACATTGGGTAACACTGCATTTTTTTTTTCAACCCCAATTCTTTTCAGCTTCTCATATGATATTACAAAGCACAATACATCTTGTCCACATGCTGATCAGAACCTGACAGGTGTTTGGCTCTCCATCCAAAAGAAGTCTATTTATGAACAGCTTACTACTATCAGTAACCCTACCAGTTCATAAATGGGGAAGACTATCTTCAGCAGGAACTAAGGAAAGCTCACGATGTTGTATAGTGATGTCCCTTCTTTCTTTTGCTGCTGTTGCTTCCAGTTTCCCATGGACTTCATGGTAAAATGTTCACTACTCTGGAATCACTTTTAACTTAGCTAATAACTTATATTTTCTAGGGAAGGAAGAAAAAACATGGCTGATGTGAAGTACAAATGTGTATGCAGACCTGCTGCAAACACTGACTTCCTCCCATATGCAGCAATTAATTTTCTACTTATGACAATTAATCCTAAGGTTTATTAGCTAAAACAAATGATGGGTTTAGGATGAAGTAGTCAGTTTATCACTAATTCTGTCCTGGATTGTCTTCTATCATTTTTACTTTATGTTCCAGAAAACTTCAATCTCCACTTGGAAGAAGCCCCATCTCCATTTCTTCTGCTCTCATTTCAGTTGTGGCAGCATTCTGATTTAAGCATTTCACTTCATTTGTTTCAGTTATGGCTCTCATTCTGCTAGCGGGAAAACAAAATGTATGACAAATTTCATCTCCTCCTGAGCTTTACCAGTGATTTCTAATCTGATCATCTACTTCCTTTGCCTTTCCATCTGTTTCTTCCAAAATTCTACCATATACACGGCAGACTTTTGAGCCCTAACCCCCATAATTCCATCAATTCTACATTTTTTTCCTCATTAAGACCTGGCTCTATACAGGTTTACAAAGTTAATTCGGTTCAATTAATTGAAGCAACATTAAATAATAGGTAAAAACAGTGAAAATGAAAAATTTTAGTTGATTCCTTTCCACTACCATAAAGTTCAAGGTTTCCTTTATCCCATGGTTTCAGTGTCTTGTGTGGGTAATAGTTAAGCAACTAGAAACCATCATCACCTATCCTGGCAAATCTGCATTTATTTATAGTAGAGGTTTTCAAGTTTTGTATTTGCAACTCCTCATAGATTACACTCACTGTTGGTAGGTTTCTAATCTTAAGAGTTATACAGGAACCACATAAAGGGGAGCCCAGACTCCAGCAGACTGAAAAGCAGTGCCTTACTAGATTCCACAACTGGGCTTCTCATGAGCAGGAGTGAGAGCCCTGTTGACCCTTCTCAAATGGTGAAAAAATTGTGCGCACAAATGTTGGTAGGCATCTTTGTATACAGATTAGCCTCTTGCTTGCAGTTCTTGAGCCATACAGAACATATTTGGCTATTGATGCCTCTATTGTAGGACCTAGTACTGTAACATATCTTTAAGTTCCACTGTTTCTTATATCTTTAATGACTTTGAGGTGTTGAGGTTCCTGTTTTTGGGCATTCAGCTGAATGCTCAAAGGTGTTGGTCAAAATCAGGTCAAATACGTACATAAATGAATTGTATGAATAATTGAAAGCACACTACTTTTCCCCATTTCTAACATTTGCATGTGCATCTGCTCATGAAATCACACAATTTGGTATTTCTTACTGGAAAGAAGAGTGATAGAACAAAGAGACTGAGAGTTTGGGCTTTTTCTTGTATGCAATTGAATTATCTTCCTTGTGTTAGAGAGGAACCAGCTGGTTCTGAATCTTGTGCTGCTGATGCTACTGTAAAGGCAGTCATCATACACAAGTATCATCATTAATGAATGGCTGGAGTTAAAACTTCTGGCAAGAGGCCTAACAGGTACTTAATTCTGTCTCCACAAAAGAAACAATTTAATATGTGGGTTATAAATAGGCTGTATGTTCTACACTTCCTGCTGCTTAATTAATACCTTGCATTCATGAAGAGGAGTCGGTACACCCCCAAACCCAACAAATCAGGTACAACTACAAACCTCCTGCATTAGAAACTAGTTTTGCTTCTGTTTACAGTGTTTTTACAGCTTGTAAGGAAGTGGAATTTCTGCAAGATACACTGATACTTCCATATTTGTTTTCTGTTCTTGCTAAGTCAAAAATATCTTTTCTTTTCACAGAAATTGTGAAAAATGGTGCCTCTGACATTTGTTTTCTCAATAACATTAAAGGAAGAGCTACAGCAACTACAGCTGTAGCTACAGCTACAACTACAGCAACAGTATTGACTGAGACACCCTGATTGTTCCTCCCAGTCTAGAGCCCCAGCAACACAGCCCTTTCCAAGTTTGAGTGAGTCTCTCCAGCACAAGTGAGAACTGCAGAGGTAATTTATTCCATTTCCTATACCAATCCTGTTCTTTCTTAAAGCTTGTCCAGCTAAGCACCATTGCTAACCTTGGTGGGGAAAGAAAAAAAAAAAAAAAGTATTCTTTTCAACGATATTGACAATAATTTGAGCTAGCACTAGGACCTCCTTTTCTTGAAAAGCTTTGAGCATCGTGGGATGCCAGTCAAACAGATTGTGCAACAGCTCAGTGGTCATTCATTCACTCACCTACAGCACTGGTAGCAAGTGGTTCCTAATTCCTTATCTGATACAGGCATACTGAGGGAAGAGGCTGCCTGTGGGGAAAATAAAAAGAACAGCAGCAGCTTGTAGTGATTATGTCACTTAGTGCTGTGACTATTAAGCCGCAATGAACAAGGACAAATGCTCTATTTCCTTCCTTTCTTTTCTCCTGCACATTTGCTTTCAAAGCAGCAAGCAGCATAATCTTTCTATTAAGGATCACTTCAACAAAAATCTAGCTTTTGTTTCTCATATGGCCCATCACCATTATTGCAAAATCCTTTTGAAACTGTTTTATCAAGTCTACTGCTTAAAGAAAAATGAAAACAGTTGCATAAATGAAACAAATTCCTTTGTGTTACTCACAGACAACCATCTGTAGCCAGACTGCCTTGGGCTAAGATCTATCAGATCTGGCTGAGACACACTGCCCATTAAATAACTCCTGATTCTCTCTGGAAATGTCAAATTTACTAACATAGGCATCATCCTCAAATTTTGATCTATATATTTACATTAGGATTGGCTAATTTTCCCTTCCCATCATGATCAGATATTGCTTGGGAAACATGTTAAGTACTTTCCCAGGATTGATCTGATTTTGGAAACGTAAGTTTTTCTACCTGTAACAGCTACCAGCATGTGTCAGTAAGCTGATTTTTTGAAGATCTCAAATATCCACATTTTTCCTGAATGAAAACCACCACATTTCTTGATTTACCCTGTTTGTCAATTTAGGTTACAATCCTCTGCAATAAATACCACCACAAAGGGAGGGACTAAAGGAGATCTCTCACTTCTGATGTCTGCCCAGACAGAACCTCAGCTCTTCTGAACAAAAAAAAAAACCAAAAAAAAAGAGGTTGGAAATGAAGCAGACTGGCAGAGTGAGTGAAATAAAAAAAGCTCAAGCTAGGTACTTTCAAAAAGTGACCTTCTCACTACCAACAATCACTTCCTGAATAGACCTACACTCTCAGAGTAATAGCTATAATGTTTTCTGCTTACCAAAAATCAATCATCCTCCACTTTTGTGATATCAGTACAAAAATCAGATCAACTTGAAGTCTCTCCCCTACACTAAAAGATGCTGTGAATACTGAAATTAATATGAAAGCCTTCTTTTCGATCATTTGAGTACTATGAGGTAATCATCTGCCAGTTAAACATGAACTCTCCCTACTCCTTGCTTATCTACAGTCATCTTTAAGGCTGGTTCTCGAAGGTCTAATTGGCATGATTTTATTTATAGAGCTAAAATGTTATAGTACTATTGACTACTGTTGCTTTGCCCAGCACTACAACTGCTTTGGCTGTAGCATTCATTATGAGTGAATGAACATCAATAGCCGAGATTTTCCCCCATTGAACTGCCATTGCTGACACTTATGCTTCCAATGAATAACGCTAGCATTTCTTTTGGTGTTGTTAGGTAAACTAAAATTTCAGATAGCAATCATTTTTTGTGAGGAGTGATGATATTCAACTGTCCTGTCCCCCATGTCCAGTCTGCAGCAATCAGGGTTAATAATCAGTTGAAAGGAAGAAGAGATGATGAATGATCATCACTGAAAACTGGCTGTGATACTCTGCAGTGGTATATTATTCCTTATCCTCTAAGAACATTAGTTTGACTGTGCTCTGCCATGACTAATAATTGATAATTATGGTTCCATCCACATAGGATATTGAAAATTTTGGTGCTTGCCTTGGCATGTAGTCCTTTGGAAGGGGAAAATGCCAGACTTACTAGTTGGATTGATGTTTCTGAGGCATCCCCCATTAAGAGTAGAGCTGAACAGCATACAATTTTTAAAGTATTACCTTCATAATACACCTGTGAGGTAATATTCCGTGTTTTAAAAAAGGAAAGGCAGAGAAGACCAGGTCTTCTGGTAAATCCTGTGGTTGTTTCAGATGTTATATTCTCAAAAAGTCTTCCCTTAGGAGGCTTCTGCCTCAAAAAAGGAGCCTGACATAGTTTCCCCTCTTTTACTGCAGCTCAGAGGCTGATGTATACAGTGAGACACTGGGTCAACAGGAACAGCCTTACATTTCTTTCTGATGATCCTGTGTAGAAACTGTAACTCCTGGCAGGGAACTGTTAATCCCCCAACTCATTAAAATGGATGAAGAACCCATGGAGATTTAAACAAATACTGGCTTTGATAACTCCCCGGAAATCATATGGAAGAGCTGAAGTAAAACAATACATTTCAGTAGGGCTTTTAAAATTCTAGATAAGTCCACAGGGTATGTTTGCAGTCAGCCAGATGATGAAGACGGGAAAACCATGTGACCCCTTCAGTCTCCAGTAACTGCTGCTCACCAGTCAGATGATCATTCTTTACCTTCAGGAGTACACATGAATTTAAATATCATATCTGTATATGAATATCAGCAGTGTACGTCTTGCCGAACACCATCTCCACATTTACCAAAACACCAACATTTGTGTGTGCATGCGTACATGTTTTAGCTACACTTTAGATCTCAACTTTCCTGTTTTATTTACTTTTTTTTCAGCAAGTAGACCAGCAGACTTTTCTTTCTGACTCACTTCAACACTAAAGTGGTGTTCGTTTACTCGTGGTTTTTTAAGAAAACTCGGCTCTGTGTTGGTGAGTAAGAGAGAATACCTGTGGCTGGAGGAGGGATTTAAAGAGTTTAGGATTTATATACTTCAGGAAATAGCAGGGGAAAAGAGCAGGGCTGGATTTAACTAGAACCATTGCTGATTTGCATCCTAAAAGGCATTTAACGAACTAGTTATTTTAATAACACAAAAAAAGGCTCACTAAACAGGTCCTCTTTTCTTTGCTCACTGGCTCAAAATCACAAAGCTATCACAAAGAGAGAGATCTTGAGAGACCTCACTGCTAATGCTGTTGCCAAAGACACAAAAACCTTTAGAAGGACAAATATTCTTTCTCCTGTCACCTTTAACACTCAGTATACCAGGATAGTGTCAAAAGCCAAGGTAAGATCACTGCATAGAATCTCACGGTGACAAGAGGCTTTAAAAGATATCTGCCATGAACATCCCTATTTTTTTTATTTATCTCTGTGCAGATTCCCCTTTTACATAAAAGAAGCTGCTTGCCTTGGCACAAATCCCCTGGTGGCAGATTTTCATTCTCCTTTGAAAATCCACAGTACTTCAGTTATGGAATATTTAGAATAAGGGGAGCGGAAATAAGAGAGTCCATTCTCAATCAATTTTGATTACACTGAAAAATTTGTGTATGACATTTCACCAGAAAGTCACATTTCTATAGAAGTGGCATGAAGCAGGTAGAAATAAATCGAATGTACTCCAGAAACCTGGCAAAGTTACCAGTAAAGAGACTCTGGGAGATCCAGGGACAAGAAAGATGAGCCTCACTCTATCTTGAAAGCTCTGCAGTGCTGGTTACAGGCTGGATTATACAATTGTGTTTATGTATAGCAAAATATGCAAGTACCAGCAGATATGAATATACATACATGTGTGTGTATATCTATCATATATATATAAATATACAAACAACATAAAAATAATGAGGAAGATGAGGTAATATGACTCACTTAGGAAAATTCTACTTAATAGTCAGGAGACTGTTAAGCATATTCACCTTATACTTATTGTAGAGGTAATTAAGAGAGATAGGTACCTCCAGAGGCTAATTTAGTCCATTACTCTCTTATAAAGTAATTAGGCTTCATCAGGTAAGGAAAAGACTGGGCCCTCATGTTGACAATAGTCTTTAAATGAACACCTGAATTTCATCTGTAGCTTGAGATCTACAGAATGTTTCTTCAACTCTTCTCAGAATGTTTGCAAGTTGTGTTACATAACTTACCAGTAGGATATTCCTGCTGCTGTTTCAGGCAAAAAGAATCTGAAAAAAGAGGTAACTTTTAGACTGCTAACTTGCTTCAGTTTGTTTGTTTGTTGCTTTTATGTTTTCTAGGAAAACATTAAAAAAACAACCACACCAGTTTTTACATCTAGAATTCGGGTATGCTTTGAAGTAAACTTTATTCTAAAACACATTTAATCCATCAGAACTCAAACTGAAAGACAGCAAGCTGCTCTATCTAGAAAGGTTTTGTTTTGCATTCTTGACTTAAAGCTGAAACAAATTAACCTCAGATTCATGATAAAATAGATTAAATTCTGACTCACAAGCAAAGAAAAATTCATCAATTTAAAGAATAACAACAAAACAGTGCATCTCCCCCATTTTTGAACTAGTGTAAATGTTACATGATCACGTGTTCTTTTATCAGAAAAGCCCTTCATCCTTCTAGAAAATGTTGCCTGGGTAACCTGTGCTACATATAAACTACTTTCCAGTGAAAGAAAACATCATGCTCCAGATCTAGTGCAGTATACATGGATAGATGAAAATAGCTTGGCAATGACATTCAAAATCCAGAATTTCTGTCTTGAAATATTCCTCCCTCCTACATCTGGCATTGTTCACCTGGAGGATCTTGAGTGAAGCCCTGTTTGCTCTGCAGCAGCTCAATGTTAAAGGACATAATCTGTTTAGGCACTTTAGAAAATCTCTAGGCATCTACATACTTCATTATGTAAGTAAAAAGCTCTAAAAATCTGATCTGAGGAGGCTATTGAAGCAACTATATGGGGTTCAGGGATATTAACTGTTCTTAGATCAGTCAGGACTATAGGATTCAGCTTTTGCCCATAATATACATCATTGCAGAAGAGGATGCTAAAAACAGACAAATCCTGCTTCCCTTCTGGCTGCCATGACCTTATATTGTCAGTTTGACTGTGAAATATGTGTTGAAAATTTTGTTTCACATAAAATACATGACTTCACCATCTATGAAGAGTAAATAACCTCTTTTAACTGAAGAGTTTTAAGAACTAGCGCCAGGAGAAGAAACCATGGGACTGAGACATTACAGCCATGATTCTATTAAAATAGAGGGAAACGCATTAGATTTTATAGGCTTACAACTGTTTGGGCATTCATTAACAAATGAATTGGAGATGCACTTGGATGCCCATGGAGATGAGTGCAGTGTAAATGTGAAGAGTGAGATCTACACCATTAAGTCAAGGGTTTTTTTTGTTTCTTACTGCAGATGCAGATTTCCATCAACCCTCATAGAAATTGCAGATATATGCTTATGTATGTATGTCTGGAGGTGCTGCTAAACATTACTGCCAACAAGTAAACGTTAAAGGGTAGTCTAGGGCAAGGGTAGAAAGCAAGTTGCTTGCTTTTGCAGTAATTGCTCAAAAAACATGGAAGAATCTTCCCTTGTTTCTTAAGTAAAGGGCATGTGATAAATCTTTGTAGTACTACTCGGCAAAGACTGTCTAATCAGACACCAGTTTTAGAATTTTACTTCCTTAAAATCCAGACTGAAGTCCAAAGCAGAAGTTAACAGATGTGCTTTAATTTCAGTGAATTGCTGCATTAAACAAATAAATACATCAAATAAATGCTTGCAAGAAGTCAAAACATTTTAGTGATTGTTTAACGTTTTCTTATGTTTTTAATACATTTTTTTTCTGTTTATACTGACATTTTTGACATTACATTTTCATTTTGTCTTCTTTAAATTCAGAAGGAAAACATAAGAAATGTCTCTAGACTAAGAAAGCATTTAGCCCAATCTATGTGAATGTGTTTGTGTATATTTAGCCTTTTTTATTCAATGTAAGTTTAAAAAAAATATGATGACACAGAAATAATGTTTCTGGTTGACCAAAAAAACTCCCAAAACCACTACAACCTTCCTCTTCTTCAATTTTATTCATCTCCTCAATCTGAAAGCCAGTTATTTGTACAGGTATCATTTTCACTGGTGAGAGCTGTTCTCTAAAACCTGAGACCATTTTTAGAAAGTAAGGCTAAGAGATATGTGGATTTGTTTAGCTGAAAATTAAATTAGACACTTTTCCAGCAACAATAATGGCTATGTAGTATATCTATCATATTATTACGTCTGCTTTCTCTTTCTTTAAAATACTGACAGTGATCATAGGAATCAAATCTCAGCGTGATTTAGGAGGAGTGAGTTGAACTGAATGGCAATTCCCCGTGTTGCTCACACCCAGTGTAATGAATTGAGCAGCAGGCTTGTCCTTCCAGTCAGGATGAGATCTCCTGAAATTCACTTCCATGGCAGTATTCCAGGTACACATTGAACTTGTTCCAGGTCTTCATCCATTAAAAAATAAATAGATTTATTAATACTGAGGGACAGATCCAAGACCTCGATTTCTTTATTAGTTGTATTTCTTGCTAGTGAAGGAATTTGATATTACTATATTCTCAGTACAGTGGTTTTAGTCCTGTGTGCAGGGATGCATTTGACTGTATCCCCTCTAGTATAAAATACTATCATTATCCTGGAGCAGGCACAGTGAGGCATAGTTTGAAAGTAATGCTCAGAAGTAACAAATCACCATCAAAATACTTAGTGACATGCTGCTTCATAAGCAGCACAATCTAAACTGAACAAAGACCAGCTCCTTTAATACTCTGTTTCCCTATGTATGTGCATGACATATCAGCAAAAAATGGCCACATTTGTTGAAATTCACATAAAAATTGAAGGTTTCTATTTTTATTTATTCTGTTTTTCAGAAAAAAAAAGGGCTTGGCCCTATTTCATTAGTACCATAGTCTAGGTTATGCTAGTTTTATCATGAGAAATATCAGGATGAAAATTCATAATGAGCATGATTTCTTATCCAGTGGAGTTTTTCTACAGGTGTAGAAGAAGAAACTTCCTTGCTTAGTTGGTGCAGAGCAAATGCACTTCTGTGGCAAAAGTAAACACCCAGGGTGCTTGGGTTCTTTAAGGATACATTTTCTTTTCCACACATGGTCCTCATCCCTACAGCTTCACAAGTATTTGGGTGACTGTGTTGTGAGTCAGATGGAGGCACTATTCTGGGTGAAAAATTAGTTTATAAAAAGCTAACTTTCACATTCCCAACTTCTCTGAATTCTTA
This sequence comes from Aquila spilogaster, assembly GCA_024606505.1. Taxonomy (NCBI): domain Eukaryota; kingdom Metazoa; phylum Chordata; class Aves; order Accipitriformes; family Accipitridae; genus Aquila; species Aquila spilogaster. Next base: position 16,074,467 of record JANHGO010000012.1, read on the forward strand.
TCCTAGCATGGAATCTCTTGTAAACAGTCTGTTAAAACAAATATTTCTAACAAGACAAAACATACGGGCTGCATACGCTAAATAGTGGCCTTGTAGCATATAAACATACCCATTTTTTTCACTGTTAGGTTGGAAAGTGTGCTGCAAGAATGGTAACATAAAACAAGGGTACAGAATAATCTGGGCCAAGAATGAGGGTCACGTCATCTAGAAGAATGAGATACCATAGAATCTTAGAATGGATTGGGTTGGAAATGACCTTAAAGATCACCTAGTCCATCCCCCTGCCATAAGAAGGGACACCTTCCTCTAAATCAGGTTTCTCAAAGCCCTGTCCAGCCTGACTTAGAAATGTCTATATCTTCTTCACACACCTTGAACCAGGAACATCCTGAAGCTGATATGCAGAGATTTCTATGCAATGAATATTACCAGTGTGTCCCATAGTAAAGAAAGTAGCCAAAGTTCATTGTACTGGAGTCACATGTGCACCACAATGATTGTTCCAATATTAATTCTATAATCACTGCTGGGAAGAAGATTGCCAGTACTTTTTCTATAAAAAGCATTGGCTAGTACTGGAGTCAAGTTATACAGTTTTATGCAGTAAAATATAGTTTCCTCTGGCATTAAAATGCCTTCATTCTTTTGTTAATGTTTTCTGCATTCAGGATCCTGTGTTAAAAATATCAGGCAGCTGTCCATTCATGTCGTCACTGCATTCAGACCTATTCTTACCCTGAGGCTCTTACAGTTAGTGGTAGCCAAATGGTGGGAAAAAGAAATGCCTTTTTCTCCATTTTACAGATAAAGAGCTGAAAAGAAGTAAGGCCACATCATAAAAAATACCTAAAATCATAATACCTAAAATCATCACAATACCTAAAGTCAGTGTTGGAGTAAGTATGTGATTAGGTGTTAGTCCTCGAAAGTATTAAGAGACTTTACTAAGGTTATATAGAGATCTTGGTATGTACTCCAGCCTTCTACATCTTATCTCAGTGCTCCAGTGGCAGAACAGCCTTCCTTTCTCCTGCTAATATTATTAGTTGGGCTAAAACATCTTCAGAGAAGTCACGATGTCCTTTATGTATCACCAGACTTGTAAGTGTATGCTGACCCAGACCTATCTCTCAGCGGCACAAAAAGAGCATTTAGTAGTTTTATTCACTTCCTCATTGTTGGTATGTCAGAGTGGTGATACGAATTCATTGCTGCTTGTCAGCTGTCTGGCATCTGCTGACAGTGTCTGCAGGAAAAGTGAGTGGTTATATTTAAATATCTGTCAGTTAATATGACAAAAGACATGAATACTTCTCTGGGATTTGCAATGACCTTTTCATTTGCCTTGAAGAGTTGTCTTCCTCTGATCAAGAAACTAATTAGGTTGCTGAAAGTTGCTGTACATCTCTATCACCAGACTATGGAAATCCATTTCTCCATATGACAGTGACTCTGCAGGATATTTCCATTCTTCCTAGAAGCCTGTGGTTACAAATAGTTACACTTTCTGCACATCTGAGGCTTGGGCTTCATACTGTGGAAGTGATAACAGATGGACAAACCTTGGTTGTAAGCAATTACATTGTTTGGTAAAACTAAATTACCTTGGAAAAGTTGAGTTTCCTCAACTCATCATTTTGAGTTGCCACAGTTCATTGGTACAGTCCCATAGTGAGATCTCAAACTAACAGTTCTTGAAAGTGGACTGAAAGAGTACAAGCTGCCATATACCAAGGACATAGTGTCAGAAAACATTATTATTGGACATATATGAATCTTAATTTTGATAAGATGGGAAGAGCACATCTGCAAAAAACATATAAAAATAGCTCTTTCAGTGACAGCTGTATGTGAGGAGTGTGAGGGATGAGGCTATTGTCTTTACTGCATAATGTAGATGAGCAATAAGACCATAGAGTGGCCTACTGCCACTGTTTACTGTTCAGTTTCATGACTTGCTGAAGAGAAATGAAGGGAATGCCAGAAGCACGTGCAAGGAAGTTTAAGGTTGAGTAATGTCACTTAGACCATAGAAGAGATGTAGACTCAAACTCTTAACCATTCACCATGGCATGTATTGTGGAATACACTAGCTTTTATAATAATCAAATAAATCACAGCAGATATACTAGAAAAATGTGCTTCCAGATCAAGAGTGCATTTGTTCTGAAAGCCCTTTGTTCACTGCAGATTTCACTGTCAAGAGGTTCTTCGCTAAGTTCTTCAGTTTGTGCATCTCCATAATATAGGTCCTTGAAGAGGGAAATACCTCTTCCTCAGTAGTTGTGGATGACCAGCCTGCCAGGACCTGCCAAGACAGGACTGCTTGGCCTCTATTTTGCATCTTTCCCTCTTCCAATAATCAAAAACTGAGGAGATCATGCTGTCCTGAGCCCTGCTGCTATTCCAGGCATACTTCAAATAAATAAATACTAGATATATGCCTAATATTTAGTAATACTCTATCTTTTCCTTCTGCACTTCCCTTTTCTCAGCAGATGAAAGAGAAGGGGGAGGAGGGTTAAAAACACTCCAAAACATCCCCAAAACATATTTATTTTTCTAAAACCTTAAATCCTTTGAAAATTGTTTTGGTACTAATTTCTAGTACACAAAAGCTTTTTACTTTATCGCTTATTAAACCACAACATCAATTCCAGAAGTTAGAGACTATTTTTTTTCAGGATGATTCTGATTCAGAATTCCCCAGGCCATGAATTTTGGGATCTGTGAAGTGTTTTCATGCCATTATATATGACAGGTTTGTCACATTTTCTGAGGTCATTACACTGGTTTTGTAAATAAGAAGTGTCACCATGCTGACATAGCTAATGGTCCAGTCCTCTCTCACCAACCATGAACAGAACCAGATGCTCCCAACAGTATAAGCAGAAACTCAGCTTCTGAAATAACCGACCTAGGAAGAATGCTCCTTCCTAACCACCATTAGTTAGTTAATCTACTATAACAACTTTAAAAAGCACATAATGAAGAACAAGCCAAATGACATTAAGAATGCTGCATAACTAAAAGGTCTCATTTAGTCAGCTGCAGCTGAGCAGGTGATCAGTGAAAGCACCACAAATGAAAAAAATTTACAGTGCAAAGCAACACTGTAGTTTATTTCCTTTCCAAAATAAAACTCTTGCTGGATCACTTTGACAAGCAAACAGAAAACTTACCATGATATCTTTGCCCAAAGAATTATACATGTCTAGTTGGTTATGACCATATTCTAATAACTTTTTGATAGTCATAAATCTGAGTACATAGGGATCTCTTATAGATGGGATTAATGGACTAACACTTAAAGAAAGTGAGTCAGATACTAACAGGATGGGCCTAACTGGGATTCATTAGAGAATGCAATAACCTCACAAGTTAGATGCTCCATCAAACATGGCACTTAAAACCAGGATGGGAGAAGCACTGAACTGTTCAAATACTCTGCTGGTGGATAAATGCACAGGAGTGGAAAGAAATACCCAGGTCATTCAGTACATCCAGCAGTGCAGTTGCAGACATCATTAATATAGGGTGGGAATCAACACCAAAACAAGGTATTTAAATAGAGATGTCTATATCTGTCTGCCTACACTGGGTCTGGGTGTCTAAACAGCAACTGTAGTGAGGGGAGATCCAAGTCTCCCTACAACAGAGAGTGGCTGGTCAGCTGCATGAACAGATTTCCAGTCTCTTTGACATGTTCTTTATTGACTGTACCAATAGTTCAGAAACCAGTGCACTCCTAGGTACTAGAGCAAAGTTCTCAACTGAATTCTAGCTCTGTCATATTGTAAATATAATCAAACAAACAATAAAACAAACACTTCTATAAACCAGCAGTGTGAAAAATGTGTATTATAGAAGAATTAAGTTTCACTTTAGTGTTCCAATTTACTACATGTAGAACTATTTGGAGAGTCCTGGGCTATCCAAGGCACTCAACACAGGTTTGGCAGATAAAACATGGGACTTACACAGGAATTGTGACTTTCTAGAACAGATTCTAGGCACCAGGTGTGATATCCTAGGAAATTATAAGTGGCATCAGACTCCTGTATCTAGATAAGAAATTGAACTCTTAGTCACCTCTTAAGCAAGAATTGAACTCCAAATTTCTTTACATAGCCTCTAGCACAGTAGTGCTCTCTGATCATTGTAATCTGCTGTGCAGTTATTGGTAGAAGTGTCATCTCTGGTTTCCTTACTGCAGGACCACAGTTCTTCCCATGCTAGCTCACAATTAAGTTGATAAGGATGAGAATCTTTCGTCAGCACAAGCAGTTTCAGCTTAACATCGACAAAGTATGGACGAAGAATCTTTCCAGTTCTGCTTTCTGGTCTTTAAAATACAGCTTAGTCAGTTTAACTCTTGTTCAGGTAAAAACCAAAAATAAAAAGAGGAAAATCAACAAGGAAACAAATTCACATGGTTAAACTACCTTCCTCCACTTCCAGCTTTCTTGGTCAAATGTATGGTTAGCTAGTTCCATTCTGAATCTTATCAGAAGTGTTTAATGAAAAACATTACTGATAGACCGAGAAAAACATCCTTTCAAACCCAGAAAAAAAAACCAAAGGTGTCAGTTTGTAAAGTCCAGGGAAGATAGAAGAAATGGTGTAGAACTAGAAAGACTGAGATCTCCAAATGATTTTTCAGTTTTATTTCCCTATATGAGATACTACTGTCTTTTATTAGTGCTTAATTCATCTGTTGATAAGGAATCATTTTTTATATTTTCAGTAAGAGAAATAAAGTGAGTTTAATTTATTCAGGCTTCAGAAGTGCATTTGATTTGGTGAGGCATGGGAATATAATAGCTATATTGCAGAAAATAGTTATTAGTTGAATAACTACAAGGCAAATCATGATTAGAGAAGAGGTTACAACAGCATATGCTAAAAGGAGAAATATTTAACTGAAGAGAAGTTATTAGTAGAATTCCCTAGACCTGGCATCAGGATAGTATTTCTCCACTGTGCTAATGAAATTTGCTGTAACAGAGTTGGAGGCACTAGGCAAAATTGAAGAAAATCTGAATATTACATAGTATGAATGAGATGGCATTAAGATCTAAATTAATTGAAATCAGATGGCACTATAAAGTTCAAGGACATGTTACTGTAGACTGTAGCCAATTTTCAGTAGAGAATATAAATTATATTTATTATTGAATCATCATTAGGAAATGACAGGAAAAATAATGCTTAGGTGAATGACTGAATGATAGGATTATCATGAGCCACTAGTGCGATGTGATCATGGAGAAAGTAAACATTCATTTACATACATGATGTGAGATTTCTCTGGGAGAAACAGGGAATCATTTAATGTTGCTGGAATGGCAGTGGACAAACCACAGACTCTTATGTCAATCAGAACCCAGAAATGTTGTTCACAGAAGACTACAGATACAGAAGGGAAATGGGAATGAGCAGAGGAATGCAAAGCAGTTAGAGGAGATCATAAAGTCAGAAGAAAGACTAGACAGTTTGCTTTGCTTCACCTGATAGAGCAAAGACCAGGAGGAGTTAGAATATTCCTCCGAGATAAGTGTCTGGAAACTCTCATAGACTCAGTTGTTGGAAGGCACGTCTGAGGGTCTTCTCATCCAACCTCAGCTTAAGTCAGGACTATCACCAGTTGTAGCTCAGATCAACCACAGCTCTGTGCAAACAGGTCTTAAAAATCTTTTAGGGTGGGGATACCATATCTTCTTCTGTGATTATTGCCAGTGCTGCATAATCTTTCCAGTAAAATACTCTCCTAATGTTCAGTCTGAACCTCAAGCTGCAGTTTCTAGCTGCTTCCCATTGTTAAGTTTTCTAGCACTATCAAGAGTGGGTACAGATCACCTCTCCTTCAGAGGAGAAAGTATTTCCACTAATGTTGAATGTGGTCCTAACTAGATGGACGTAAATTTGTCATAAGTGACTCAGAACTAGAGGAAATTTCTTTCTGTTACTGGAGTGGAACTCTGAATCAGAGTCAGACTGGAGATCACAGGAAGGTAAGACAGTGAGTGGACTATAAGGTGAAGCTTTAATAAATTTTCTGAATGGTAATCAATAACCTCTTGGTTAAGATATGGAAGATTCTCAGATGCTGTGATTTGTTCCTGGCTCTCTGTTCTGCAGTCACAAGTTTCTCCTCTAATCTTCCCTGTCTAATAAAACAAGAGCATTGCAAATGTTTGTGCATTTCCAATTAGGTGCCACAGGAAAAGGTTGCATTGGCAATGATTGTTAGTAATTTTAACACACAGCAGTCCAAATACTGTTTGCTAGAAGTCCCACTAACCAAATAGATCATGAGTGTGCCAGTGTTATACAGGAGTGTAAAGGCAAGTCAGTATCAGAGTGTTAGATTTTTACTCTTAGTAAATAGTCCCCTGGAATTTCTCACAAATCCTGTATGGAGATAAATGCTCGTTGTGAGAACAAGAGAGATCTATTTATTTATTTATTTATTTTCGCAGGGATATTTTCAACAAAGCTGAGAAGTTTCTTAATATCAGTCATAAAATACATATAGAATCAATTTTATAGACAGTCTAAGGATATGATTGTTTCTAGGAATGATTTCTTTTTCGTGGGTGACCTTGTAGAGTATTATTCAAGACAAGTTTTTCCAGCACTGAAATGGAGTTATAAATATGTCTGAGCTTTATATATATTTATAGGTATTACAAAAATAATAATTCTGATGATAGCCCTGAATGGAAAGAAGATCAACTTTGATTACTTGCCAAATGGTACTGAGTATTAGAAGCCATGGAAGTTATTTCTTTTTAGTAAATTTCCTCATTTTATGTGCTCTCAGGAAAGAAATTCATATTTTCAGACATTCTTCTTTTCCTGCTTCTTTCTTTTCAGTCTCTTCTTTATCTCTGGCACTAAAACGTTCTCTTTTCAGAGCCATTATTTTATTAATGCATGATTATGCATTTCTAACACTGCTTTCTTCAGCTTCTGTCTGAATACCTTTATTCAAGTCTCTTTCTTACATTTTGAAATTTCAATATAGAAATGAAATGGAACAGTTTTTGTATTTTTCCCCTTCAAGAAGTAAAATAAATAAATAAAGAGGCCTTACAACATTGTATGCAGGTGTTCCTGTGTGAAACAATTGATGTTATTATATGAAAGGAAATGGAATGAGATGAGTTTTACTGAATCCTTTAGGGAAATCATTCAATACGCACTCTTATCAAAGTCTAATAATGGCCCGGCTGCTGCTTGTTTGCTTTGATGAAGCTGATAATAACAGAAATCTACATTTATTTGCATTTCTTCTGCTAGAATTCACTGAGGCATCTCCAAATGCAATTTTAAAGTATTAATCTAACACATGTAGATTTTTAACTCACAATAAGTAGAAAGAGATCAAACACAAACTCATGAGACAAAGTTCTTCTGGGGCTGTACTTGACCACCATGACTGTTAGCGTATGTTCTGAGAGGCACTAAGTATCTTTTCAGTGGTAGTTAACACACCAAGGATTTTGTAAGCTATCCTGGCACTGGCTGAGAGGGAAAAGGCAGCTGATCTTTAGGAGATTTAGGCTAGAATGCAGTCCCCTCTGGAACTTTGCAGCTGTGAGCAGTAATGTTCAGAACTGGACGTTCAGAGGGATTTTCAGAACTCTCTCAGAATTCGTCCCCTTAGTGAACGTCCAATTTCTATGAGCCTTTCTGCTGTAATGATTGGTGGTTACAAGCTTGTAATCGGTGATGCTTCTTAATCTCCCTACCAAGAGTAGTTCGGTGAAAGTAAAGTTTTTACAAGAGATCAGGGACACGGCAAGAGACTGAAGTAATTTCATAGAAAGACCAAGTAGAACTTCTCCATGGGAACACACTGATTTATACTGATAGCATATTTTATCATTGGTGTGTTCATCTCCCTTTCAACATTGTTATTTCTCTTTTCTTGTAAATATCTCTCAACTGACTCATAGCAGAACTCCTCTTCCTCCATCTAATCAAAATGTTTAGACATGCCTTACATCCAGTATTCACAAGCTACTGAGGGTAATGATTTTGCAGCTTTATTGGTGCAAACCATGAAGATAGAGTAGAGAGGCAGAGACCTGGAAGTTTACTAGGAACTTCCTTCTCAGGGATCAAGGACAGTCTAGTTGATTTTCTGTCTAGAGATATTTCTTACTTTGCCTATGTCTAAACCTCAGAATCCTGGTACAGTCTCCACAACTTAAGTTTTCAAGGGCCTGATGCAGGAGGAAGAAGGCTATTCTAGACACTGAGTTCTAGTTTGAGCCTTAACATCAGCTACTGTGCATATCCTTACTGAAAAGCTAGACTTTCAGAACATGAGGAAAGGTGATTTCTTCATTGCCACAGATGTGACAAAAATTGTGGAAATATTCTCTTTGGGGTAACACCCGTTTTCACTAGGAAGCCAAGTGGTTTGGAAACTTCTGTTCATACTGTAAGGAGGCTTCAAAGACAGAGTCTAAAATACACTAGGCCTTACATGCAAGCTGGCATGCTCACACCCTTCTTACCAAGAATTTAGCATACTATACTATCTTCTATCATTAGCATCACCAGTTCTTTCTTCCCATACTTATTTCTATTTACTTTAAATCTTTTCTAATCATGCAGTTACTGGCCATAGCCAGCCAACAGGTACTAATACTAACACAGCATGCTTACTGTCATTTCTCCAGTTAGGATTCCATATTGATTCTGCCCTCTTCTTCTCAAGAGCCCCAGAAAAACTTAACGGCTTCCAAAAACTTCCCCAATCAATATGCCCTGAGGTCCCTGAAGTGCCATAATCTGAATGAAAGTCTGTGAAGTGAAACTGAAAATGAGCTTAGCAGGGTTTAGCTGCAGCTTGTTATCTGTCATAGGAGAGGGTTTTTCGGTTTTATTTTTTAATTATTTTCTGTTACTGTTGTTGCTCTTTGCTTGTTTGCTTTCTACTAACTTTCAGTTCTCAATAGTCAGCTCCTATTTCTGAATCTACAAGCTGTAGCTATGCATCATATGGGCACCAGTCAAACTTGGATACAAATAATCAAATTGTTCTGATATCTTCACTTCTCCCAGAAACAAAAAAATGAATCTAGGCTGAAGGGGTCTCATTTTATTTAACTTGATCATTGTCCTTTGTTCCAATTTGAAATAACTGTTGGAATACAGACCAGAGCGACACAGCTTTCCAAGGCAAAGGCAAATTGTGTAATTTTTTTTTCTGTGCCGTTCAAGGAATGCTTCATTTTAAGTTGTGATCGATGAGTTTCCCCATAACATTGCATTATTTGCACCCAAACCACTAGCCACAGCTAACAAAATCAATTAGAAATTAGTGAAGGCAAAATGTTTCCAATCAGAAAGTCCACTCTGATGATATTCATTTCTATTAACAGTACAACTTGGGAATAAATTCACAATGTAATCATTTTTTTATTTTTACATGTGTACTTAAGAGATGAGCATTGGACTCCTGAACATTCATGTTTGCTGTTATTCTTCGGTGATACAAATATATTTATATTTTTGCACTGCGTTAAGCCTTGGGAAATACATTTTGAGTGTTGCTCAGTTGTCTCTGGAGTACACAAATAACTACAGGGAGATTCAGGTGTATCAAATTTAATATTTGCTTTTATTCCCTTGGTACATCTAAATCATCTCGCACTTTTGGATGGGAGATGGCAACATTGTTTTCCCTAAGTTTAACTATGTAGTCAGTACACAGAAATGTTCAGAGATACAAGATAAAAGTAAGGTCTAATACTCTTTGCCCTCTGTAGGAACACTACAGGTAACCAGAGCAGGAGAAATGGAAATCCTCATGCTCCTTATTCTGAAAGGTGGGTTCAGTGGCCTAAGTAGGAAAGGAGCCATGGAAATTCATCTGGGTCTCAACAGATAAGTTTCCATCATCTCTGAGAGCTAAAAAAAATAACATAGTCAGTATTTCCTCTTGCTGAAAAATTGCAATTCATTGAAAACCAGATTTTTCAAAATGAAGGGCCAGTTGGCAACAGACTTTCAAGGAAGGTTACGAAGTTACAACTTTCTATGTTTACATTCTAGATATGTGCATTTCTGGGGATTCTTCTGTCCAAAGCTACTTCGATTTTGCTGAATTAATTGCATTTTTTTGTAAGAGTTATAAGTAAGTTATAAGTTATAAGTTGTAAGTTATAAGTGGAAAATGTAATTTAAAACTCTAAGCTAATTCTAACGATGTTTTTTATTGAGATAAACAATATTTTCTAATAGATATAAAAAGTAGAGGTACCACTTTTATGGCCCATTTCAGGACTAGAACAGGGTGTAACTACTGTCATAAGGAAAAGGTGAATTATCACCTGGCTCACATGGATTAGAAAGCCTTTTCTCTCTTCTGCCCTTCAGAATAAAGTTAGACATGATGGAGAAGAAAATAGAATCTTGCAGAAGTATTGCTGAGTACAGTCTGTAACTAAACCTCAAACTTGTCTATCACTTGATCTTTGGTTTTTTAACTTGAACATATTTCAAAGACCATTTCTGAAAAGTTTCTTTTTTTGAATCAGACTTTAAAGATGAAGACCAACTTGGAGCAAATTCATCAAAAGCAAAAAGAAATAGTGTTTATCACAGATTATACTACTGCAGTCAAGAGAGATTAAACAAAGATGAATAAAGATGGCGCTGTTTCAGTACTCAGATCTACCCATCATCCTCACCCATAAACTGTTCCAGTGGGAAAAAATCGTGTTATGTTAGCATGTGCTTTTTTTTTTTTTGTCTGTGTGGTGTCTATTTCATACATCTGTGTCACTGGAAATACCTAATTCATGTGTGGTCTGACTGAAACCTACTGTAGATATTCTACCAATGTAGATACCTCAGGAAAATCTTAATAGGAATTTATAAACACCTGGTATATTAGAGGCATGATTGTGAATCTAATGAAACCATTTCTTCACACCATCACCACATTTATCTGCATGGGCATATCACAGAAAGTCTGCAAAAGAAAATGTTGGTCTTATTTGTAAAAGTACAGCAAAACTGACACCTCTCCAGCACAAAAAGCCTGGTGAGGTGTATGTGGAAGGACTTCTATTCAGGCCCACTTTTCACAATCCATAAGGATGTGCTAATGGCTATAAAATAATAGTACACTATAGGCTGGACCCATTCTAACTGCTACAGCAGATAATACTTTGTTGTCTTTGTTATGGATTACAGAAGCCAAGCTGTGGATTCCTATTCTCACCTCAGACACAAAATCAAAGCCATCTATTTCTCTCTAAAATAAACCTGTAGCAAGAGGCACCGAATATTAGCCTCAAGTAAAATTTGCACCTGAAGACCCAACCTGCCTTCAGTGGCCATAAAGTGGGAATGTGCAAGTAGATTAGGGTGGACTGTGAAAGATTTTCCACAGGAGCAGAAATGCCCAGCCCGGTACCTAGTGTGAGAGAGGAAGCAAGTGCTTTCACCTTCTCCTGTGGGCTCAGAGCTCACTCTGGAGGCTTTCATTTCTCGTGGATGCTTGATTGATACCTCTTGGCTGCTATGAATATTGAAACCGGGGACTGTAGTTATATACAGGAAAATGTTTACATTGTTTCTACTCATTGTGGGTGAGTTTTACTTAACTAACATTTAAATGTTGAGGCTGCCGTGTTATTTGTGGCAAAAGACAGACATATCCAGAGGACATTTCTGCCATTTGTTTTGTGTATCCATCATAAGGTGGAATCAGTCTCTTACTAGCAGTGTCACTTGTCCTACTGACTAGTATGATGGCATATGCAAGACTTTCTTAAGCAGGTGCCTAACTTTAAGGCAGATAGCTCCAACTCTTATTTTTCTAAATGTCTCAAGAGAGTTTGTAAAGCAGCTTCACATTTCTATTATCTCCCACTGTATTCATATAACAGAGCAGTTCTGCTTTTTCAAGGTAATTCATTCCTTATTTCCCTAGAGTGGCAAAAGGCCCCTTTAAGGTGGTAAATATATTAAAAAAAAAAAAAGAAAAAACACAACAACAACAACAACAAAATCCACAACAGATTACGTATATGGATTGATTCGGTGGGAAATAGATACATATTTCATGCATTTCTTCTAGTGCATCCAAGACCCACATAGGATTTTCTGTTCATACTTGTTTTGGTGAAGGCTTAGAAATCTATTTAGCTGCTATCAGATACCATGGACAAAAAAAAAAAAACATACTTGTCCTAATGATGAATTCCCCCATATATTTAACCATGCTCCTTTGTTTGCTGAGAGGAAGGGACTATTGTACATTGACTTAAAAAGCAGATTGTAATTTTTTTGTAGTTGCTACTTTGGTTTGTGCTAATTTGTCTTCTCTGAGTCTGGCATATATACTGTATGTAAGCACACATTACTTGACAGCCTTTGTCTGACTTGGAAACAAATGTTTGATTATTGCTCCTACCATTTGTGGGACAAATCTCATAAATGAGCACTGCTTCATAGAAGAAAAAAATAGAAGTTATGGTATATAGGATTAAAATTAACAAACTTGTACATCTTGGACCTTGATCCTCTCTCTCTCTCCCCTAAGAAAAACAATACAATTCAGCACAGTTACATTTCCGAACACCTGTTTACAAGGGCATCCTCAACAGCAGCAACTGACTTGTTCCAACTGAATCACTGGCTGAAGCAGATAAGATATATTGAATTTTTAATTGTATTTCATCATGAATGCAGCTGTTTTGCATCAGTCACCATAAAGCCCCATTTAACTATTCTCTGCTGGTTTCTGGACAAGAGGAGCCTCAAATTCAATTAGAAGTGTGAGACACAGCCAGGAACTTGATAATGAACAGCAATTCTGATGGAACTAAAAACAAAACAAAACAAAAAAGGATGAACAGAAAGAGATAAGATTGCTTTTAAATAGAGGTAGTTAATGCATTTTAGCTTTTGGGGCTGAGAGATACAAAGGTAAATGCCATCTCTGTATAAAATTCTCAAGCTAATCTGCATGAGACGAAGTGATTGCAGCCATCTTGAGGTACTTTTTCTTCAAACTCTTGACACATGGTGAAATGAAATATGAGTATCTTTGGATAGCTGATAAAATATTAGGGATCTGATCTCACTAGATATAGTGACTCAGAGATCATGGCATTCACAACTAAAATTTCTGACATACCATAGAAATATGCATAAGGAAGACTTTAGCTGTTTGGAAGTTATATTTAGATAGAGGCTGGCAAAGCAGAAGCTAAAGAGCTCATGGGAAAGTGATGCTGTCAAACCTTGTGGATGAAGGTGCAGAACAGGCTTTTCTAGTAAAAATAAACTTTATAAATAAATTAAAGCCTGACAAGCTTCATAAAGATAAGTGATAATTGCTAGTTAAAATAACACTTCTAATTTCGGAGATAGTTTTACCTTGCACACAGGTGTACCTTAATTTGCTGTACACAATCTAGTATGGAAGCTGATGGATGCCAAATCACACCACCACCACTCCAACAGACACCATGCAAGCTCTTTGGGGCATCCTCTATATAGTCCGAAAGCTGGTCTGCCCTGCATCTGCTGTTGTCGTGGCTACTTGTACTTTGGTAGTCAGATTACAATTAACTCAGGTGTATCAAGATCTAAATGCTGTAAAATAAAGGCTGTCTCAGTAGGTCCAGTCTTCAACTTCCCCAAAAGAAAATCTCTATTTCCTAGAAATAAGCTTTCTTTATAACATCCATATCCAGGAGAATGTGCAGAATCTGCTCATCCTCCCTTTGAAAAATGCTTCATGTCATTGATTAAATTAGCAGTGCTATCCCTGCTTCTGGAGGTGAGAAAACAAAAGAAAAAGATTACATTTCAATATGTAGTCTCTAAATAAATGCTAATACTGTTGGCATCAGGGAACCCATCTGTTTCTTCATTTTTCTACCACTACAAAATCTATGATATGTGATTGTAACAGATGTTTGATGTCTACTAATGACTATATGCTATATTATGTATCCAAGAGGGTCATTAAACTGAGATGTATGCAGTTTTTTTATCTGTAACTGCAAGGTCATCAACCCATGACCTGAAGATTATAGGAACCCCTCTTTTTCCTTACCTGAGTCCATGTGTAATTTTCACAACTAACACTCAGCAAATATTGTGAACATCTTCATTAATGCTGGGTTATCCAGAAGTGCCTGTAGGCAACTGTACAACTGTCAGAGCTGACACATCTTAATGGCTTTTTTGCTAGAAGCAATTCTTACGTTCAGCTGCAACTTGAACTAGTCAAATGCCAGTTGCCTACCTAGACAAGAATGTGAATTTTCTATTCTTTTAGGTAATAATATTCAAGTGGTGCATTTGTCTTTATCTCTTTTTTCTTTTTAATTATACTGGAATTGGATACAAAGAGGATGTAAACACTATGGTAACGTAAATTTGCACAAATGCATATGTTTTTATCAGCCTTTGACTTGAAAGATGTCTACTTCCCATTATTGAATATCATGTTAGAAGCTCGATATCTTGCTTTGCTTCTGAAGAATGACTGACAGAGTAATAACAGATCCAGAGTGAAGCAGTTTCTACTGAAGGATAATATTTCTTAATAGAAATTTTTAAACAAAATAAAAGAAAAAGAGACAAAAAAGAAAGGAGAATGACTTGAATATTTCAGTGATCCATTTGTAAGTCTCTAATTAAAATGTACTAAAATCCTTTTTAGCATGATCCTTGGGATTCCTACCCATACATTTTCACTGTAAATTTTCGTAAGTGCAACACTGTTATGTGCATATGTGTTGGAAATCCAAAGAGAATGAAAAAGACACTATATTCTGTCCAAGCAATTGCTATTGAATTCACATGAATAGCTGAAGATGAGTCCAAGTCAAATAACTGAATAAAACATCATCCCGTAAATATATTAGTATGTCTGTGTGCATGTAGGTACTGGGCATGGCAGTATGGCTGAAGAAGACAGAAGAAATAATTGTCATTTTTCCCTCAACTGCTCGAAGTTATTCCTTTCAAATTTGAATCCTCTGCCAAAAAAACTGTGTTTTTGTATCCACCTTGCAATAGTACCTCAGTTTACTAATTCCTCCAGAGAGTCACTGATTTTGCAAACATTCACAGTTTGAGAGCATGTGAGGCTGAGCAGAATTTCACCGTGTTCATCATTGGTGAGAATGCACAGCTAATGGTAGTGATTTTGTTGAAACAGTGCTTTTTAGCTGAGCATTTACTCTATCATATAGTGTTGTGTTCTTTGTATCTGTTGTAGATCTCATGGATAAATAGGAGGCATTACTTTTGGAACAATCTGGGAGCTCTACCAGGAACATTTCCTCTACCAGTATCAAATATGTTATTCTGAACTAGTACAACAGGGGCTTGTGTCTGTCCCATCTTCCCTCATAAGGAAGAATATTTGTATATCTGGCCACAAAAACATAGCTGAGACATTCATTGCCTGTGGGTGTATTCAAAAGCACAGAAGTTCAATGTTACATGGACTGAGTGTTTGAAAGACTTCTCCACGGAGGATGAATTTGTAAAGGGAGCTTTCTCATAGCCTTGGAAACTTGGCCAGCATGTAGGCAGTAAGCTTTCAATTTCAAAGTCTCAGCTTCATTGTTGCCTGATCTCAGTACGAGGACAGTCAAATCTATTTTACAGAGAACTTGCTTGAGCTCTAGAGTCAAGGCAGATATAGTTTTCAAATATTCTATCTAGAAAATATCTCCATTAAGTGAACCACTTGGTGTTGCTCTGGATGACCGGATCGGAGATATTTCTATTTATCTGGATTTTAAAAAGATCTGCTTGGGTTGGCTCATAATGAAATTTGATTCAAAATGTATTTTAAGGCAAAATCATGGGTCGCATTTCTCCAGTGCCTCTTAGAAGAACTAAACTGTTTCCACTTTCTTTAAAATCGTCATATTGTGAGTTGCTGTTGTGTGAAGGTTTCTTTTTTTTTTTTTTTCCTTTATTGCTATTTTGCTTTTTGAAGTTGCTGTCTACACAGAGATTGTATTTAAGATCAATAGTGTTGGACTCAATGAGCGACTCTCCTTTGATATTGAAGCTAATCGCCTCTTGTTTGGCTTCTGAAACCTTTCAGGAGTAGTCTCCACAGCATTATAATGACAGACTCCTTAATGGAAGCTTCTAATCTATTTGAAAGTGGATTTCTTTGGCTTAGTATGACTAACTGGAAAGCTGATTTATACATTACACCAAACTTAGCTACTGCCTGTTCTTTTTCTATATATTCTGGTTGCAGAAAACATGCCTGAATCTTTTACTGGCTTCTGATAATCAAATACGATTTAGAAATCTTTCCATTATTCACCTCATTAAAAAAAAAAAAACAGGGAAAAGAGGGACAAGAGAGAGGAGAGGGAAAAGAGGGAAAGAGAGGGGAGACAGAAAAAGAGCGAACTGAGGGG
>JANHGO010000012.1:16091011-16161437 GCA_024606505.1 Aquila spilogaster
TTGTGTCTTCACTAAAAACACTTGTAACAGACAATGAGATCAGGTAACCACAAGTGGAAAGGCCAAAGGTATCCTGCCATAAAAAGAACCTAGATGGTGCCATCTACTTCTGAAACATTATTCTCTTGAGTTTTGACATACTGAAGAGTTCAGGTCTTTACAGTCATGTCCAGCAACAGGACTGTTCCTTTTACCTTTTACATAAAGACTTTTTAACGTGTAAGAGATTAATACATTAATATTAGTAACAGGAGAAGATGCGACAGTTCAGAACCAGACTTTCTTGAAATTCATGGCAAACTCTTCTGGTTTAAGAGTCATGATGGAATCACACAAACCTTGCTGAAATCAGTGTAAATTATTCCATCTTCTGCCATGAGGATCATCTCTGTTCCCTACAGTCACACTATGGACTTTCAATACTGCAAAGGCTAGATCTTATCAGAGCCTAAGACAATACCAGTGTAAACACAAGACTGATCTTATTTATGGAGTTTCAAACCCAGAAAAACATTGAATCTGTAAGCCTATGTCTTGGACATTAAAAGACCTACACATGGAGCAGAAGAATCATTATTTTCTGTAACTATTAGTGCTGCTAACATTCTTTCAATCATCCAGATGCTACCCCATAATTGTTTATTGACTCCCATAATTTAGTCCTTTCAAGGCACACCTGCTCTGTCATTACCTGAACTTCTTACATGTTTAGCTTGAAAATTGTATAAACCCCTGCACAGATAAGGAGTGGAAAAAATAAGGAAGGTTATTTTTGAAGAAGAACCTTTTTAATGAGTGTTCCTCACTGTAAGAAATACATGTTCTCTGCTCAATAAAGGTAACACCACCTCATTATGATGCACAGCCAGTAAATCTGATTAAAATGGATAAAACAAACTAATAATTCAAGATCTTTTCCCCCCAGGTTTGTGAATCATTCAAAAACTCCTCCTTCTCACTTCCCCATTTACCTGTGGATGAATAATGATCTCACTTGGTGTTTATTTGTTTCCCATAATTATCACTGGTGTGTTTTTGGCCCCAAAAGCTTTGCTTCTTTTCCATGACTTACTTTTTTTTCCAAAGAGGCCAATAAAGGACAAGTAATGAATAGTGAATGCAAACTTGGTGCAAATTCATGAAGCCTGGGAATCACAAGCATGCATTTCCATTACTACCCATCAGTTATTTGAATATAACCAGTAAGCAAACACTGTGCTCCCATGAGGTAGCAGCAAATTACACTTGAGGTGCTGGTTCACAAATGTGCTAGTGAATCTGTTCATTATTCAGTTTTATCAAGTCCTCCTTGAGATGAGGAGGGTTTTAGTTAAGTATGTTTTGACCTCTCCTTTCCTAAGGGGTGCATGCCATGCAAAGATTAAGGCCTCAGTTTATTGTACACATCCTTCTATGCTCAGGTCTCAAGAGAAATAGGTAATGGCTATGCCTCTCTTTCTGAAAGTCTGTGACCATAGGTTCAGTTTGCCAACCCTAGGGTTGTGCCTCATGCCTTCTGTCCACATGGCTGGTTCATGAATCACCAGGCCAAGCAACTTGCTGAAATAGCAGATGTGGTCAGGAAAGCCCTGAAGAGACTGTAGTCTGAAGAGACAGAGCTAAAGAGACTACCACAACACTTTATCTCAAGCAGAAGCAGCAGAATTCATTCATTCTGTAGTCATTATTGTCTAAATAGTAGACATCTCAGAACGCAATTGCACCAGTCAAGAGATTTGAGGCCAGGAAAGATATTTTCCTTAGGTTAGGTTAACAATAACAACCTAATTTCTTAGTTTCTTTCACCTTTCTCTGAAGTGTGGGATGTAGTCTGCTTCCTAGGGTGATGAGAGCATTGCAAATTAATAAATTTACTATTAAGGTGGGAATCATACACCCTTGCAATGCTCTTCGTTTCTCTTTCTCGCTCCCTGTGATATGCGATACATGGGATGTATCTATGTTGCATGCTAAATCCTGATTCAAGACCCAATTACATGCTATGTGTTATAAATCTTACCCATGATGTTCCTTTGTATAAGAACTATAAAACCTCCATAACACTCCAGGGCCAGATAAAGTCCAGAAGTCTGGCAAGAGTTAAAGACTTGGCCACTAGTTTGGATGAAGGGGATATTTTCTCCCTGTCGAGACCCACTATTCAAACAGGCAAACTGAGAGCTGAATGTACAATTCAGTACCATCTTGTACGTGTGTTTGACTTTGAATTCCTTGTATATATCTGTGTGAATGTAGTGTGTGTGGAGGAGAGACTACTTCATGCTAAGTGACTTCAGATGTCAGTGCCATCTTACTCCTGCTGTAGAGTTATTTCTGTCACCTCGTAAGGTCAGTTCAGAAGAACCATAGTTGGCACAGGCTACACATGCCAATCACTATGAGAAATATATTGCAGATGTATGGTAAATCTAAGTCTTGTTTTATTTTTAAATGTATACCATTCCCCTGCCTTTTGCAAATACAACCCTCTGTGAATAACCAGCTTCAATTTCCTGCAGTTTGTCAGATGCTAAACTCAACAGTTTAGGAGACCCTGTTGCTGCCCTCACTTCCCAACCAGCTGCAAATGTGAAAAATAGAGCTGGCTTCAAACTTTATTTCATTTCACTTATTCAGGTGCAACCCTTTCCTGGGTCCTCTGAAATTATGCAGGACTGTAAATGAGGGAATGGGGAGAGGAGGGGAGATTAGGCCTAACTGTGATGTTCAACTAACAATTAATTCTTGATTATAATTTTTTGTTACATAGGAGACATTGCTACTTTAAGACAAAAAAATTATAGATTTGACAGCTCTTGCTCACTCCGCTGCTCACAGGAGGTTGCTTAGCAACCCCGGGATGTAGGAGAGGGGAGGTTGCGGGAGTCAGGCCCGGGAAGGCGAGGGGGTCCGGCTCTTCTCGGGACCCTGAGCAAGCCGAGCCGCTGCTGATGACAGGAATCCAGCTGCATTATGTGTCTTGCTGCCCATGGGGGATCCAGACTACTGCATGTGGTCAGCGTGAGAGCTACCTGTGATGGAGGATACAGGTCCTTTAAAGATCCAGTAGGACAATTTGACCTTCTAGCTAATGTAACTATCCACCTCTAACGGGAAAGTGCCTTGAGTGGTAGAAGCAACGAGGTTTAATTCCCAGCTTAAAGGTTCAAAAGGCTTCCTGCTTAAGAGGGAAAAAGAGAGTTCAGTGAAGGCAGCTGCTTCCCTGAGAGTGAGGGAAGAGCTTTGAAGGAGGTGAATGCTATATTGTGCTTAACATTAATAGGGTAAAGTGAGCCTATTTGGAAGGTTTAAGTCTGAGATGCTGTGTGAGGAAGTCAAAAAACCTCTATTACCTACTACAGAGCCAAATTTACTCCCAAAGTTAGGAAGAAAGCTGGGGACACCTTGCGAGGTTCAGGTCAGATGGACCTTAAATGGGAGAAGAGCTTGACGAGCTGGCTGGAATCCCACCCTCCTTTCAGTTCATTGATCCTTCTCCAGAAACCCCTGCAGTCCATTCCAAAGTCACCTGTCTCTTCCCAATTAGTGATCTGTTAGGATGAATTGCCTTTATTTGCCACAACCAACCATTCACCCATGCCAAACCCAGTACTTTCTCCCAGAGAAAGGAGAAGGTCTTGCTCCTTGCAAGCTGAAGTGAATCTGGGGCCCAGCCAAAAGAAGTGTAACATCTGTTTTCTCCATAGGGTTTGCTACCTGATTTCATGATCTTCCAGATCTGTCACTTAGGTTGACCTAGTGCTACAGCTTTGTAAGAAAGATTTTTCTCAAAGGTTAGATTTGGTATTTGGGGAGTCTGCAGTCACTTCCTATCTCTGCCATAGGTTTCTACGAGATCTTGGCCAGGCCAGTTAACATCCCTGTGCCTCATTATCAAAGCAGGATGCAAGTACTTTTCCTTCAAGTTTAGATTAGTCCTTTCTCTGGCAGGGACCTCCCCTATATGAACCAAACAGAGAACTGCCTTTTTCCCAGGTCAGAAGGAAGACCTGACGCAATGGAGCATCACCTCAGTCTGAAGCCTCTGGACGCGACTGTCATGAAACTGATAGAATTATTCTGAAAACTCACTGCAACAGGGGAAGATAAAGAGAAACTGGGGAAAAAGCAAATAATCCTTTACTGAGGTGTAAGAGCAGGAATAAGAAAGCTTGTAGAGCCCTCCTGCACAAGGCCTGACTGCTGTTTCCACTGCCAGCAAGCAGAGTTTTTCACAAAGTGGATTTCAGAGTATACATTTTACCCTGTATGTCATCAGATGACACTGGCATTTTCTGTACTGATGATGTTCCTAGTCACTGTGGATCCTATTAACCCTGTAACAACCTTCCACAGACACTCTGTGAACTGGGGCATAGATTTAGACTTGATGAGAAACTTCCCCAGTTGGGACACTGGCATTTCTCTGACGCTGGGAAATCTCTTTCTCTCTCTCCTGCTCTCTGGGGCTGAGGTATCACACCCTACTTCACTTCAGGATAAATTATGATCTCACATGATTTTATTTAAATCAAAGCTGAACTCCATCCTGATGAAGATCAGCATCTGTTTCTATTTTTTCTTGGGCAATGAGCTAGCAGGATAATAGGAGATGCTGATGATACATTTATGTATGGTCTTATGGCTGTATAGGAAGAAACTAAAGGAGAGTTAGCCCTTGCTTTTTGATAGTCCAAGTTTAAGTACTCCCCAGCTGCTCTGTTGTTTCCCTTGCTGTGTCTATGGGCTATAAGATCTTTCCTTCTTCAGATTCTCCTAACCTGATGTAGCAACACTACATGCCACTACATAGGTCAGGTCATCTGCCGCGGAGAAAGCTGCTTTCCAGATTACTCCAAAGCCTTCTTTTCAATACTGTCACATCGCTGATGGTCTTGGCATTAAAAAAGGAACAAAAGAGTACATCTAGCATAACTGCAATGTGGTTGCAGGTCCATGCTCATATCTTCTGCTCTGAGATATCATCAGGCCCATGATAAAGTTTTCAGGGTGTTTAGGGTCCTTCTGAACAGAGCTCCATATGTATCCAGAGAGAAAGCTCAAGGAACCATGTGCTATGGTAACACAGCAGTTTCAAAATCAATGCTTTTGCAAGGGGAAATGAGAAGCTGCCAGGGTGCATGTGGCTGTTAGTCTACAGCTGCTGTAATCCATCCTGGATTACTCTGCAGTGTGAGGAGCTGGGCTTGCACACATGATCAGTTATTGTGCTTCAGGTGAAGGGGGAAATTCAGCTCTAGCTGGGGACCAGTGGCTTTCTAAAACAGACTGACATGACCACGTCCTAAATTGGAGATGCATAGCACATCTGTCATATTTATAATTTCTCCCTCCCCCCCTTCTAAAACCAAACTGTTTTTCATGCTGATTCCTGTTTTCCCCCACCAAATCTTGACTTTCTACAAGGTGCCATAAACCATTGAAATGATTCTCAGGTACTGCAGTGCATGAAGGATAGGTCCCACTGTGCTGCTGTTCAAAGAACAATGCATCACCTGTCTTAGCTGAGATAAATTAGATTTTAACTTAGATACCCCTCTCCTTAGCACATATCTCTAGTGCTGCTGACAGCACTGCATCACAGAGAGGAGGTAATATCTACCCACCTGTAGCTACATGCTTTTGTCCTTGACCTTCTGGAATCATATATCACACCCTCTGCGTGCCAAAACGTCAGACAAACGGTGTGAGTCTTGTGCTCCCAAGGCCTTCCATCCACAGGAGTGGTGGGTACAGGAAGAGCTGATGGGCACCTCAGCCAGGACAAAGTAAGGTACTAAACCACGTACAGTGTCAAAGCGTCGATCAGCCCATGCATGCAGTGGATGCTCACCTGATTTTAGCAAGTCAGGTGCTATTTGCTGAATACTTCAACAGCACTAAGGGGTTGACAACCATAGTGCCTTAGAGGAGAAAGCCAAAGAGAGCAGGATGATGACCAAAAGTGTATATGGCTGCCATCCTCTGCAGGAGAATATCAGAATTGCCTGACTTCTTAGTATAAACGTTACCAGGTTCCTGTTTAATCGCTACATGTTATGGTCCTTCATGTTCTGGATGGGCCACCCAAAAGCTAATGCATATGAATAATAATTGCCACAATATTAATGAACTTATGATCAACCTTGGTGGACAGCCTGAAGAGAACCATATTAGATTAATGTGTTACTGGGTTTGGTATAACAACCCTTATCTTGGAAAAGTAGATAGCCATCTATTTAGGCTGTATGGGAAGAGCAATATTGCTACTACATCCCTACCAAAGCCCTGGAAAGCCATGCTGGCTGCTGCTAGTGTCAAGGGAAGTACTGAGGTCTGTGGGGTGGCAGCTTCTGCTGAAAGACACAGAGGTGACCCATTCCAGCAACAGAGGTTGCATCCCCTGATTGCCTCTACCTTGCTGGCAGGAGCAGCAAATATTAATTAATCAAGTAGGCATGGTTTTCCATGACACTTTCATTAGCTATCTACCCTAATTCTCTCTCACATTTTATTTCCCTTTCCTGTAGCAGTCTGGGCCCAGCCTCTAAAGCATGTTGGCACTACTGAGAAGCTTTTAACTGACCCCATCCCTTGTGCAGAACTATATCTTCCACAGTCTAATTGATCTAGGGTAGGACATTATCCTTTGCGGAGCAAAATATGAAGTCAGAGGGAGATTGTGTGATTTGCCTTAACTGATACGATCAGTAGGATTGTAAACAGCCCAGATTCCCTTTCTTCTGGCCTTCTTTATAGAGTTTTCCTCCATTACTGCGTCTGTGAATACTGACAAGAACTTAACAAGGTCTTTTGTTGTGTCTCTAGCTCAGCTCCACAAAACCAAATTACTCCAAATCAGGTTTTCCTTTTTTTTAAAAAATAAATTTTGTCACCAATCATTTAACAACATAGAGCTGATCTCTGATGTAGCCTAACTAGTCTAGCTTAATAACACCCAGCTTTGGCTCCTTCTAGGAAAAGCTGATGATCATGGGACTTGCAATGTCTCTCCCGGCTCTAATGGATTTCTCATACTTAAAGATTTACAAAACGACTGCAGATGTTACTCTTGTTTTTCATGTGCCTCTCAAAGACTATTTCCAACATCCTGCTGCAGAAAATTCTTTTTGTAAAACTGCCTAAGACCGCTCTCAATGTCCCTGTTACCCCAAAGTGCTCACTGTGATCAGCTATTAAAGGCATTCCTTTCCACCTTCTCCAAATCCACCTTCTTCCTACATGTTTTCACCATTCAGTATTCCCAGCTGGTTCACATACATGGAAAACCCCTTTGTAATAATTAGATAAAATTACTTACACCTGCTCAGCAACACACTACATTTTTATCTGCAATAAATTACATTTTCCCCAAAGGCTGCATTTTAAGTGAAAAAGGAATCTGAGATGTTTTCTTCTCTTTGTCCTCTTCCCGTTCCCTCCCAGTTCCACTTACTGTGTGTGCCCTTTTAACAGTCACCCAGTAGTTATTTTTTAGTATTAAAACCAGGAGAGTGCTGAGCTGACAGGTCACCAGCTTTTGTGTGAGCACAAGTACATTAAACTGAGTTTAATGCTGAGCGTGGGTGGTACCCACTACGGCAGTAGGCATGGCGCAATTTCAACCTTGCAACTGCACACTATGCATAGCTGTGTCATTTAGCACTAACAGCAAGTAGAACGATTCATGCCCAAACTTGGCAAACAGGATTACTCTACTGTGTGGATAGGGTATAGTTCCTCCGCACTACATTTTTTTTCGTGAGAGTCAGAGCACTAGAAGTTGAAGGGGTTTTAAGCAATGTAACACCTGAAGTTGCAGGTAGCAAATAATTAAAAATTGAATAATAATAAACTGAGTTTCCCAGATAAACCAGCTAGAATCAAACCATACACAGCCCATGAAGTGTTTACATACATTTAATAACCACTAAATCTTTTACTGCGAGTCATCATTTTCCATTAAATCCAGTGCGGCTTCCAGAAGAATGATGCTCACGTGGACCCTTTTAAAACAGTAGCTGAATATCTCGTAAACTTTAATGCATTTTTCCCCATAACAACCATTAGTAAGTCAGGAAGTACTTTTATCCCCATTTACTAGATGAAGAACTTTATAGAGCAATTCCTTCATTTGCCTAAGGTCATATAAGTACCTGGGTGCTGAGACAGAAACTAAACTTGGCTTTCTCATATCCCAGTCTCCTAACATAACCACTGGATTAGTCAGTGGTTGATTTGAACCTCTTTTCAGCCATTCCTTTTTAAACAGGCAAGACAGTACCTCTGCAGTATGTCTCCATTGAACTGTATACAATAAAACCTCCAGCATGTTCTGGAATAAATGTCCAAACCAAAAGTTTCCATCTCCTTCTCCTTTCCTTTACCTGTAATCTGTTCCAGCTCTTCCTATCCTAAGCCAGGACAACAGTCATGGAAAAACTGCACATGTTCAGTCCTAGGCAGAAAATGCATGTATTTCTGCCCCTGACTTTGCATTTCCCACTGTATTTGCATCATAACTGACTGCTTCTGGCATCAGATATGGCACAACTTTGTGCCCAGGTTGTCAAAGACAACACAAAAAAGACTAATCCTTTAGGGATTTTTCTCCTAGTCTCTCTCCAGTCTGATAGCTTTCCTATGTGCCACATCTATACATATGCACATTACAGCTTTCTTACCCATTTAAAAAAAATTTTAAACTTATAAACTTCCTTTCTAGGGTAACAAGGAGTTTCTTTGTGCAGGGAGGGCATCAAATCCTTTACTGAGGTACAGGTATATTACAGCCTCAGTGTATCCCATATCTATTTAAAAAACAAACAAACCAACCTCCAAAAACATTTCTCATTAAAAATAACAGAAAGATATCAGGTTTGTCTGGTTTCAATTTACTGTTGAAAAACACATACTGCATTTTGTCCCCATTTCCACTAATGTATATGTCTCTCTCTATTTCTTCTTTCAAGGTTTGATCTATCTATTTTGTATACTATTATATACGAATCAGCACACAATCTACTGACCAATCTACTCCAGGAAATGACAACCTGGAAACCTCAGCAGCAGAGCAAGTGCCAGGAGATGCCTGTTGGAGCAGACATAAGGCTATTCCAGGCTACAGTAGAAAGCCACCTTTTTGATAAAGCTGGTAATGATTTTCTTTCAAAGCCAGGCCAGCAAGACCTACAGAAAGACCAGATTTTTTCAGAGTGTTTAAAGGATCTGATCTTCTGATATTAATCATAATAATTTTGGGACCTTCCATTGGGTCTGTTCCATGTACCTGGTAGAGTGTGGGAAGTTGTTATTGACTTTGGTGGGAAATAATGAGACTTTTTTAGGCCATCTGAGAAATCTACTCATAAATACCTTTTTCTACCTTTTTAAGGGCATTTCTTAAATAGATTTGGTGTTTCCCCACAGAGGTGATGGGTACCACAGAAACAAAGTACATGCCATAAACATTCAGTACAAAAAAACCAATGACAACTCTGTAATATAATCAGCAATAAGGTCCTTAATTATTGTTATTGAGCCTTGCAGCCATAATAGGTTTTCTTTTATTTTCTGCATTCCCGTCAACAGTTTCAACATTTTCCTTTGGTATTTCTTTTCTGTGTAGTATCTAACAAGAAATAATTACAAAACTCTTCTTCTGGCTGTCAAAAAAATAAAATAAAATAAATCCTGAGATGCTATACCCACAAACAGAGAACTATAAGGAGCCTACACATTCACTTTTAAATATTAGGTTCCCTAGGCATAACCCTGACTCAGAAATAGAAGTCAAGTTACTGAGGGGTATTTGGGTGTTTGTGAGTGTTGAATTTGTTTTTATTTGTGCTTGAATTTGTTTATGTTGCTTTGGGGCTCTTTCACTTAATGCCTCTGGGAGCTGAACTGGCACACTGTATATTTAAAAGAAATGTAATAAAAACAATTTAGCACCTTTCCCCTGTGTCTGTATTTGTTATTTCCTACTCATAGGAGAGAATAAATTGTTAATATATATATTTATCTATTTATATTTATATGCATATATACATACATGGTGTTTTTTTTTTTACTGGCAGAGTCAGGATTCGCTAAGCTAGAAGGAAAAACTTTGTCTCTAACAGGAGGAATCATTTTCTCAGATATAGGATTCACTGAAATAAGTTCTGGATGCTACTATATTCAAAAGACAGCAACTATTGCCTATGTAATTTCTCTGTTTCCAGTACCATCTCATACTCCAGTCTGTAACATTGTGGGGTTTATGGAAATCAAAGTTGAGAGCTGCTATGGGGAGAAGGTCAATAATACCAAGAGTAGGACCTCACAGATTCTGTGTTAACAATCAAATCTTACCCTGTCTGTACTTGTTACTGATTTGTATCTTTAGTAGATCAAATGTCAATAAAGGGTCCTCTCCTTCTTTCTCATAAGGGCTGAACAATCATACAACACGCAGTAATGTTTCACTAGCAGGCCAGAACTTGCCCTACTTCTATAATCACAACACATGAACATGATCAAAACTTGCTGTACAGTATAAAGCAGTGGATCCTTAGCACCGACTTTTAAAATGAGCTGTGCAGTATAGGAGAGAATTAAGAAAGGTGGGTGTCCTAGTGGATTTGTCTTGTGGTTGTATTCTCTGGTATCTAGCAGTGAGCTCCTGGTGAAGCTTTCTCCGTGGTTGGGACTCTCAGCTCACTCCTACATTTATTCTCTTGTTTCTAGTAAAACACAAAATCATATGGCAGCACTTCCTCAGCTGAAGATACTTTCTGAGCTATCAGGTTTCCTAATACTTGTAGTAATTTCATCTTTGAGACCTCTACCATTTGACCTTTTGTCTCATCTTATTGTAGTTGATGAATTAATTAAAAAAAATTATTAGAGGGGATAGTCAAGTAGACAGACAATTCATCTCCAAAGAGTGAATACATAAACCCTGTTTCATTAGGCAACCAATATAAAAACCCATTTTGGTTCACTGAAACAAAATTCATAGATTTATTCTTTTTACTACAAGGCCTTAATTCACAAACCTGCTCTTGTTATCTGTTGAGCACCGCAGCTAAGAGCAGTTTATCATAGGTAGGCATTGCATAGAACTGATTTGGAAAAGCAAGCAGGCATTTAGTCCAGCAATGTGATGCATTGAACAACTTTGACTCAATATGTCATATGAAAAATTATATATGAGTATTTTCACAGTATGTGTATAAACAGAGAAAGTTATGGTGGCCCTTTATTTGGGACCTGAAAGGACAGAACAGTTAGTGTGAGTAGAGAAAGAAAGGGAAAATATTATAGCATAAATCACAGAATAATTTAGGTTGGAAGGCATCTCTGGAGGTCTGTAACCCAGCCCCCTGTTCAAAGCAGAGGTAAGCACAAGGTTAGATGCAGATGCCCATGGCCTTGTCCAGTCCAGTTTTGCAACTGTCCAAAGACAGAGAATCCAGTGTCTCTGGGCAGTCTGATAAACTGGGCAAACCCGACAGATCCTGTGTACCCATTTTCTGATGAAGCCCAAGTCTGCTTACCTGGTACCCAGGGTCTTTATATTGTTATTTGCTTTCCTTGCTTCCATCAGGATCTGAAATTCCACTGTCACTGCACCTAAGGCTTCCCTGGACATCACATCCCTGACCCACTCTACCTTATTCACAAGTAAAAGGAATAATATGTATAAAAATATTATGCATGACTCCTTCCTTTGGAAAGTCCCTGTTTTCCAATCCATGCAGGACACTTACCTTCCTCCTGGCAGGCTATTCCATCTCTTAAAAACACCTCTCATAACTGAGTGTTCTTTTTAACTGACGTGGGAACTAGTGGGTTGTTGTGCTCCAATAATGGATGTTTTCTTTATCATGGAAAGAGGCGAGGATGGTGCAAGTTTGCCTAAAATATTGGGGAAAGAACAGTTCAAAATATAGCTCAAAGAGGGAACATCAGTAAATAATAGACCCAATTGTCCCTCACTGACCCATGCACTCTCCTTCAATTGGATAGGGGGCTGGATCAGACAGTCCAGGTGTATGGGGCAATTCACATCACTTAGAACTTTCTTTAAATTACATGCCATCCATCCTCGGGACTGTTCTTAGGTCTCCATGAACCAGCAAGAAGTACTTTTTATTATATTAAGTAACTTAGCTGGGTACAAAAGATTTAAATACAATTTCTGGCTTTTCTATTAGCTCCTGGCGTGAAGCCAGTGAATCACTGCGCCACTATGTCTCAGGAAATAGGGATATGGGGACTTGCTGTCTCAAACTGGGACAAAAGATGTATCTTATGGCTTAGTAAAATACCCAGTGGACTGGCTCTTGCCTGTTTATACCGGTAATGATTGCACACGAGGCAATCAATGTTTTATGTTTTGCTATCCCTAATAATGTCTGCAGCACCATATTGATTGTTTTTATTTCAAACAATAGAAACAGATAGCTGAGGTCAACCCATGTGAGCTCAAACAAAACCAGCTGTTTAGCTCCACTGATCTGAACCCATGGTGCTGACAGTCAATCTTACTCAAACTCTGTCAGCTAAGATCACCATACCATGGTAGTTACTGTACAACCCTTTACTCAGCAAGTGTCTATTTTAAAGGTTTTGTACTCCCGGAATTAACAGATATCTTTTAGATTAGATGAACTTCAGCTCACAAGATTGGTCCAGAAGACAGAAGAATGGTAAGTATATTTATACAGCAAAGCCAGAGGTTGAAGAAACCAAACCAGCCTACATAAAAGCATAATTAATAGGCTAACCCTGTGCATCTGGGTATTCTAGAGTGTGTACTTCTTCAAGGAGGATCTTATGGGATTTGTTAAATTACTGATAGCTATTTCATTGTATTTTCTGAAGAGGGAGGAGTCTGTTCCTCCATGGCTGAGGAAAATCTAAATGGGGACCTGAGGAGCTGTGAAGGAGCTATAACAACACATTCAGTGGCTTAGCTTTGCTCGTTAATTTATTCTGTGATGAAAACTTCCTTAATATACAGTGTTGACAATATCTGTGGATTTTTTAGAACATGCAGTGTCCAGGCAGGTTACAGAACCCACTCACCAAAACTTTAAGAGCATGTAGTCATCCTGCCTATTGTGTGCCGCTGAATGTACCTTTTTTGTACCTGGTTACGTCATTCTGGCACTGCATTCCCAGCACAGTGCTTTAGTTCACTAAAGTGGTGATATGTGATGTTTGCCTCACGAGAATAATGTACACAAAACAGATAAGTACCTTTGGTGTTACCTTCCTCCACATGATGTGAGGACACTGAGGAAGTAACAGTGGTAGGAAAGAAGCTATGAAACAATTTACTTTTTTTGCCTCTTTTTTTATAATATCACAAGTATACATACAATCAAGTATGTAGTAACATATAACTTGCCATATGTGAACCTAAAAAACTTCCAGAAATTAAACATAAATAAATAAAATAAACCAGTGTGGGGAGGGTGTGGTGTGAGAAGTGATGAGAAAGTGAAGTAAGAAGGGAAAATCACTTGGAGTCTCCTCAGGGCTACTTCTGTAGAAAATGAAAATGTGACCTTTGCTAGAAGATACAATAAAAAGAAATCAGAGTGCCCAATCAAGCGCCTTTGAGCAAGAACTGGGAGAGCCAGGGTTACTGTGCTGACCTTATGCCAGTCTCCTTCCAGGGGAATTGTAACTCCTTTTTTATCACCTCTTAGTCACATACTAAAACTGAAGACACCCACCCTTTGTTTGGGACAGCACAGCAGAATTATTATCTTGTGGGAAAAAAAAAAAAAGCCATTTGAAGTACAGGGTGTATCACCTTTCTTTGTGTTTCAAAAAACCTTCCAAATGAAGATACTACTTTATAGATTGAACGATGGGTACAGGGGTGGCAAAGCAGCCAGCAGTGTGGTAATCTGGCGTTATCACCTCTAACAAATTCAAGACAATATATAAATTACATTTATGTGTGATGGATGCATAAAGATTGGTTTCAATCCTGTACCTAGTAAAACCTTCCAGATGTTCTAGCACCTCTGCTTTTTAAAAAAGTTAATAAAATCGTGAAGAGAGTGTAGGAAATAATTTCAGAGATGAATGAGAAATCTTGTGGGCAGGCAATCAATGGGAAAGGTCTATTTAGTCTGTGAAACGTGTGATGGAGACATACCTTGTTTACAATAAGCGAACAGTTCTGTGAGAAGAAAATACCAGATAATAAAAAGCAATTTGTTCTGGTGGAGAACAACTCGTATCTGAAAACACATTCGGTGAGAATCAAGGTCTAAGTGTCTTATACTGATGGTGGTAAAATACTGGAATAACTATAAAGGAATCAGGAAGTTTTCCATTTCTAGATTACTTCAGTAGTGTGGTTGCTGCTGCCAAAGACCAGCTTTAACAGCCTGTCACAAGTTCTGGTAGCATGGGTGAAATGTGTTAAGACTGCTGTGGTCATACCAGATGAGCTAATGGTCCCTCCTGGTTTCAGAGTCTATCAACCTATTAATTAGCAGCTAATTAGCAGCTGGTAGCAATAATAGGCTATTATCTTGTAGCAAATCAGCCAGTAGAAGAACAAGTAATACACACATTGGCACATTATGTCACTGAGTAATACTCATTTTTAACAGACTTCCTTCTGCTATTTAGAATTAAGTGTCAGAGGTCCTCTGATATATACAGATGAATAAACAGATTTAGCCACATAGTAGAGTTAGCCTAACCTTAGGGGACCTCCCCCACCCCTATTTTGTCCTCAAGTTAGAACACACACATGAAGGAAAAAAGCCATACATAGTCTTTCCATTAGAAAGTTTTTGGGTTCGTTTTTGAATGAGAAATGCGAAGTCCACTTTAGTAGTTTAAAATTAATAATAATCATAAGAGGATACGGACCGTGCAAAATCTACATTTGAGCAAACATTTTAATGTTGCCATATTATTTTTTTGTAACCTAAAAACCTTTTAGTTCTATTGTAACCTAAAAAACTAGGTTAAAGTTTTGAGATTCCAAGTTTTCCTTGGAAACTTTAGCAAAACCACTTTTTCAGTTTTCTCAAAATTCTTTGGGGGAGAATACCATATTGTTCACCTATGTCTGATAACACTTTCTTTCTGTTTGCTTTCCTTAATTAAAGTTAGCTTCTGAATACACCCTGTCAATTGTCGTCCTGGAAATCTAGGAACAGAGCCAGGAAAAGAAATCTTATCTTAGGTTACTCCCAAAATCTACCTCCTATACTCTTTCCTCTGTCAAAAGCAAGTCAGAAACTCCCCAAGTCACCCTGACAACCCATGCTAGGTTACACTCTGGACAATAAAACAGATTAATATGACCCTTGTGAGAGTAGTCTTCGTGAATGCCTACATTAACAGTTACTTGTCACTTTTCTCATCTATAGGAAGCAGCACTAATACTTTCCTCGCTGGCAGGAGTAACTCCTCGCTCACTAACAGACTTTAAGGTAGATGTCCTCCAGAAGCATCGAACTAAATCCACAGTACTAATGTACATTTATTAGCCTCCAGATTTTTTTCAGATTCAGCATTTGTGGTCTAAATATTCCTAGCACAAAAGCTGGGATTTATACACACAATAGCTCTGAATTTTTTGTGTGGACCAAGCCAGACAGTTTGATGCAGCTTCCTCATCTATTCTATACCCTAACCTTTTTCTGTATGAAAAGGGAAAGAAACAATGAAGAGATAAGAAACAGAAGTCATTTGTGCTGGGTCCTGGCCCTATTGCTTTCTTATAGATATTACAGATAATATACCTTTGCAATCCTCTTGTTAGTATGGAAGGGAAGAGTGAAAAAAACCCAACAAACAAAACCAAAACCAAAACAACAACAAAACCCCCAACATTACAGAGGCCACAGAGAGACTTATAAAGGGATTAAAACACAATAGGAAAAGTCCTGAGCAAAAGGAGGGTTGCTTCAGGTCATACAAGGTCTCTGACCTAGAGCAATAGTAGTGACAAGCTAGTAAAAAGGCCTCTTTGGTAGGAAGTGCTCCTCATCTCTAATATTAGTTACCTGGAAGATGTGGTAGAATTCTATTGTTTTGTCCCAGGTAGTTTTAAATACTTTAGACAATACAAAAGAATCAGCAGAGAGTTATCCTTCATTGAGTGAATATTCTGCATCATTAATGTGCTTTTCCTCACAATATTTTGTCTCTCCTCTGACTTCAAACTTAGAAGTTCAAGGAGGCTCTATCATCTCTGTGGTTAGACAAAATGGGTTTAGACATTCTGGTAATTTCTTGGCTGCTTGCACAGTTTCCTCAACTCCTTCCAGGTTCATTAGACAGCAAAGAGAGTAGGTAGTTGTTTTAGTTGTGTTATCTTTCTGTCAGGTGTTTTACTGGATTTGTCTGATAGACATATCCATAATGAAGACTTTAATGTCGTCTTTGTTGCCTGTAAAGAAAAAAACCCCACAACACAATGCATAGTCTTTCATTAATCAACATTCTGCTCAGATGTGGAAGTAAGATTCTAATTAAAGGCTCTGGGCAGTGCTGTCTGTCTCCATATTAAGGCTCCTACCAAGCCTGATGTTTTGCATTTTATTGTTAGAGAGTAAAGGTGAGATGTGGGAGGAAAAAAAGGGAGGGTAGAATGAGGTGTTTTATTTCTTTTAGGTAAGGACTGAATAAAGGAAAAGAGAATATTTCAAAAACAAAAGAGATGGAAGAAAAGGAGAGAGAGATGAAAAAGTAAACATGAAGTGACAGGAAAGAAGCAAAAGTATTATTATTGCATGTCCTTTTTTAGTATGTGTACCTACCATCTTCAGTGTGATTTAAGGAAGATGAAAGCCAGATTTCTAACTTTGGCTAAGAAAGATTGTCTTGCGCTATTTTTAATACCAAAAGGGTTCAACTTCAATTGTGCTGAAAAATGGTGTGAGGGGAATATAAAGAATGAAATTCTGAAAAAAAACAACACACATTACAGCCTCACAAAATTAATTGCTGCACAGCATGAAAATATTAAGCTAGAATATCCACTAGATAGACTAGGGAGATACCAAATTTGTGAACACAATTAATCCAGGGTGAATATGTCAGAGCCTACTGTACTAAAACAAAAATTCCATTGGTTATGGCAAATAATCACCAATTGAATCAGAAATATTCTGTGTATTATCCTACTGTATAAACATCACATTCATTCCATCATTCGAATGTATAATCACTGCCCTTGTTTACATAGCTTGTGTTGAGCAGAATGTGATTTTTTTTTTGCCAAAATATAAAACACTACAGGCTTATTAAATCCTAGCTATAAACTCTTTCTCGAGGAATAAAAACAAGCTGCTTTGAAAGGCTGAAATGGCTGTTGGCTCACCCGAAGTGATTTGTAGGGAACAAGGGAACATGCACAGAATGTGGTATTGCACAGAGAGCAGCACCTGCTTCCGCAGCTGAGCCAAGGTTGGGTGGATGGGAGCTGTAGATCACACTGTAGCGAGGACTGGGCAGGACCAGGCAGACTCGCCTGCTTCCTCAGAAAATTTCAGGGTAGATTCAGTTGTGAGGTTTACCTGAGCAATGGCCTTGCTACCTGTTCATGAGTCACTGTTTCCCTGAAAGTCTGAACAGCCATTTCCATTTGTGCAAGACTTCATTCATCCTAGCAATGCATAATTTTGATTATTTATTGTCACAGCAGTGGCTGGTGGCCGGGAACTGACGAGGCCGCTATTTCA
Source organism: Aquila spilogaster (assembly GCA_024606505.1). NCBI lineage: Eukaryota > Metazoa > Chordata > Aves > Accipitriformes > Accipitridae > Aquila > Aquila spilogaster. Next base: position 16,108,729 of record JANHGO010000012.1, read on the forward strand.
CAACCAGGCAACATAAACTTATACAAGAGAGAAGGTCTGTGCTATTTCTGCCTGTTTCCCACTAGCCAAGACAGCATACGCTTTGGGTGGCATGACAGGGGATAGGCCATTTTCTGGCTTTCAATCATATTATGATTTTATCTGGCTCTGAATCACATCTCTTCTTGTAATGCAAAAAGTAGGAAAGGAAACAGAGTAGTGCCATTCCCAAGGTCAAACTATAAATCCATGGCAGACTTTGGAATAGCAAGTAGCCTCCAGCCTGTTGGTTTGTGCTCACAAAGCAAGACTGTGCAGGACATTTATATTTTCCTTTCATCATGAGCTTCCTAGAATATTCATTTTCCTACCCATGCAGTATTGTATATCATAATGAAGAGACCTTCTGTGGTTACTGTCAATTTTTTCAAGCATCAACAGCTGTCTAAACACACGTGGATTATCATGATTGAGTAGTCCCTGTCAGGGGTGTTGTGGATGCTATGTCCCTGGCATTGAGCTACAAGCGTGCTCTTTCCCCCCCCACTTTGTGTTCTTTCTGTATACTTTTGAATTAAAAACTTGAAATATAGAGCATGGAAAAGGAGATCATTTATCCAATTATGTTACATTCTAAAGTCTCATCATTATGTACAACATAAACAGAAGTTGTTACTATAATTTAATATTCAATTGGTTTGGCCTTAAGAATATCATATATGTGATCATGGAAAGTTATGCACCTTTCACATGAACATTTGCATTAAATTAAATCACACCGTGCTATGCGAAAGCTGTGTAAAATATAGATCACCACATCACAGGGCTTTGGCAAAGCCATGTTTCCTTGTGGCTACTACTGGAGAATAGGAGGTGAGACACCCTCAGTGTCTCAGTCCTGGTCTGTCATTTATCTGCACTGCTTGCTCTAAGACTTGGTGCTGTTATCTCTAAGAGGGGATAATAACTCTAGTGGATCAGGAGGCTTAATGAATTTAAAAGTCCTTCAGAGTTTCTTGGATGAGAGAAACCACAGAAATTCAAAGTATTATTACAAAATTCCCTAGTGCCTGCTCCTCTGGGGAGATCAGCTGAAAAGCTTTTTTCCCTCTCCCAATCTGCTGTAGAGTGAGTGATTGAGCAAGAGCCTTCAAAGGGTGGAGTCAGCAGGTGAAAGAACTAGAGAAGGCCTTTGCAGTCAGTTTGAAGAAAGGAAAGTGCCCTACTAGCTCGGCAGCCTTTGCAGCCTCTTCAAAGAAGGGCAGGAGTTGTCTCAGGCACACGGATAGGTCTCCCATCTGCCTAACGGGTGCAGTATCAGGAGAGTAACGCAAAATGATGAGCCAGGACCTTTGGAAGAGGCAAATAAGAAAAATGAGATGGGACTAGAGACTGGTGGGGAAGGCAGAGGTGTTATGAAAGGGTTTGTAACACTGTCAGCCACAGACTTTTTCTCCCCTAACAGGATATCAGGAAAAACAAAGATGCAATGCCCTCTCTCTCCCAAAATTCATGGACACCCTGCCTTGAGCCTTTCAGTCAGACTGAGCTTACCTGGCTCACCGTTTTCTTGCAATGGGCTGATCACATTGAATTAGTTGTGCACTTTTTCCTGAACAGAGCACACCAATAACCTCCTGAGGAAACATTTGCCTAGCAAGGCATACGCATTTCCCTTTCCCCTCCAGAAACAGTGGGGGAAATTAGTCTTCTGCTTGCATACAAGAAGCAACTCGTTTCCCATTGAGTGATGAAGGCAGTCAGGTCACTGCTCTAGGGAATCTCTCCATTTTAAATCTTCAAATCGCATTTTAGGCTTAAGAGTTGGTTTATGCTGTATTATACCCTGATCATTTACCGCACTGTGGTATGCTCTTTTTAGAGTTATTCAACAGCTTTATTAATAGATTCCTTGGGTCAGGTATTGCTTAAATATGTGTAAAACTTGACTAATTCACATGAAAACAATGACAATAAAGCGTTTATTTTATAGCAAATTAACTGCAATTAGAATCAGGGCTTTTCTGTTTGTTTGTTCTCTGAAGGATAGTTAAAACTTCATCACCAAAGATAAACATTTATAATGTACTAATAATGTTTTCCTTCCCTTGCCCCACCACCCACAAGAAAGCTAATACTTTCAACCCCACAGGAATCTAACAATCTCCAACAGAGCACAGTATTGCAGAGTCTAAAAGTAGACAGATCTTTAGCTGAAACTGCAGGGGACATTTTAGACTGACAAAGGACTTGTACTCAAATGTGCCTAGGGCCCTGGGAGTAGCACAGGATCTTTACTGATCACTAAGGCAAAGGGACTTTCATTTTGCTCCCCTCACCTCCAGCAGCAGAGTTGTTTCTAATGATAAGCTACAGACCCAAGCTAGGGCTTTCAGAAGTCTCTTTGGCTCTGATTCAAAAAGGAGGTTAGATTTCACAGTCCCGAGCTACCTTTTGTCACTTAGTGTGAATTGCTCTGGGCTGTCTGTCATATAAATAATGGCCTGATTAAACCCCTCACATGTGGGGGTTGTCACATATTCAGCAAAAGGCTGTGGGTTTATTTTGATAGTTTGGAAAACAGAAAACAGATTTGTTCTGTGTGTGCAAACCCCCCTAATGGAAAATATTCCTTATTCCCCTCTCTTCCACACCCAGATGATGGAAAATTGTCTCTGACAAGGTAACTGACTCTGTAGAGAAGGGGGGACCAGTAAGTGTAGTTAATCTCAACTTGCTTCCTTGTAGCCAAACTGGGGAGATAGGGACTGGATGGGTGGACTACAAAGTGGGTGCAAAACTGGCTGGACCGTTCAAACAATACAACAGTTGAAGTATAAATGATGTCCAGCTAAGAAAGGTGTTGTTCCTCAGGTGTCATGGGCCAATACCATTTAACATCTTCCTTGACGACCTACTTGATAGGAAAAAATGCACCCTCAGCAAAGCCACAGGTGATATCTCATAAGACAGGGGAGAGGGAGCTGTAGGGTAGGGCTGCTCTTCAGAGAGACCTTGGCAAGCTGGAAAAGCAGGGCAATGGGAATTTCAGGAAGCTGAAAAGTTTAAAATGTAAAGTCCTGCGCCCAGGAGAGAATAACTCCATGCAACAGTGTAAGCAGGGCACTGACTGCACAAGGAACAGTTCTGAAGAAAAAGGCACACAGATGCTGGGGGACAACAAATTGAACGTGTGTCAGCAAGGCTTCCTTATAGCAATGAAGGCTGAGTATTGGTCTGTGTTAAAGACAGCATCAATAGCAGATCCAAGGAATTAATTATTCCTACTACTTGGCACTTAGTTAAGTTGGCCTCTGGAGTAGTATATGGGTTTGGGCCATCCATGCAAGTGAGACATTGACATACTGATGCAAGGCCAGGAGGGAGAGATGGATCTGTCTAACTTCCACAAGGGAAGGCTAAGAAGAGAGCTAACTGTTGCTTTCAACAAGAGTTGGATAGTCACTCCTTTCAGCAGGAGAAGCAGGCAGATTTCAGAGTACAGAGAAAGAACAATTGGATAGCCAGAACACAAGCTCCGTTTCTAAATCAAAAGATATTTAAGGCAGGTAAATACTCACCTCTATGATTGCTGGAGGAAGGACATGGAACGGGAAGTTAATTACTCATATGATAGTATCTTGCTTAATCCAGCATGGAGACTGTTTTCTTATGTACAGAACATTAGAAGTTATGTATAAATACACATGGGCTCCTGATGAGCTTTACACTTACTACTTCATACAAGTTGGTATAAAATCCCCACTGGAACAAGGCAGGGTTTCTGAAATTTGAGAATAATGTTGCCTTTCTCTGATTTAAGCAACATTGATTTTGAACACAATGACCCATATTCTACTCCAAAGTAGCTCCATTATTTCAGTATTATTGTACTAGTATGAAAGTCTTTTCTTCTCAGAAGAAGAAATAGTTTAACAACGTGGGCTTACTACAAGATACAAAGTCTTACATCATTAAAGGCAGACATCTATTGTAAAGCAATTGTAAGGTGAAGAACCTCTGTAGGCTGATCCATCCTATCCTAACATAATTGTCTACAATGAGAGGAACCTACTCCCACTCACTGAAAAGGGAACCTTGACAGCTAGCCCATATTTTACACTTAAGATTTAGGTAGCTATACAGAAGTGTTACAAAGATAAATTTCACTGTAATAGTAGTGAAGTGGCTGATGAAAAAGTGAGTAAACCTACCAACCTGATGTTCCCAAACAAACAGTGAGAAGCTCTGTCTCCTCTATATATTGCTAAAATTAAACGTAGGTGAGCTGCATTCTTCTGCATTTACCCTTAATTACACCATTGATTTGATGTTGGTTGCCAGTGAAGCTTAATAATGAACTCCAGTATTTAGCACCAGAATTGAGTGAAATGAGTTCACTAGCTTTGTTCCAAACCTAGTTCACAGCACACAGGTTCTCCTCATTGTAATTTACATTATTTGCATTATTGGCAGTTCTCCCAACAATGCTGTATTAGACTAAGAATTGCAAGTCAAGCATATATTTGTTTTAGTATGACTTAAGCAATTATTCATTGCAAGGAAGCATTTGCTTTCTCAGTTTAGATACAGCTGTGGTTTAAAGACCCTTTAAAAAAAAAATCTATTTCAAATTGAACTGTTAAATTTACTACTAGGCAGAAGTTCAGAGCCAGAAGCTAAGGGGTTTATTCATGAATGTAAGCCAAAAATGGATGCCCTTATATTGAGCCTGTCAAATGTATTGATGCTTATTAATGCCATATAAATCTTAGTTAATAGGTTTTCTAAATCTTGGTTTCTTTTTTTTTTTTTAATCCTCCATCATAATCTGAAGCCACCACCTGTAAGGAGACAGCGAAGAAAAGTAAATCTGGGTGTTGAGAAATTACCATAAACAAAACTGTTCTTTCATTCACTTCACATGGCCTCAGCATTCAAGATGGGTTTGGATTGACAGTTTTTCATTTAGAGTCAAAAAGTGAGTTCCCAAGTCAAGACGAGCATCTTCTGGTAAAAATCTAACAAGTCTATTCATCTTTGCTATAGCAGAGGAGGAAAGTCCATTTGTTTCCCCACCACTATAAGATTTAAAGACCTAATTATTTCATATGATTCAAGATTTGAAGAACATATTCTGAGGGATGTGGGATTTCTAAGGAATTCCATGAATAGGTGTCACCTTCTCCCTCATTATGCCTCACTGTGGCTTCCAGCCATCTTAGGACCTCTAGAATGACTGGTAAGAGTTTTGTTCCACATCCAGGGTTTGATTTAGAAAGCTGCCTGAAGCTGTGCACTGACAAACAAATATTATAATTAACTAAATCAGTAATCCTAACATCCCTGTTTATTTGTTCCCCTTTTATTTCCCCCTGCACCCTTCCTTCTGTGTAAACACAGTATTACTTAATCAGGAACTGGTTTACCTTGGTTTTCTTTTTATAATAGATCAGCGTTACTGAACAAAGCAGAGGTAACAGATGAGTATACTAATTGGAGATGTCAGGGCATTGGGGATTTCATTAATGACTGAGAAATGGACTGAGAAACATCAAACACTTCCTCTCGCCTCATCGTGCTCCTTATCTGTGGAAAATGAAAAGCTGGTTAAGCCCTTTTGTATTTTAGCAGAGCCTAAAAGTTGATACCAAAGTGGGTATCTTGTCAGATCAAGAAACATGGAGACTGAGTTTATTTTGTCAAACAAAATATTAGAATAGAACCAAAACCAATCTGAGAGAGTGCTTTATTCTAAGACTGAATTTTACTCAGCCAAAAATAACCAAAATCTCTCCAGAAAAGAAATTGGCAGATAAGCTATCGGCACAATAATATATTTTAATGCTTTACAAACCTTTCAAAAGTCTCTTGGCCACTTATAAAATGGAGGAATGGACAGAGCAATACAGGATTTCATACAACTCTGCTGAAGCAATGAACTGGGAGGCAGGACTTGTGGGTTGGTCTGTGAGCTCCACTGCTGTCTGACTGTCGGCAAAACATCATTCTGTTTCTAAACCACCACTCTTCCCTTTCCAATAATAAAGCATTGATTCCCCACTCTCCTTTTTATAAAATGTTTTGATATTTGAAAAGAAAAAGCATTGCACAAACTGGATTCTGCAAACGTTCAGTGTATAAATCAGATTCTCTACAATGTGTGCTTTATTGGAAAAAAATCTGATTCACTGAAACTGATTGCTTTTGTTGAAATATATCAATTGGACAAAAGTTCCCTCAAGTCAGATGGAATTTCAGATAAGTGAGCATGAAAGAGATTTCATTCACTGTTTTTCACTGGCAGAGCTGCTCCCCTTCATCTGAATAATGGATTGCAGGAGGCTGACTTGACAATCTCCTGGCTGAGACAATCAGGTGGGTGCGCAGAATAAAGGACAGAAAGGGGTTAGGTCCTGTATCTCTCCATTGCCAGCTGTGCACATTAACTTGAGTGTCTTCGCACAGTTTGCTCTTATGGTGTTCCTAGCCTTAGGCAGGAGATGAGCTCTCACCGACCATTATTTCAGCTGCATAGTGAAAGGTGTGGTTGAGTGTACGTCTGGGTTGAGTGCTCTCTTGAAGGACCAACTGCTCATTGTACCAATTTACTGTTGCTATCCTTATTAATAGGATATGTATTTCTACTTTGATATGTCTAGAAGGTTCTAAGAAGAAACAATACCCTTTTCTAGCCAGCAATACCTGTAAAGATAGAGATTTATTGTGAAATCTTGCTCTGGAATGGAGCTTCTATAAAGTTATTGGAGGGTTTAGTTTAGACAGCCCTGAATAGTGTTTCATTATCATTGACATTTTTGTGGCATCAATAGCCAAGACTATTAGTTCACTATAAAATTCATTGGAAAATAAGAATTTTTTTTTCATAGGTCTGTCTTAAGTTCAGAGGAAGTTTAGTAATCAGAATTCAATCTTCTGATGTTCTGTTTTGATCATCTCTAGTTGAAATTACTTGTTGGATGGTCTTTTAACACAGGGTGATGTTACAAAGAACTCAGTTGCAGTGACTCAACTGGCACATAAACTTGCTTCCAACTGTAGGATAAAATTAGATCTGTTCTCAGAAAGTGACCATTCAAAAAGTCCTGGTCCTTGCTAAGAGTAGTATTGTTCACTTTTTAAGTGTCAGTCTTCTCTCCAGAGCACTATTAAATCTTTACCTCAGTTACAAACCCTTTCCTTTCTGAGGCAACATAACGGATTTTTGTCCCAGAACTTTGCAGAGATAACCCTCACAGCATTTCATTTTTCCAAAGGGAAAGTTCAGGGATTAATAAATCAATTATTTTCTGCCATGAAATAATAAACATTTTAAAAAGGAAATGCTTTTTAACTGAAAGTAAATTTCTCTGGGGAAAAATGTTAATTTCTAACTTCAGATTTTCAGTGAAAAGGAAATTGTGATAGTACATTTTTCTCCTCCCAACAATTAAAGAAAAAACACCTACCCTTTAAAAAATTTACTTTTTTTCATATAATTCTTTCAAAACTACACTTGTTTGCTGGTTGGTTTAATGAGAAAAAACAATATTTTTCCACTGAGGTTTTGTTACAGAACTAATTAAACCGTATTGTTAAAATTAGTTAAAATTCCCTCAGATCTAAACTGGTACTGTGGAGTCCTGTCACCAGTGAATAATATTGCTGCTTATAGTGAATTTCTTTTGCTAGCCTTTTTTCTTCCTTACAGTTCCAACTTTTATAGTTAGTTAATATGACTATGTTAAGATTTATTGGAAAGATTAATAGTTATTTTGATGAGTCTTCCGCTATGAATATATTTTTTCTCTTAATAATAACTGAAATGTGTAAAATATCCAACTGAGATAAAGAGAGAAGAAAAAAAGGCCACACATCATCAAACAGTTTATCACCATGGAAAATACCACAAAATAGCCCATAATTATGGAAAATCAAATATAAGTGAGCCCATAAAGATAACTTCTTTCTTTCAACATGCAGTCAGGGGAAGAAGAAAAAAAAACCCAAACCAACCCAAAACCACATGAGCTGAAAAATACATTAATGTTGTAATTCAACAAAGCTAAACTTGTTAAGGCACATGATTAAAACTTTTTGGGAGTCTAAATAAAGCTATAATTTTTTTCCATACTGAAAAGAAGTATGTAATAAAAACTACATAAAATAAGAAAACCCTAGTTTTGATGCACTGGCAGGCCCACAAGTGTATCTATACATGTTCCTTTATTAACAATTCAGGCTTCTTTTAGTAGTTGAATAATACATTATGGTTTCAGATGAAAATCATGATGCAAAAGAAAAACATTACTATAAGCTACAAAATCAGCAATTTCTAACACAAATGAGGGAATCATTTTGACTTGCAGCCCTCTACACCTACCATTTTCAAGGTTAACGGTTATGGGGACCACCTTTTCAGTATGCAAATTCAGTCAGGCCAATTATGGGATTTTGATACAAAGATGCATTCCTCCCCAGTGTAAGATTTATCTGCATAGTATCAAGTCTTAAAGCACTGAGGTCTTTTCATCTTTGTCTTTTATGATGCATATATAAAGTACAGAAAAGGAGAGAAAGCTCTCTACTCCTCACTTCAGAAATAACTTCATCTTAACTGTGAACTCTTATTGTCCTCCTGTCAAAAGGGACTTTCTTCAAAAAAGGTGTTCCCAGCCATCTGTTCACAAGGGACATTGTCAGCTGGCAAGTTTGGTTGGGTTTTGTTGCTTTAATTCATTTTCAAAAAATTCAGACTTTCCAAATCCGGCAGCAGATGCAGGGTAACAAATTTGTGTCTGTCAGCCCACTATTCCCTGATGAGATGCCTGTGAGCATGCTGATTATACATATGCAACTAATTAGGACCATGGTTAGGATAACTTAATGGATTGATTTACCTCCATATCCAGTTAAGTGGCAACCTCATGAGCACACAGAGTAGCAGATACTGCCCCATGATTTCCTGCTGTCTGAGTCTTGCCAGCCAACCTGGAGAAGCCAGACTTCCCATCTCCTCAGTCACAGATTGCCTCCTAGAAGCTGTGAAAGGGGAAAGATACTTCAACACGGGGAGGGGGGAGAGGTAAATAGCACTCTTTTTTGACAGGAAGGGATGGCTGTTTCTGAGTGTAAAACCCATTTTGCTGCTTTGTTTCCTTTTCATGAAGTGCTAAAGGCCTCTGGCACTGTTTTAATGGCCCGTCTGGTTGAATATAAGCAGCAAACTTTTGGCAGAGTGTGGAAGCCAACTCTTCATTAGTAAAGCCCCTTGCCTCTGTGGTGCCAACTATCCCTCACACATAGTCCTCCTTATTTCAGCCTAATGATGAGTGAGGTCCCCGCACCAGGCTATGGCTAGAGAGGCTTGGTCAAGTCCAAGCACAGCAGCCACCTTTTTGTGAGGCAGCAAGGTTGACATGGAGGTAACATGATCAGCAAGGACAATGTGTCTAGTGCTCCTAGCGTTCGTTGTTGAAGTCCAAAGTAGTACTTGCCAAGCTGGGAAAAGAGAATCGTTCCCTGTGTAGGACAGTAGTGCACATAAAAAGCACTTCTGTGTTGCTTCTGTGTACTCCTCTCAGGGTCAAAATGCAGCTTCCCCTGCTGAGATTCAACAACCTGCAAGTGTGGTCCTCACACATGGGGGCTTGTACAGATTACCCTTGGTGGGACCCACATTGGTGCTTCAGGGGCAAAATTCTTCTCAGACTAAAGGAAACTCTAAAGTAGGTCAGATCAGCCATACGCAAAGTGGGTTGATTTTTCTACGTTGACTGGGCTCTAGAGGCACCTTCATGGGTAACTGCAGCTGCAGACTTCCAGGCTTCCTCCCTCTTAGCTCTGTGCCACAGAACTGAAGTCCCACAGAGGAGGGACCACCATGGGATTTAATTCAGGGAAACAATTTCACTGAAGTGACGGTTCTAAATGCCTGGTATTATTAGAACCAACTCCATTCAAAGTTGACAGAAGGAAAGGAATATCACTGCCAATTCACAAGTAACAAAGAAACTTCGTAGAAAAGCATCTCTCAGGTCTCTCTTTATTCAATACGATAAGTCAATAAGTCAAGTAGTACAAATTTGTGGGGACCCAGTCTTTGTTCTGCTCATCACGAAAGTATTTGTTTCTGATGATCTGGCACTGTTTACTGTTAGAGAGCAGATTCAGTGACCAGAGAGCCAATGGCTTTGTCTAATTTGGTATCCAGTATGGGTTTGTCAAGCATTACCTCATGTAGGCTCAGTTCTCAGTTCCTCATGCTTTGAGTGGGCAAAAGCAGTGTTTGCGAATGATCCACAGTGCTGTGATTTCACGAATCATGCTTGGTCTCTAATGAGCAAACTCTTTCTGCAGATGAATGAAATCATTGTCATACTGTGCAGGCTGTAGAACTGCATCTGCCTTTTTGCCCCAGACATTGTCAGTTTCCAATCAATGGTTCATCTGAGCAATGTGATGGGCAAGGCCTGACAAGGAGCAGTATTCTGGGTCCTTTGAAGCTGAGTGCTTCTAAGTGAAGCATTTCTAAAGCTACCGCACAAGAATAAAAACAGTCTCAGAATATGTGGTGCACATTAAAGGCTTCACTAAATGTCTACTGAAAGAATAAGCTAACCGTTTCCATCTTTACTATAGAAGAGTGCTTATGTATATATTTAGTGGACACATTGTCCTACACTGACCTACATGATCTACTTATTGGGGAAGGAGTTGTACATGAGCTAACAATCATGTCAATGTTTAAGTATTGCACTGAAATGTCATATATTAGCAACATATTTTAAAGGATTTAAAGTACTAGAAGGACTGCAGGGTGACTGGTAGACCAGTTTGCAGAATGATTTAGGAAAATACCTTCATCAAAGAATTTCTTAAATGCAGGCCTAAGATACATCCTTAACTGTTTTATTCAACCAGGTCTTCTACAGAAGTACTTGCCTATCTCAAAGTGTATTAGATGCAACACAGAGTTAATTGAATATTTGTAGGCTTCACATTACATTTGTGCTAAAGGACATTGCTGAATCAGGGATTTAATGGGCAAACAGTTAAACAAAGGAATCATGTGCATGGCTTGAGCCAGGAAGCAGGAGGCAAGAATCCAGAGCTTTTTTTCACATCTCTGCCTTTGGGAAAGTTAGATTAATCTTTATACTTGTAATAGATTTTGAGCTTTCCTTATATACTGTTGTACCTCAGGCATCCCAGATATAATTAGAAATAGTAATCAAACGTCAGCCTCATGTTTATTGTACTTAGCAACTGTGAGATTTAGTTACTTAGTACGTTTCATGTACTTTGGGGTCCTTAGACAATGAAGGTCATGTATCTGCTTAGATAGATGTTTAGAAAAATGTAAGCCATTATTATTCAAATGTACTTGAAGTCTTAAGTATTATCAGTCATAGAGATATGAGGAGGACAGAGGCTGTGATAACCACTCCAGCTGTTAGAGTGGCCACCAGTTCTTAGAGAAGATGGATTCAACCTTTCCACTATCAAAATAACAATAAATAAATAAATAAAGAGGGAAAACAATTACACATTTCAAAGTTACATTTAAAAGTTAGGACAAGCTGTGCTGAAGACAGTGGAGGGAAGACAGCCAGTTTCCTTGCAACAGGTCCTGGACATAGATTCTTCAGTGCCTTGAGAGCACAGCCAAAGCACTTCCTACCATTTGGGACATACATAAGGTTTATCTTTTCTTTTATCTCTTTAGCTTCTAAAACATGCAGGCCAACTTTCCCACCTTTAGCATAGTGGGATACTGTGGAAGAATCTCTGTCTCACATTCGTATGGCCACTTATCTTGAGATTTCTTCTTGCAACTTTTCAGTCAAATGTGGCTAGTAATAACCAATGTATTCAGTAATGATGGTGAGGGGAGAGATGGGAACAGGCAGAGAGACACACTGGAGAGACCTCCTTTCCCTCAAAGAAAGCAGTGAGAGAAATATATTAACCTTTCTCTTCTTTATCCATCAATGTTTCAAATATCTTTGTCCTTTGAGTGACTCTTCAGCTTTATAAAAAAATGTCATATGCACTTGGCTTAGTTCCAAAATGACCAAAAAGCTAGGGAGGGACTTGCAGGGGAACAGAAACATTTTTCACATTTGCTTTCGCAGCTAGTAAGCAACACTGGTTGCAAAGTCAAATAGTGGAACAGCTCAGCAGAAACACTGTAACCAGTCAGCACCATTTTCTCCTCCAGGACTAATATCTATACTGATAATCAAATGTGTGCAGAAGTTCATATGGGTCCAATCTTAATTTTGGTGAAAAAGGCAAGGACTGCAAGATGCAAAACAGATGAAAGAATCAAATATCGATGGGCAGGCAGCAGCAAATTCAATTCTTTGATTTTTTTCTATTTTTTGCTACTTTGAGCTTTGGTCCGGAAAAGGATTATGCATATTAGTAGTCTACTTAAGCTCATCAGTTTCTAGGTTTTAGGATTGGAATGGCCCATTATTATCATCCAGTGTGACCTGCAGAACAGAAGCCAAAGAATTCCAGCCGATAATTTCTGCAGTTCAATAAGCTGCTTATTGACTTGATCCTCCAAAATGCTGAGCTTTCTGGCCTCAGTCGAACCAAGCATTTGAAAGTGAGCCACTTTAAGAGGGAGACAAGATGACTACCCACAGCTTAAAATTACCCACAAACATGTCTTACTTGCATGGAGCCCAAAGGAGTTTCCTAATAAAGGACTTAATCCTTCATGGCAGTAAGAAGGTGATTTAGGCCTGCAGTGCTGGACCCATAACTAAGGCAGTTGAGAGTGCACACATACTCATTCAGCATATACACAGAGGATCATTTACAGGGCTGTTCAGAGCATAAACTCAAAATTTGTCATTCGTCAAATGTTACTTTGCTGGGATCAAACCAGGTTTTGAAAATGTGTTGATCAATGCCACCATTGACAGAAATATTCCTAAGACCTGGAGAAGACACCTTGGATGATTCCAAGGACCTTGAAGCTCACCCAAACCCCAACCTTCTTATTTTGGAAAGGGGCATTTTAACAAAATTCCATTTCATAAAAGCTTTGAATTTAACTCTAATGCAGAAATAGAACAAAGGTAAAATCTCTCAGGTCATTTAAGAAGGGAATGACCAGACTCCTGAGAAAGCAGATTCCTTGTTTTCTTTCTTCTCTGCCCTTTTAAAATGGGTTGTTATACTCACTTACTGCCCTCTGGGACTGTGCCTCTTGCTTTCTTTGAGCACTTTTATAAAACCAAGAAAGGAAAAATACCTGTCGTTCTTTAATCCTTGGGTTCAACAGACAATCTGGGATTCCAGTCTGAAATGTCAAACTGCTTACGTCCACCTGCAGAACAAAGTTGAATTTTCAAATCTTTTATTTATTTATCTATTTGTCTGGGTTAAAAGTTATCCTAGTACCTGTCATATTCCTTGTTAAAGCCCTTTGGTGAAAGGACTTTGAAGCACTATTCATAAATCTCATTCTTAAAGAGCATTCCTTTGAGGTAAAAAAAAAAAAGACAAACAAAGCTCTTTATTTTTCACTGCTCATTAGATTTTCATATCTGGAATGAGCATGGGGCTTCAAAAGGAACAAAAGGAAAGCAGCAACTGCAATTGCCTGCAATATCTTAAACACTGTCCCTATCTACGCGTTCAGTTCCCATCCTAACACACCACACTCGTGTTCAGTGCAAAAAAACCATGGGTAATCTCTATGAATCAGTTGTGAGTTTTGTCCATCAAAAGTGTCATGGTGTACATAATGGCCTGAATTCAGCTTCTTCACATGTTATTGTCCAAAGTCTAGTAGCCTCTCCCAGAAAGTCCTTTAGGGTCCCTGTATAATTGAGTGTCTCCAATTCGTTTGGTTTATAAAATGGTGCATATCACCCCTTGAATATCTGATCTCTCTTTGGACTCCAGAGGAAAGTCAAAGCCACACTCGAGACATAAATGTTCCAGAGAGCTGAAGCTAGTGAGTTTATTCCTTCTTCCTTTGGAAAAAACTCACAGTGGTGTTTTGATTCAGTTGAAGAAAACAACAAAAAAACCCCATCAAAATCTGCAATGAACTGTTTTCCTTTTTATCTGCTATTTCTAAAGATGGATGCTCACTTGATGTGAAACTTGGATCCAGTTTACATTTCTGAACATGAAACAACTCCTATGATAAAATTTGAAGAAATAAAAAGTTATTTCAACACTCTTATTTTAAATACTTTGAAGAATTTTCATTTATGTAAAAACATTTTATATAATCTTCATACTGTAGTCACAAATTTATTTTACTAGGTATGTAACTATTATTTAATTGTTTAGAAATTCTTCAAAATTTACAAAAATATTTAGAAAAAATAATTAATGATAAATACCCAGATTTCAGTTTTTCATTTTGAAAGAATAGCAGAAATTGCTGAAGAAAAGAAATAGGGTTTTCAGACCAGACTTTGTATGTTGTGGGTAGCACTGCTCATATTTCAGAGACCAGCATAAAAATTGACTCTAGTCAAGTTAGCATCTGTGCATTTAGCAATCATCTCTTTATTTAACCTCATAACAAGTCAGGGACAGGCTTACTTCCACAGTGGTCTGAGAGTACAGCTACGTTAACAGAAGCAGTGAGTTAACAGTGCCATAGCATAACAACTTATGGCTCATCAGTGAGTGTCAATAACTGTGTGTAGTCTGTGTGTCTGTATGTGTTCTTAGCTCTTTGCAATCAGGATGAAAGGCCTGCTTAGCAGATGGAAACCTGTCAGTTCCTTTTTACTAAACTGCTTTTCCGTGTCATTGATACTTCAAGGCATTCCTTTCTTTAAAAATCCAACTGCTTCAATAAAATCACAGGGTGAGTCAGATAGGAACCATTTTTCGAAGTATTTGTTGACTCCTATTGTAAATGTCAATTGTTCCTGAGAGGATGGCCTCCTGGTCAGGAGGCTGGCATCTCCTAATATCCTGCTTAACTTGAATGCCAGAAACAGAGGGGAAAAAGTAAAAAGTCCAACCCTTGAGACTACAGACCAATGGGAGTTTAACAACGTGAATTTTATAGCATATTTATTTTCCTTGTCACTGTAATGGTCAGTGGGCTTGTATAACTGTGCAAGAAAAAAATCCCAGAAGAAAAGGTTCCTCATTTCTCCTCATTTTTCAGGGCTGGTTCAGCTCTTCTCAGTCAGAGCAGGCTCTGCATTTACTGGTGTGCAGCTGAGTCAAGGAAGGCAAAAATGGAGGTGGCAAAAATGGAGGTGGCAAGAAGCTGAAGGGAACCAGTCAGTAATGTTGTCTCAGGTGTGTTTTCTGCATTAGCTAAACTATAAAGTAACCTTCTCCACATGTCTGCATTACAGAGGGAAGACACATCAAAGATTGTTTTAAAGCAAAACTGACAGCAAAACCAAGGACCACCTGAATGCTCCCTCAGTACCAACATAAATGCTAAGGTAATTGCTGAGTTCTGTCCTTTTACAGCTATGCTGCTAACACTAACCTCAACTAGATAGGTTAAAATTAGCTGAAATACTTCTGACTTAAACAGCAGTTCAAGAATAATTGGTTATTTGCTATATATTGCAACAGCTGCACCCAGGTCTTTTGCTCACTTCACCCTCCCTCCTCACTGAAGCTGGTCACCTCTTTTTTTCCTGTAACTGCTCCCTTCCACCACAGACCCCTTCATTCATTACTTTTGAGCCTAAGCTATCCACTGGCATATGGAAAGCAAAAGTCCTTCAATGCTCACAATGCAGGTCTTGGCTCAGAGTTCATTTGAGACAGAGTCCTTGCCCCTCTTCTCAGCCTCCATGCTCTGGTAAGGATCATGCTTGGAAAGGTGGAGATGCATCTCAGAGTGATCCGAAGAGGGGGGGCAATGGGTACAAAGTGAGACTCCTCTTTATTCACCTTTTTGGGTGGATTAAAAAAAAAAGGATTCCTTCAGTTGGGTCCTCCCAACACAGGAGCAAAATTGTCAAGGAACGGTTCAGGAAAGGTACATAGCAGAAGGGTATGCTATTAGGCACCACTAAGGAGTCATCTTCCTCTGATATATTAGGAATAATAGCAGCAGACCCACCACATTCCCAACCAGACATTATCTAGATGAGTTCATTCTGCTGCGTCCTTCTTATTACAGCAGTAATAACAACAGTGTTGCTCTGATGGATTCCCGTAGTTAATTTCTTGATGTGACAGAGAAGGCAGGTCTTGTGGCAGGCTCTCTGTGGAGCCTGGCAGATCTCTGTATACGTCATATCTGTGGATTATATTTCAGGTTTTTCTTTGCCTCCCTAAAGAAGTAGTATGTATTTCTTTTTATCAGCAAGTCTCACAACATTTTACTGAAAAAAATGTGTCTCAGTGTTATGAATGTAGAAAGTGAGTTACAACACGTGTCCCACATCACTGGACAGGCAATCAGAAAAGAAAAACTAGCATTCCTCCTCTGCCAAGTGCTTGTCCTGTGCAGATGCTGGACCAAACCTGGGATTTTGTCATGTAATAAATCCTCTGACTCCAGGAAATAAATCATGAATGCATAATGCCTGTAGCTTTATGGAGATTTGCTGCCAAAGTCCGTTTTCATCTTAGAGTACGTTTCCAGAACCTCTTCAAACCCACCATGGTGCAGGCTGCCATCAGAAGAGGTGGTTTCCCCTCGCAGCTGCTTGTTCTCTCCTTGTGTTGGCCACACAAGGTACATACCACGCCAGCTCGAGCCACTGCCATAGCACAGGCGGGAGGTGGAAAAGCCATTTCTTGGACAGTAGCTCTGACAGCAACTGGTTTTGGTCTCAAGATGACCTTCATCCAAAATCACATGTTGGGACTTTACCACGTGTTTAAGCCCTTTGGTCCAAAAACAGTAAAAACCCCGAACAACACAGAGACCTGATTCAAATGAAGCTTTGTTAGCGACGATGCCTTACAGGCATCTGCTATAACCATGGATGTCAGTGAATCAGTCACAGAAAAAATACTTTTGCATGCTCAGTGAGACCTGATAAAACTGACTGACTGACTGTTCCCTTCTGGGAGAGTGAGAGCACTCATCTTCAGCTAGCAAAAAAAAAAGTCTCATGCCCCTAACTTGCATGGGTAATAAACCCTAGGTTCAATAGGCTTGTCATCTGGTGGTGAGTCACCACCCACCTTATAATGAATAGCATTAATTTGGTTTTGAAGGAACAGCATTTGCATGTTATGTCTTACGGGGTTATAAACAAAGAATGAATCTGATATGTGCTGTACAGACAGCTCACGTGGGCAAATAAAGCAGATTTTATTCATGGAGGAAATCCCAGAGGGAGCTGGGAATTTGTGCTAATGCCAGTTAATCTCAGGGTTTAGGAGCTGGAAAAGAACAAGGGGAAATAGTTTAAGAACCCATCCCAGCTGGTGGTAGTGTCTGTGCTTTGGGAGGATATGTACACATGCAATCATCCATCCCATACCCACCCACAGGCACACGCACACACCTCAAGAGCTTCAGAAATGCTGTACAACAGAAATTCCTATGGAGTCAAGGGGAACATCTGTTCACTTGACTTTTTGTCAGGCCCACTTTTGGACACAGCATGTGTACATGTGACACTTTCTCCCCTTCTACCCTCATTGTCTTCTTCACCAGGGATCCATCTCTCCTTCCTACTTTTCACAGATTACAGGTGTCATTGCAGAGAAGTGGTTTGTCCCAGTCCCCTTCTTGCACGGCAGTGGGAAAAGGGCAAGGAGAACAGCTAAGGCATCTTTTGCTTCATGTTGTCTTTCCTGTTCTGCCTTCGCTAAGATTGTGAGTATGAGAGTTCAGTGCACGTGTGTCTCCATATATGTTACATGACATGGTCAAAAAGCATGTTACGACACTGATCTCTCATGGGACCCCCACCATCAAGGTCTACTCCTCTTGCAAATGCAAAATCAAGGTGGGAAACTGTTTGCATCCATGGAGCTGAATGTGGAAAAGGACAGGCAGCTGAGGTCTCTCAAAAAATCCAAGCTATTTGTGTCTCATTGTAAAGTAGGCATTGGCATACAGACATATACAGCAGTTATGCACACACACATACAGAGAGCGAGCTTTTATTTTTTATCTTCCTTTTTAAAAAAAAAAAAGATCTCGCACTATGTCTTTGAGTTAAAAACAAACAGGGAAATGAACACAAAGACAGTCATTTAAAATTTAAATTATTTTTTTTACTGCCTCTCCATCATTTCTGTTCCAAGGAGCTGTTGAACATTACCCTGTCAACTCTTCAAGTATTTAACTACAAAATACTCTTCATAAATAATGTAGGCAGATTAACTAAATGGTACATAATTACTGCAAATTTAGAGTCCCGTTGCAGAATATATTTTATCCATGATTACAGTGCTTACAGACTTTCCAAACACTCTCTTGTATATTTGACAGTAAGCTATAGGAAAATTTCAGCTGTCTATAACTGCTTTTCAGAATCTGTAATAACCTAGATTAACATGTTATTAAAGACTTTGATTTAGAAAACACCTAATACATTTTTCTATTTTTTCCTTCCACTTAAAGTTCAAAAAAAAAAAAAAAAAAAAAAGGCATGAGATTGGACTTGTAAAGTGGAAGTTTTCAAAGTTGATTGCAGGTTCACAACTCTGTAACAAGGTACTTTCACTCTGGCAGAGACTCAAACGAGACAATTAACAGGAGCAATGAAGCAATTCAAAGAGAGGGTTGTGGGGCTTTTTAATTGGTACTTCAGAAAGCCAAAGTTCCCTCTATATGGAAAAGACAGGAGCCAGGGAGTAATTGCCTAGCCACTTCTGTAAAAAGGGCTTGAAATCTCAGTTAAATAAGATCTTGATCTTAGCACAGGAAGGTCATGATTCTCTGGAATTGTAAATATGTTCCTCCCCAGCAGTGGCCCATTAATGATTTGAAAGATTTTGCACTGGTCATTACAAGGTACTGAATGAATGCCAAAACAAAAGCTAAAATGTAGGCTCACTACAGTTCCTGTCGTGTAATAAGGGAAAATCTCCACTGACTGCAACAGCAGCTGGGCCTGCCTCTATTGGTAATGAAATAGCCATCTTATATCTTACAGTCTTCACTGTGTTGATGCTCACAGTACAAATGTGATTGTGGGTAAGGACAATATATCTGCTTCTGATAGTCTGAATAGAGGTTGAGTTACTGGTCCCAGAGCAGCAGATGTTTTTCAGACTATGCTGATATTAAGTTTCCAGAGTCCTGGGCAGGCAACAAAAGCACCATTATTTGACCAGGGTCCAATGCTGTGTTCTGTCCTCAAAAGTGTACCAACATAAAAGTTTCAGCAATGTAAGCACAATTCAATTTTGTTCATTCTCAGGCCAGCTCACTTCAGCATTCACTGTGTGTGTCTTCTCCATTCTCCCCATGCATTTTGAGAAAGCAAAGGCAGCAGCAGGCAGATTGCCTTTAAAATCAGCAAAGCTTTGAATGACAATTGCTATCTGGTGCCTTCAGTGTCCAAGTTAGGATGGTACCATGCAGAACTGTCTTGTTCCCATCCCAGTTCTATTGCTCATTAGGTGAATTGTAGGCCTGCAGAGAGTGACTTATAGAGCATTCCCATTTCCTCTTTAATCCAGTGGGAATTTGGGGTTCAAACTTCCCTTCTCAACTGTGCATTGACCTCAGTGTCGTGCTTCACTGCGTTGGGTGTACGAACACTCCATGAACTCATGAGATATTCCCTTGGCACTGAAGGTTGCAGAAGTGAAGGAGCTCAGTGTCTCACACTATTAGTCAGCATGTCATTGAATCAATGGAGCTGGGATCAATCCTTATGAAAACAAAACCCCATTTCTTATTTGCTGTTAACCTTGAGATTCTTACAGCTATAGCAACAGTAATGGAAAGACCAACTTCTGAGTATATTAGATGGACATAAGGAAACAAACTGGACCACTTCTGCCAAATAAATGATTTCTAGGCAACACATCTCTTAGGAAACATCAGGTTCTCAAAGAGATTCATTTGCATTGTGTTGGAAAAAATGCTCACATCGTTCCCAGGGCAACCTCTCTGATGTATTGCAGGGTAAGGACTTCAGAGGTGCACTGGGAAAAAAGCAAGTCTGAAATTTCACCTTCAGTCACTGCAGCTGATAATGATAAATTTGGGGCTGTCTTATCCACAGGTACTTGCCCTTGTCACCAAATATGGGGGACTTGGGATGTGCAACCCATACCTTGAAATGCTGTGCAAATTACTTATAGACAGACAAGTCTTATTTTACACAAAGAAGGAATTTATTGGTATATGGTAATTTGAAAGCCCATTCACTGTTCTCCATGCAGTACAGGTAAAATGAGGTTATTGTTTAAGCTGGTGTTTAGGTAATCTTCCTTCTATGGGCTACTTTTCGTATGTAATCTTGGAAAGCCATCTGTTCTCTCCGTGCTTTAATTTTTGATCTGTAAGATCAAGGTACTATGATTATCTTCATGTAACCCCGCATAGATCACAACTAGGTCGAAATGAAGAGTAGATCTTTTATTCAGTGGTTGACTTGAAAAATCAGAAAAAAAAAATTGCTTTAGGTTAAATAAAAATGGAGATATCTTCCTTGTATTTTTTATTTTTCATAAAAGCCATACATAGATATTGTATTCAGTCCCAAGCAATGTGATTAATTTGGTCTGGGCTTTTACCAATTCTTTTTTTCTTTTTTAAAAACACATTTTAATACATTTCATGTTACCATGTTTTCATTTTCATTTCTTTAAAAATTCTCAAAATGCGATAGTTTTAGCATCCAGAACACTATTTTTCATTTTAACAGTAGTGACACGATAAAGTTTTAATTTTAAAAAATAAATTATCCACAAACCTTTTTTCAGTGCAGAGGAGAGGTGCTAATATTATCTGCCAAATTTGAAAGAATTTCACAAATAATTGTGGTCCTTCCAGTTTTCATCTTCTATTTTTTGTCTTTTTTTTTCTTCAGCCCAGCTCAATATACAGTCCCTGAATACCCAGCCTCAATGAAAGCAGTTTTAACTTGGCTAATTGCCTATATTTTCTAGGGAAGGAAGGAATGACACCAGTGATGTTAAGTAGGCAGACCTGCTGCAAACACTGACAATCCCACATACAACAGTGAATTTTGTATTTCTGTCAATTAATCCTCATGTTTATTAGCTGAAAAAAAATGATAGGATTAGGCTGAAGGAGGCAGTTTATCACTCATCCCAGTCTGGTTTGTCTTTTATCATCTTTGCATTATGTTCTAGAAAATGCCAAACTTCACATGGAATAGGTCTCATCTGAGTTTCTTCCACTCTCATCTCAGTCATGGCAGCGAGCAGGAGACCTTTTATGGTTTTAGCATTTCACTTCATTTGTTTCAGTTGTGGCTTTTGTTCTGCCAGAGGAAGAAAAAACATGACAACAACAATTTCTCTTCTTGACATTCAGACTGCTCCATAACGCTACCCTGGTTTATATCTAATCTCTTACCCCTTCATCCCTGCTCAAACCTCATGTCTTTCTGGGCCTTGCCAGCGATTGCTGATCTGATCATCTACTTCTGCTGCCTTTCCACTTCCTTCTTCCACACTTCTACCATACCATGCTTGCAGCAACATTAAACAATAGCTACCAACAGTGAAAATGGAAAATTTTAATTGGTTGTTCTTCACTACCATCACTGAAGACCTACTTCTGAATGTGGGTAAATAAACAATGATGTCAAGGTTTCCTTTTAACATACTGTTTCATTGTCCTGTGTGGGGTAGGAATGAAGCAAGTAAAAACCTTCACCTCTGATTCTGGCTTATCTGCATTCATTTATTACAGAGGTTTTCAAAATCTAGATTTGCACACCCTCATAAATGAAACCCACTAATGGTAGGTCTCTAATCTTAGCTGTGCTACAGAGGGGAACCCACACTCCAGCAGATTGCAAAGCAGTGCTTCACTGGATTCCAGCACTGGGCTTCTCTTGAAACAGAGTGAAGGCCCTGTTGCCCTCATCAAACACTGAAAAGAATTTGTGCCTGCAAATGATCATGGGCATCTCTGCATACAGATTAGCATCTTGCTTGCAATTCTTGGGCCATATAGAATATATCTAATAATTGCAGCTTCTATTGTAGGATCTAATAGTGTGAGTAAAAGATGAGGAAAAAACATTTCCAGTGACACTGTTTCTTATATCTAGAATGACTTTGAAGGGTTGACATTCTTGTGTTTAGGCATTTAGCTGAATACTGGAAGATGTTGGTCAAAGTCAGGTTGAACAGATATATACATGTCTTGTATGATAGTGAGCGCACATGAGCCAGCAATGTGCACTCACAGCCCAGAAAGCCGATCGCATCCTGGGCTGCATCAAAAGAAGCGTGACCAGCAGGTCGAGGGAGGTGGTTCTGCCCCTCTACTCCACTCTTGTGATACCCCACCTGGAGTACTGTTTTCAGCTCTGGGGCCCCCAACATAAGAAGGACATGGACCTGCTTGAGCAGATCCAGAGGAGGGCCACGAAGATGATTGGGGGCTGGAACACCTCCCCTCTGAGGACAGGTTGAGAGAGTTGAGGTTGTTTAGCCTGGAGAAGAGAAGGCTCCAGGGACACCTTATAGTGTCCTTCCAGTAATTAAAGGCAGACTACAAGAAAGATGGGGAGGGACTCTTAAACAGGGAGTGTAGTGATAGAATGAGGGGTAATGGTTTTAAACTGAAAGAGGGTAGATTTAGATTACATATTAGGAAAAAATTATTTACTGTGAGTGTGGTGAGACACTGGAACATGTTGCCCAGAGAAGTTGTGGATGTCCCATCCCTGGAAGTGTTCAAGGCCAGGTTGGCTGAGGCTTTGAGCTACGTTGTTGTCCCATAAACGGGGTTCATTTACCCAGTGTGTAAGCCAATAACACACAGAGTCGAGGTATTTTCAAATTAATTTCTTCGACATGCATGAATGGGTGCCTGTCTCAAGACAGCACACCCTTGTCTCAAAAATTCTCACATTTTTACACTTAACTAATACATATTCACTGTTATTTTCCTTAATGATTGGTTCTTTCTTCTTTGCACCTCATGTAAATTAGTGCACAGACTCTGTCTTCTTCCTTCATTGTCTTCTTTTGAGTAGGTGGTATCATTTGAGTAGGTGGTCAATGAGTCGGTGGTCGCGATCTCCCCCTGTAGGAATTACCTTTTACCTACTTCTTCCCTAATCTTGGCAGTTCCAAGTGGTTCTTCAAGGTTTATTGACCAGACCACAATCCATTACCTTTTCTGACATAAACATAAAGCCCCATTGTCTAGTAGTTAGTTCCTAAACATTCCTAAACGCTAAATCATGTCTAGTTGTTGTTTCCCTATTTTAAATATTAATTGATAGGGGCTTTACACAGGACTTTAGCAGATCCCTGGTTATTTCAATCATATTATACGTATTAATTGATAACAATGTGGTATAGTGGAAGGTGTCCCTACCCATGGCAGAGGTGTTGGAACTAGATGATCTTTAATGTCCCTTCCAACCCAAACCATTTTATGATTGTATGATTCTATGATTCTCCATATCATACAATTATTGTGCTACCTTCATTAAGGGAGAAGACACTTTCACGGCATGCAGAGCAAATGAGAACTACTTTCTTAAGCTTAGTGGTTCAGAGTTCATACAATTCTGTCTTACAAAGCTTTACAGCTAAACAGAGTTTTTCTTGTTCTGTAAAGTCGGTTAATCATTTTTGTTTTCATGGATGCTTAAAACCAAGGATATAACTTCTCTATAAACCTGGCTGTGCTACATCCTCTTTCTGAGCATCTCCAAGTAAGTATCTCTCATCACCATATACATTTAAAATACAAAGACATTATTGCCCTTTGTGGAAGCTGGGGAAAACAGGCACAGAAACTGTGATTTCCTCAGGATCATACAATATTCTGGGAGAACAAAGAATCAAGATTCTGCTATTTGGGAGAAAACACTAACTACCATTCCCCATTTCTAACATTTTCATGTTTTCATGTACATCTGCTACAAAAATGGCACAAAATGGTATTTCTTGTAGGAAAGAGAAGCTATGGAACAAAGAGACAGAGTTGAGCTTATCCTTGTATGGTATTGAATTGTCTCCTTTGTGTCAGAGAGAAGCCAGCTGGGTTTGAAACTTGTACTGCTGATGCCACTGTATAGGAAGTCATCATACACAAGTTTCATAATGAATGAATGGCTGGAGTTAAAACTTCTGGCAAGAGGCCTGATGGGTACTTACTTCTGTCTCCACAAAAGAAACAATTTGAAATGTGAGTTATAAACAGGCTGTATGTTCTGCACCTCCTGTGCTTAATTAATACCTTGCATTGGCAAAGAGGAGTTGGTACACCCCCCACCCCCAACAAATCAGGTACAACTATAAACTCTTGTAAAAGAAAGCAGTTTTGCTGATGTTTACAGTACCTTTTACAGCTTGTCAGGAATTGGAATTTCTGTTTTGCAACATCTGCCAATATTTCCACGTTTGTCTTCTGCTTACGCTAAGTCAAAAACATCCTTTTTTTTTTTTTTTTTTCCAGAGAAATAGGGAAATCTGGTGTCTCCGTGCCATTTGGTTTCTCTGAAATGTTGCAGTTTACTTTGTCACTGAGCAACATCTGCCTGCACTGCTGCAGTGCCTGTTAGGATTGTCGTCCAGATGCCTCATGTCTTCCAGGACCTGGGCTGGACTTGCCTACGTTTCCCAGGATCTCTGTGGCATTTGATGCTGAGAAGGGAACCATGTGCTCTATGAGAAAAGTGATTCAACAGTGGTGGTCAACACAAAAGAGACTGAGAGTTGAAGGCATACACTTCCCATAAGGCAATGGACTGATCCAAGTAGTTGCTAATTTATGCAAAGCTGAACTGAAAAAAAAAGAGGAAACAAAAAAATTTTGTTTTGGTTTTGGCCCAGACAATCATGTCAACTCAGAAATCTTGTATCCTCCGCAAAGGAATTTTTTCCCTTGGAAAATGTCAACTTTAAGTCCCTTCCCCACTGAGCACTTTCACTATTTTTCAGGGGAAGAACTACAGCTACATGCACCTCAGTTGAGACACCTTGATTTTTCCTCCTGATCCACAGTTCCTGCAGCTCAGGTCTCCCCAGGATTCAGTGAGTCCCTTCAGCAGAAGTGAGAATCACAGAGGTACCTTATTCCATTTCCTATAATATTCCTGTTCTTTCTTAAAGCTTGTCCAGCTAAACCTCATTGCTGTCCTTGGTGGAAAAAAATCTTATTCTGTTTAACAATACTGGCAGTAATGCAGGCTGGCACTAGGACCTCGTTTCCTTTGAAAGCTTTGAGCATCATGGGATGCCAGTCAAACAGATTGTGCAACAGCTCAGTGGTCATTCATTCACTCGCCTACAGCACTGGCAGCAAGTGGCTCCTAATTCCCCATCTGATACAGGCACACCAAGGAAAGAGGCTGCCTGTGGGGAAAATGAAAAGAACAGCAGCAGCTTATAGTGATTAAGTCACTTAGTGCTGTGGCTATTAAGCTGCAATGAAAAAAGGACAAATGCTCTTTTCCTTTCCTGTCTTTTCTCTGGCATATTTTCTTTCAAACCAGCAAGTAGAATAATCTTTCTATTAAAGATCAATTCAACAAAAATCTAGCTTTTGTTTCTCATATGGCCCATTGCTGTTATTGCTAAACCCTTCTGAAACTGTTTTACCAAGGCTATTACTTGAAAAAAGAAAACCGTCCCACAAACACAACAAATCCCTTTGTGTTACTCACCGACACAAACCATCTGCAGCCAGACTGCCTTGGGCTGGGATCTCAGATCAGGCTGAGACATGCTGCCCATTAAATAGCACCTGATTCTCTCTATAAATGCAAAACCTGCTAACTCAGGCATCCTCCTCAAATTCTGATCTGTGTATTTGCATTAGGACTGGCTAACGCTTCCCTTCCCACTGTGATCAGATATTGCTTGGGAAACTTGCCATGTACTTTCCCAGGATCTGTCCATCTTAGGAAATCTCACTTTTCTACTTGTGACAGCTACTGGAATGTCTTTGTGAGATGATTTTTCCAAGATCTCAAATACCCACATTTTTCCTGAAAAGCCAAAGCAATGAATTTGTGGGCTTGACTTTAAACTTCCATGCTGATTGCTTCATCCCTGCATGTCAGTCTAGGTTATTAATGCGCTGCTGTGATTCGGGAACCCTAACTGTTACTCCCTACAAAAGTACCAAGTCTGTAAGGAAACCAGATGTGTCCCATCGCAAAGGGAACAAGTAAAGGAAGTCTCTCACTTCTGGTATCTGCCTACCCAAGGAATCTTATCTTTTCCGAGAAAAAAAAGGTTGGAAATCAAGAGGACAGGTAAATAAAGCTGACAGGCAGAATGAGAGAAATAATGAAAGCTCAAGTCAGCTACTCCTTTCAAAAAGTGTCCTTCTAACTATCAACAACCACTTCCTGAATAAAGCTTCACTCTTAGAGTATAAGCTGTAATGTCTTCTACTTACCAATATCAATCACTATCCACTTTTGTGGTATCTATGCAAAAATCAGAGCAACTTGAAGTCCCTCCCCAAAACTAGAAAAGGCTATGAATACTGAAATCAATAGGAGAGCCCTCATCTCAGGCATTAGAGTTCTCACAGGTAATGATCAAACAATTAAAAATGAACTATCCCTACTCCTTGCTTATCTCCCTACTGTCATCTTCAAGTTCTTGAAGGCCTAATGGGCATGATTTTATTTCTGGAGATAAAATGTAATGGTTCCAGAGAGCCTCACTCTCCCCGGCACTACAATTGCATTGGATGTAGCTCTCATTATGAGTGAATGAACCGCAATGGCTGAGATTATTTTCCCCGCTGAACTGCCACTGCTGACATTTATGACTCCAATGGGTAGCACTAACTTTTCTTTCAGTGTTAGGTAAACTAAAACTTCAGTGTTCACAAGACAGCAATAGTTTTTGTCAGGAGAGATGATGTTCAACTGTCATGTCCTACCATGTCCAGTCAACACCAAGCAGGGTTAAGAGCTGGCTTGAAGGTGGAAGTGTTGATGAATGATAATCACTGAAAAATGTCTGTGAACATTAGTTTGACTGTGCTCTGCCATGACTAATAATGAATAATTCTGGTTCTATCTAGACAGGTTATTTAAAATCTTGGTGATTGC
This sequence comes from Aquila spilogaster, assembly GCA_024606505.1. Lineage (NCBI taxonomy): Eukaryota > Metazoa > Chordata > Aves > Accipitriformes > Accipitridae > Aquila > Aquila spilogaster. Next base: position 16,135,887 of record JANHGO010000012.1, read on the forward strand.
CTTGGGACGTAGACCTTTGGAAGGGGAAAAGCCTTCCTTGTCAGAAGTCAGAACTGCTGGTTGGATTGATGTTTCTGAGGCACTGCTGTATCTCCCATTAATAGTAGAACTAAGTATCACAAAATTTGTAAAGCAGTTATCTTCATAATACACCTGTGATGTAATGGTCCTTGTTTTAAAAAGGGAGAGGAAGAAAGGATCAGGATTTCTGGCAAAACTTGTGGATATTTCAGATATTATCTTTTCCAGCAGTCCTCCCTGTCCTATCTGGAGATTTCTATATCACTAGCAGTCTACTACAATTTCCACTTCTCTTTTGCTGCAGCTTACAGGCTGATCCATACACTAAAATACAGAACAATCAACAATAGCAGGCATGCATTTCTTTCTGCTGATACTATGACAGAGACTGTAACACCTCGGAGGGACCTGTTAATCTCCTACTTCATTGAAATGGAGAAAGAATCCATGGAGATTTAAACAATGACTGGCCTTAGTAACTCGCCTGAAAGTATATGAAAGAGCTGGAGCAAAATGACATATTTCAGTAGGGTCTCTTAAATTCCAGGTAAATCCGCCGGGCATGTCTGTAGTTAGTGGATGATGGAGACAGCAAAACTACGGGTCACAGAAGTGGTGGCAGGGGCAACCCTGACCCTTTCAGTTCCCCCGTAGCTTGGTGCTCCTCACCTCTAGGATGACCTTTCTTTACCTTCAGGACTATAGCTGAACTTAAATATCATATCTGTATCTGAATACCATAACTGTATCTGTCTTGCCAAACCTCTTCTCCCATCCGTGTTTACAGAAACACCAGTGTGGGTATGTGTGCATATATACGTATTTTAGCTTCACATTAAGTCTGTACTTTCCTGTTTTTTTCAGTAAGTAGACAAGCAGATTTTCCTTTCTGACTCTGTTCAATATTAAAGTGGAGGTTTTTTGTTGTTGGGTTTTTTTAAGCAAGACTTGGCTCTGTGTGAGTGAGAGAGAATGCTTGTGTCTGGAGGGGTTTAAACAATTTAGGATTTATACACATCAAGAAGTAGAGAGGAAAAACAGCAGGACTGGATTTAACTAGAATCATTGTTGATTTGCATCCTAAAAGGTATCTGACAAGTATAGTAGTCATTTGAACACAGCCAAATCTCACTAAAGGATTCCTCCTTTCATTGCCCACTCAAAATGACAAAACCATCACAAAGAGAGGTCTTCAGAGACATCACAGCTGAAGCTGTTACCAAAGGCACAAAAATCTTTAGAAGGACAAGTATTCTTTCTCCTGTCACCTTTAACACTCAATATACAAGCCTAGTGTCACAAGACATATATAAGGTCAGTGCACAGGAGCTTCTTCAAGACAAGAGGCTTGAAAAGATATCTGCGATGAATGTCATTGTTCTTTTTTTGATTGTACTGAACTGAATCTCTGTGTAGATTCCTCATCTGCAGAACAGGTCCCATTCTCATTGGCACAAATCCCCTGGCTGCAGGTTTTCACTTGCCTTTGAAAATCTGCAATATTTCAGTCCTGGAATAGCATAAAGATGGAAGGTGCAAAAGAGTCCACTCTCAATCAGTTTGGATCACACTGAAAAATTTGTGCATGACGTTTGTTCTGGTTTTGTGGGGGATAGAGTTAATTTCTAGTAGCTGGTATAGTGTTAAGTTTTCAATTCAGTATGAGAAGAATGTTGATAACACACTGATATTTTCAGTTGTTGCTAAGCAGTGTTTATACTAAGTCAAGGATTTTCCAGCTTCTCATGCCCAGCCAGCAAGACGGCTGGAGGGGCACAAGAAGTTGGGAGGGGACACAGCCAGGACAGCTGACCCAAACTGGCCAAGGGGATATTCCATCCATGTAACATCATGCCTAGTACATAAACTGGGGTAGTTGGCCTGGAGGGGGATGGCTGCTCGGGAACTAACTGAGCATCAGTCGGCGAGTGGTGAGCAATTGCATTGTGCATCACTTGTTTTGCATATCCCAATCCTTTTATTATTATTGTCATTTTATTATTGTTACTATTATTATTATTTTCTTCTTTTCTGTTCTGTTAAACTGTTCTTATCTCAACCCACAAGTTTTACTTTCACCGCCTCCCCCCCCCCGGGTCTCTCCCCCATCCCACTGCAGGTGGGGGCGGGGGGGTGAGCAGCTGCGAGGTGCTTAGTTGCTGGCTGGGGTTAAACCACAACAATGTTTGACCAGAAACATTCAGGTTTCAAAGTAAGGTGCATGAATCAGGTGGAAATAAATCAAATATATCTTCATAAACCAGGCAAAGTTACCTGTGCAGAACAGCTGGGAGTTCCAGGGACAAGAAGGAAGAGCCTCACACTTTCTTGAAAGTTCTGCAGTGCTAGTCACAGGCTGGATTATGCAACATATGTATATGTATACATATGTATGTAGAAACATGCATGTATATAGAATAGAATATTTTGGTCGAAAGGGACCTACAACGATCATCTAGTCCAGCTGCCTGACCAATTCAGGGCTGACCAAAAGTTAAAGCATATTATTAAGGGCATTGTCCAAATGCCTCTTAAACACTGACAAGCTTGAGGCATTGACCACCTTTCTAGGAAGCCTGTTCCAGTGTTTTATTACCCTCTCAGTAAAGAAATGTTTCCTAATGTCAAGTCTGAACCTCCTCTGGCACAGCTTTGAACCATTCCCATATGTCCTGTCACTGGATACTAGGGAGAAGAGATCAGCACCTCCCTCTCCATTTCCCTTCCTCAGGAAACTGTAGAGAGCAATAAGGTCACCCCTCAGCCTCCGCTTCTCCAAAACTGACAAACCCAGTGTCCTCAGCACGTATATATACAAGCAATATAATGGGGAAAAAAAAGGGAAGATGCAGCAATATCATTCACTTATGAAAATTCTACTTAATACCCAGGAGACTGTTGAGCATCTTCACCTTACACTCCTTGTAGAGGTAATGAAGAGAGATAGGTACCTCCAGAGGCTAATTTAGTCCATTGCTCTCTTATAAAGTAATTAGGCTTCATCACATAAGGAGAAATCTGGGCCCTCCAGTTGCCAATAATCTTTAAATGAGCACCTGAACTCCCTCTGCAGCTTGAGATCTACAAAATGTTTCTTCAGCTCCTATCCAAAATGTTTGCATGTTGTGTTACACAGTTTCCTGGGAGAATATTGCTGCTGCTGTTTCTGGCAAAAAGAATCAGGCAAAAATAGCCTTCAGACTGTTAACTTGCTTCAGGCTTTTATTGTGTTTTCTGGGGAAAAAACCCTCCATGCTAGTTCCTACATTCAGGATTCTGGTGAGCTTTGAAATATACTTAGAATTTATTTTAAAATGTATATAATCCACCAGGACTCAAATTGAAGCACAGTGGGCTGCTCTACCTAGAAAGATTTTGGTTTGCATTCCTGACCTAAAACTAAAATATCACTTTAGATTACCTCAGATTCAATAGATTCAATTCTGACCCATGAACAAAGGAAAATATAGATATTTAAAGAAAAACAACCAAACAACCCCTCTCCCCCATTTTTTATATAGTTTAAATGCCACATGTTCTTTTACCTGCCAAGTTGTTTTTCTTTTTTTTTTTTTTTTTTCATTTAAACAGAAATCCCCTTCTTCCACCTCAGAAGTGCTTCCTGGGTAAGCTATGGCATTTATAACCTACTCTGCAGCAGAAGGAAATGCCTATGCTCCCAAACCAGCATAAGTGTGGGAAGTTGGAAACAGCTTGTCAATGACGTTCAAAATACAGCATTTCTATTTTGAAAAATCCCTCATTCCCACATCTGGCATAGTTTCACCTGGAAGATGTTAAGTGAAAACCTGGCCCTGCTGCAGCAGCTAGGCGTTAAGGACCTAATCTGCTTAGGTGCTTTAGAAAATCTCTAGGTATCTACCTGCATCCTTGCATAGCTAAACAGCTCTAAAAACCTGGACTGTGGAGGCTATTGAAGCAACTAGGCAGGGTCCAGTGATATTAGCTGTTCTTTGATCAGTCAGGACTGTAGGATTCGTTCAGCTTGCGCATAACAGACAATCACCCATGATGTACATCACTGCAGAGGAGGATCCCAAAAGCAGAGAAATGCTGCTTCTCTGCTGGCATCCATGACCTTCTTTTGCCAGTCTGACTGCAAAATATGTTGAAAATATTGTTTCACACAAAACATGTCTTCAGTAGCTATGAAGAGTAAATCATCTCTTTCAACTGAAGTTTTAAGGACTAGCACTAGGAGAAGAAACCACGGGACTGTGACATTACAGGCATGGTTCCATTAAAAGAGTGGGAAACGCATCACATTTTATAGGCTTACAAGTATTTGAACATTCATTGATTAACAAATGAACTGGAGCTGCACTGAGATGCCCATGGAGATAAGTGCAGCACAAATGGGAGTGAAAAGAGAGTTCTACACTGTATGAAGTCAGGCTTTCGCCTTGCTTCTTACTACAGATGCATGCATATGTATGCATCTGAAGGTACTGCTGGACATCACTGAGGACAAATAGATGTTAAAGGAACAGAAACAATTTCTGAAGTGAGCCTAGGACAAGGGTTCAAGTGAGTGAGTCACCAGCTTTTGCAACTATTGCTCAAAAAACAAGGGAGGACCTTTTATAGTTAAAGTGCATGTGAGAAACCTTCCTAGGACAAATAAGGTTAAGACAGTTTAAGTGGACACCATTTTTAGGATAATTCTTTTTGCTTGAAAATTCGGATTGAAGTAAAAAGTAGAGGTTAGTGGATTCACTTTAATTTCAGTTAATTGCTTCATTAAAAAAGTAAATACTTCAAAAGGGACATTTGAAAGAAGCCAAAACATTTCAGTGACCATTTAACAACATTTGCTTTTATTTTTTCTGTTTAGACTGGCATTTTTTGACATTATACTTGCATTTTGTTTCCTTTTATTTTAATATCAAAAAGAAAAGGAGATAAAAAACTTATCTCCAGTCTAAGAAAGCACTTAGCCCAGCTCTGTATGAATGTATGCATGTATATATATAACCTTTTCATTCAAGGTACATTTAAAGAAAACCTACAGAAATAGTGTTTCTGGTTGACCAGCAAAAATAAAACTTTCTTTTCTTCAATTTTATTAATCTTTTCAATCTGAGAGTCAGTTATTTGTACAGGTATCATTTTCACTGTGAAGATGGGAAGCTGTTCTCTGAAACCTGAGTCCGTTGTTAGAAATTAAGGCTAAGAGATATGTGAATTTATTTAGCTGGAAACTAAATTAAACACTTCTCCTGCAACAATAATGGCTATGAAAGTTATCCATCCCATTGTTACATCTGCTTTCCCTCTTTAACCCACTGACAATGACCATTAGAATCAAATCTCTGCCTGATTGAGAAGGACTGAATTGAACCAAATGGCAGTTTTCCTCTATTCCCAAGCGTGTTGATCATACCCAGTGTAATGTTCTGAGCCGCAGCTTGTCCTTCTTGTCAGGATGAGATCGCCTGTAATTCAGTACCATAGCAGTATTTCAGGTATGTGGTGAGCTCATTCCAGCTCTTCATCTGTTAAAGTCAACAGAATTACTTGATACTGAGGTCAGATCCAGGACCTCAGTCCCTATATTGGTTATCTTTCTTGCTAGTGAAAGGATTGGATATTACTTTCTATATCCTGAGTACACCAGCTCTAGTCCTGTGAACAGGAACACATTTGACTGTATCCCCTCTGGTATAAAACACACACCACCATTACCCTGCAGCAGGCACACTGAAACATAATTTGAAAGTAATGGTCAAAAGTAACAAACTGTCATCAAAACACATAACCGCATGCTGCTTCCTAAGTAGCACAATCCTCTAAAATGAACAAAGGCAAGATCCTTAATGTTCTCTTTTCCTATGTTTACATGTTAAAGATCAGCAAAAATGGCCATAATAGTTGAAATAAAAATGATAATTGAAGTTTTATATTTTTAATTTATTTATTCAGTTTAAAAAAAAAGCTTTGTCACAATTCCTTAGTATGATAATCTAGATTGTGCTAGTTTTTACATGAGAAATGTCAGGATAAGAAATCATAAATTGACATGATTTTTCTTCCTGTGGAGTTCAGAATGTTAATTTATATCCAAGCAAGCTGACTTAGGAACAGCCATTCCTTCTTTCAGGAGTTTTTCTGCAGGTATATTAATAAAAAGAGACTGACATCCTTTATTAGTTGTTTCAGAGCAAATGCAATTCTGTGGCAAAAGGAAACATCTAGGACACTTGTGGGGGGTGGGGCTTTCTGGAGGCACATTCACATCCTGAGTAAGTCACATAATAGTTACATCCCTCAGTTGCCATATACATAGAGTGGCGAAATAATCACGCCTACTTCAAAAAGCAGCACACAGACGTGCTGTACTTTATAAAGTCAGAGGAAGAAAATATGTTACAGCATACGGGCAAGAGACTGAATATCAACACCAGGTTACAATGTCTTTTGCTGGTTAAGCTCTGATCAGAAGTGGAGGATGGCAGGGAGCTAACCTATGAAATGACGCATTTCCTGTCAAGCCAAGTCTTTCCACAGCGTAGACACTCCAAACAGATGATCTGTCCAGGGTGGACAACGTGATGGCAAGCTCTAAAATATTCCTGCCTTTTCTTCATCTCTATAAACAGGTATACTCAGAAGAGAAAAAGCATCACCACTCATGAGACCCCATCTTATGCCACGTAGGGCATAAGCTGAGCCGGCTGATGCTCTACCTACCATGTCAGTTCAAGCTGGGAGAAGCCAGCACATCCATGGGAAAAGGCCGTTCCCACCTTTCTCCCAACTCTGGCTTCTCACTGCTGCTCCACACATTGACCTTGTCCCTACACCTCTACAAACATTTGAGTGCCTGCTATGAATCGGAGTGAGGCACTGATCAGGTGAAAAACAATTTTAGAAATGGCTAATTTCCCTGTCCCCGGCTTAGGTTTTTGCCAATTTCTTAAGCTGAATTTATTCACAAGGGGTTAGAGTTTGTTTAATCATACAGTAGGAAATGCAGTGAAAGAAATAGAGAAAAAAATGGGAGAAGCATCACATCTTAAGGAAGTTAAGTTCTCTCTTGATATTCCTATCTTTCAGATTTGTAATTCAGGTATCCCAGTTTGGTGTGATGAATCTGAACTTAAATACCCGTACAAAAACACTTTCTTCTCCTTGAACATTTGTAAAGGCTACAAAAGCCATTGTCCATGCCTATGAATGGGCAGTGTATATAGACAGAACATAGTTTATATGTACACACACAAAGACATAAATGTTATGTGAGGAACAACACTGAACATGTTGTTCTCTTCAGCTCCCAATTTGGCCCAAGCAACGAGTGTTTTTTTTCACCTTGCAAAACAATGCAAGTGGCAGTTCATCCTGACGAACTGGTGCTGTGGCAGACACAATGTGAATGACACAAATGCACCACATGACTTATGCGTAGCCATCAGATTGCACAGTGCTGATGGGTAGGAGGGGTTGCCACCTCCATGCTTCCCCATTAAATTAATTAAATTCATTGGCCTATTTGGAGCCTAAAATGGGTCAGGCTTATGAGTTTTATTCTGTCTGAAGATTTATTCAAGAGGATATAAATACTAACAGACAACCCTTCTTTCTGAGCACTTCATATTTTGTCTGTGTATGCAGGAGTTGGAGAAGCAAGGGAAAAAAAAACCATCTCACTGCTTCCTAGGGAAGATTTGTGTTCTTTGACTTTGCTTTTACTTCATGTCTTTCTTACTTTTTCTTTTTTTCTTGAACATCTAAAAACATTTCACACATCTGTTTTGCACATTTACATGCCAGAGGGGCATGGAACTCACCGTAAAGTAAAATCTTACCTTTGGTTTTGAGAGAGATAATCAGTGGGTGATACACTCAAGCGTGTAAAAGTACCTATCACGCTACATATTTATGATTTTAACACATTCATGCCATTAATGTAATATAAGCTTAATATTCCTTCAGGAACACAGGATATGCTATGCATCCTGCTTCCATCACTTTCCCAATCAAAGGAAAGTAACCTATACTTTCATACTCACATTTCTACCTAATTAGTGAATGAACAGTGAGAGATTCTTTCCTTTCTGATTTAGGCATTAATCATCTAATACTCTGAAGCATGAGATTTGATTCACCAGGTCTTTGAGTGCAGACAAAGACCTGTCTGCACTATACAAGTCTATTTAAGTAAAATCCCCTACTCTCTCTACAAGCTCATAACTTCATTGCTGAAGTCTTTTCCTAGCAAGAAATCTCTTGTTCAGTCTGTATGAACAAACATTTCTAAGAAGACTCAACATACCTTTTCCATACTCTGAGACGTGTCCATCTGGCCTATCAACAAACATACTTTTCACTGTTAGATTGGAAAGTGTGCTGGAAGCATGACACCATGGAACTGGGACACAGAATAATCCTGACCATGGAAGAGGGTCAGGTTCTTTGAAGGAATGAGATACCATGCAGAGAGGAAGCCAGTACTTTTTCTAGTCTTCCTATAAAAAATATTGATTAATACTGGAATCCAGTTATACAGTTTACACATGCAACAATAATTGTTACTTCTCTGATCATGGAGCCTTCATTCTTCTGTTAACATCTTCTCTGTCCAGGATCCTGTGCTTTAACATGAATGTGTCCATTTACATCATAATTGCATCCAGACTTATCCTTACCTTGAAGCTTTTACGGTTAAAAGAAGTCATAATGAAAAAGTGGGGAAAGGAAGTGCCTTTGTCCCCATTTTACAGAGATCTAAAAGAGAGTAAACCCACTTCATCAGCAGTACCTGAAGTCAGTCTTGCAGTCAATATGTGGTCAGATTTCCATCCTGAAACATTTTAAGAGACTTTACTAAGGTCATACAGGAAGTGTCTGGAAGACTCTCAGTCTTCTACATTCTCCCATAGTGCTCCAGTGAAAGAACACCCTTCCTTTCCCCTGCTAATATTGTTCACTGGGCTAAACCATCTTCAGACAAGTCACTATGTCCTCTATGCATCACCAAGACTTGTAAGTGTATGCTGACCCAGACCTATCTCACAAAAAAAACACTTAGTAGTTTTATCCACTTCTTCATTGTTGATATGTCAGGGTAGTGATACAAATTCATTGCTGCTTGTCAGCTGTCTGGCATCTGCTGACAATGTCTGCAGGAAAAGTGAGTGGTTATATTTAAATATCTGTCAGCAAATATGACAAAAGACATGAACACTTCCCTGGGATTTGCAATGACCTTTTCATTTGCTTTGAAGAGTTGTCTTCCTCTGATCAAGAAACTAATTAGATTACTGAAACTTGCTGTACATCTCTATCACCGCACTGAGGAAACCCATTTCTCCATTTGACAGTGACTCTGCAGGATATCTCCATTCTTCGTAGAAGCCTGTGGCTACAAATAGTTACACTTTCTCCATAGCTGAGGCCTGGGCTTCATACTGTGAAGGCGATAGCAGACTGACAAACCTTGGTTGTAAGCAATTGCATTGTTTGGCAAAGCTGAATTACCTTGGAAGCTCATCATCTTGAGTTTCTACAGTCCATCGGTACAGTCCTGTAAGAGGCCCCAAGCTGATAGCTCTTGAAAGTAAGCTGAAGGAGTTAAAAGCAGTTACAGCTTTCCATATACCAAGAAGATAATGTTTTCTGATGCTACGACAGGGCATACGTGCATCTGAATTTTCATAAGATGGGAAGGGCACATCTAGAAACAAGCTGGTGAAATGGATCTTTCAGTGACCCCAGCAACCAGTAGTGGTGGTGAGGATGAGGCTATTGTCTTTGCAGTGTCACAGAGATGAGCAATAACACTATGGCACGGTCTCTTGTCTCAGTGGATTATTTGCTATTCAATTTCATGGTTTGCTGAAGACAACTGGGAAATTAAGGGGGTGCCAGGAGCACACTCACAGAAGCTTCAGGTAGGGTAATCTCACTTAGACTGGAAGAGATGTAGATTCAAATTCTCTGTTCACCACAGCATGCTCCTGCGAGGAGCTTGCTCTTGTGCAATACGCTACCTCTGGTAATAGTCAGACATCTCACAACAGGTACATTAGATAAGTATGCCTCCGGATCAAGAGTAGGTTCTTCCTGGAAGTCTGTCTTTGTTTGCTGCAGATTTCACAGTCAAGGGGACCACTAAGGTCTTCAGTTTGTGCTCCTCCGTAACACCATGCTGTTACTCTCTCCCCCAGTAGGTGTGGCCAGCTGAACTCTGCCAGGACAGGGGTGCCGCACAGCAAGCAACTGCTTCCAGGGCAGATAAAGTGTGAGCCTACTCCCCTCTTCCAGGCCAAGGGACATTGCTCCATCTGAAGCCAGATGAGAAAAGAATAAAAAACCTCAGTTTTGTATGAAGATTTTCTTTTCTATTCCGTTTAGAGGACTCTTTACCAAGAGAAGTGGGCTGTTCTTATCAGCTCCCATGGGAGACTCAGGAGGCCTGTTTGTATATAGCTTATACATGTGCCTAGCAGGGCCACCCTTGGAAGAAAGGCGTCAAGTTTCTTATATTTTAAGTGTCAGTAATATGGATCCCAGTGCACATTCAGCTGGGTCATAAAACCTCTCTTTGCTCACAATAACTATGAAAGCACTAAGTGCATTAAATTAAAATACTGTTAAAGTATTTTAAAGTAGTTTGTGGGGACTCCTCTCAAATAATCATCAAGATCCAACTCCTGGGAGGCCACCATATTTCATGCAGTTTTGTTCCTTGCAATCTAGGGAGAAGGCAAGCTTCATAAATACACACCTTCTCTATTAGCAGTTAAAATTCTTGACTTTGAGACATTTTTCTCCCTTTTTGCATGCTTCCCACTTCCAAAAGAGAAATACACAACTGAACAGGTCATACTGTCCTGAACCCTGCTGCTATTCCAGCTAGGGAGTAATTGAGAAATCTATGTCTAAACACAGCTTAGGTTGTTTTAGCTTTAAATTCTTAAATGAAACCCTGTGCCTGAATGCCACTTTGTTAGCAACACCACTCTGTTCCCAGTGATGCTACTGGTGGACCTCCATTCACCCCATCAGCCCATATGACCTCTTTTTATGACTGGGGTTTTGGGGTCCCCACAATACGGTGAGGGAACGAAGGTGTCTCCCACCAGTGAGTGCTCAGTGCCTGTCTGCCAGCCCTCCTCCCCTTGCTTCACACCCAAGTGTGAGTGTGACGGAGACTTACGCAGATAGATGGATAGATAGACAGACAGAAAGACTGATACATAGATACTCTCTCCCATGATTCGAAAACCTTCATCTTCTCAGATGAGAAAGTATTCCTCACTGTTTAAAAAGAGGGGGGAAAGTACTTTGTGAAAGACTTTAAAAGGAGATCTGTGTTTCAAGAATGCCTTCATCTAATCCTTCGGTGTTTTATCACTTATCTCTAGATTTAAAGGACTAAAAATTATGATTCCTTGGGAAATTAGACCTAAACAACATACCAGTGGAAATCAGTATGTAACCAGCCTTAACTATAATGCTTTTTATATGCTCCAATATTGTTTATACTGCATATAGATACTTAATTTTATCCTTATCCTCTTTTAATAGAGACACTGTCCCCACTGTTAGCTGGTACTGTAAATAGAAAAAAATTGAAACTTCTCATTAAAATGTTTTGGGGTTGGCTTAGTTTAATTTTGTATGCTTTTTTTGTTTTCTTTTTTCTCCTTTCTCTGTAAATTGTGTTCTGGTTTATGGAGAAAAAAGTTAACTTTCTGAAGTTGAGTTACTCTTTATATGCCTAAGTTTTCATATTACTCTAAACTTCTCCTTTTACTTCTGCACTTCCCTTTACTTGGCAGATGGAAAGGAGGGAAGTGAAGGGGTAGGAGAGGTAAAAATGCTGCAAAATATCCCTAGGAAGCAAACATGTTCATCCTCTGAAACTTGAAATCAAAACACTTTTGGTAATGACTTCTAATGCACAAAAGCTATTTATATTATCACCTATCAAACCACCTCATCAATTTCAGAAGTTATTGACTATTTTCCAGGACAGCTCTGATTCAGAAGTCCCCAGGCCATGACTTCAAAGGGCTGTGGGATGTTTTCATGTCGTTATATACCACAGAGACCTCACTTTTTCTGAGGTCATTACCTTGGTTCCATAAATACAAAAACATTGCCACACTGGCATTTGTAATCTGGATCTGCCCAACGGCTCAGTCCTCTCTCACCAACCATGAACAGATCCAGCTGCTCCCAACAGCAGAAGTAAAAAAGCTTCTGAAATAACCTACCCAGCATAAATGCTCCTCCCTAGCCACTGTTAGTTAGCTAATCTACTATAACAAATTTTAAAAGCACATAATGAAAAATGGGCCAAATGACTTCAGGAATGCTGCATCACTAAAAGGTCTCATTCAGTCAGCTGCAGCTGAGCAGTGCACGTGATCAGCAAAAGCACCACAAATGAATGAATTCACAGTACAATACAATACTCCAGTTAATTTCCTTTCCTATAAATTCTTGCTGGAACACTTTGACAAGCAAGATGTGTCAGACCAGAAAATGACCATGGTGTTATTGCCCAAAGGAGTAGGCAGGTCTATTTGGTTATGATCATATTCTAATAATTTCCCAATAGTCATAAAGCTGAGCATAGGGATCTCAGATAGATGGGTTTAATGGACTGACACTGATCAAAGAGGGAATGTGAGTTAGGTATTATGAGCATGGGTCTAACTGAGATTCATTAGAGGATGCAATAGTCTCACAAGTTAGACGCTCCATCAAACAAGTCACTTAAAACCAGGCTGGAGAGAAGCACTGAACTGTTCAAATGCTCTACTGGTGAGTGAATAGATGCACAGGAATGGAGGAAATACCCAGGTTATTCAGTGCATCCAGCACTTCAGTGGTGGGCAACAGGCATTTAGGATGGGAAACAATTCAAGATCAAGGTTTTTAAATAGGGATATCTACATCTGGGTGCCTACTCTGGGGCCAGGTGTTTAAATAGCTACTTCAGTCAGTGGAGACTCAGGTCTCCCTAAAGCAGACAGTGGCTGGTGAGCTGAATGAACAGCTCTCCAGCTTCCATGATAAGTTCTTTATTGACTATCCTAGCAGGTCAGACATCAGCTCACACCTCTCTAGGATAAAGTTCTTAATCCTCAATTGAATTCCAGCTCTTTCCTAAGAGGAACTGTCATTCTGTGAACATCATTGAACAACCAGTAAAACAAACACCGTGTGTTACCATGCACTGTAAAAGACATGTACTTCACAAAGAGAGTAATGGTTCAATTTAGTGTTCTGAATGAATGCATGTAGAGCCATTTGAGATGTCCTGGGCTATCCAATACATGCACACAGGTTTGACAGATATGACACAGGACGCACAAAAGAGCAGTGACATTCTAGAACAATAGCTGGGGACCAGGCATGATACCCTAGAATATTTTAAGTGGCACCAGATTCCTATGCTTAGACAACAAAATTGAGCTCTTAGTGACCTCCTAAGCAAGAACTGAGCTCCAAATTTCTTTATAGGGTGTCTAGCACAGCAGTATTCTCTGAGCATTGTAACCTGCAACACAGTTATTGGCAGAAGTGCCTCTTCTGGCTTCTGTACTGCGGGACCATAGTCCTTCTTATGGTACATCACATTCAAGCTGGTAAGGATGAGCATCCTTGATTTCCACAAGTGATCTCAGCTTAACATCCACAAAGTGTAGATATGAAATCTCTTCAGTGCTGCTTTTTGGTCTTTAAAATATGGTTTAGGTCAACTTATACCAACCCTTGTTCAGGTGAAAATCAAAAAGGCAAAGAGGAAAATCAAAAGGGAAACAAAAGTACACATGGCAGAAATACCTTGCTCTGCTTTCAGGTTTCGTGATCAAAGATATGTTACCTAGTTTCCTTCTGGATCTCAGCAGACGTGTTTAATTAAAATCACTACTGATAGATGAAAAAAACCCATCCTTTCAAATTCAGGGAAAAAAGTAGGGGTCCATTTGTAAAGTCCAGGGAAGCCAGAAGAAAGTATGGTGCAGAATTAGAAAGGCAGATCTCCAGCTGTTCTTTTAGTTTCATTTCCCAATATGGGATACTGCTGTCTTTTTTTTAGTCCCTAATTCGTCTGTTGATAAGGAATCATTCTTTATATTTCAGGTAAGGGAAATACAGTAAATTTAATCTATTCAGACTTCAGAACTGCGTTTGATATGGTGCAGCGTGGGAATACAGTAGTTACATTGCAGAAAATCGTTATTAGTAGAATAACTACAAGGCAAGTCATGATTAGAGAAAAGATTACAACAGCATATGCTAAACCGAGAAATATTTAGCTGAAAGGAAGTTATTTGTGGAATTCCCTAGAACTGGCATCAGGATGATATTTCTTCAGAAATGTAACATAAAAAAGACTGTGCTAATGAAATTTGCTATGACACAGAGTTAGAGGCACTAGACAAAATTAAAGAAAATCTGAATATTACATAATATGGATGAGAAGTCATTAAGGTCTGGATTAATTGAAATCAGATGACTAAAGTTCAAGGACATGTTCCTGGAAACTATAGTCAATGTTCATTATAGAATATAAGTCATATTTATTCTTGAATCCTCATTAGAAAATGACAGAGGAAAAGTAATATTTAGGTAAATGAGTCAACAATGGGATGACCAAAAGCCACTGGGGCAATGTGACCAAGAAAAAGGCAAATATTAATCTGGATATATAAAGTGAGATTCCTCCAGGAGAAACACAAGGAAGTATTTAATGTCTCTGGAAAAGACATTAGACAAATTGCATAGACTTATGTCAGCTGGATCCCAGAAACATCATTCACGCCGGACTACAGATACAGAAGGGAGGTGAGAATAGCAAATGTTTGCACCTTTCCCATTAGGTGCAACAGGAAATGGTTATCTTGCCAATTATTGTCAGTAATTTTAACACAGTCCAAGTACTGTTTGCCAGAAAACCCACTGACCAAGTACTGTTTGCTGGAAGTCCCATCAACCAGCTAGACCATGAGTCTGCCAGGGTTACACAGGAGTATAAAGGTAAATCAGTATCAGAGGGCTGGACTGGATCACTGTTACTCACAGTAAATAGTCCCCTGGAATTCCTCACAAATGCTTTGTGGAAATAAACACTCATTGTAAGAATAGATTCTTTTGCAAGGATATTTTCTACAAAGCTGAGAAGTTTCTTAATATCAGTCATAAAATGCACACAGAATTCCTTTTACAGACAGGGATATGATTGTTTCTAGGAATGATTTTTTTTTCATGAGTGACCTTGTACAGTATTATTCAAGACAAGTTTTTTCAGCACTGAAATAGAGTTATAAACATGTCTGAGCTTTATATATATATAGGTATTACAAAAAATAATAATTCTGATGATGGCTTTGAATGGAAAGAAAATCAACTTTGATTACTTGCCAAATGCTACTGGAGTATTATAAGCCATGGAAGTTATTTCTTCATAGCAAATTTTCTCATTTTATTGGCTCTCAGGAAACAAATTCATGTTTTTAGGCACTCTCCTTTTCCTGCTTTCCTTTCTTTTCAGTCTCGTCTTTATCTCTGGCACTAAAACGTTCTCTTTTCAGAGCCATTATTTTATTAATGCATGATTATGCATTTGTGACACTACTTTCCTCAGCTTCTGTCTGAGTACCTTTATTCAAGTCTCTTTCTCACATTTTGAAATTACAATATAGATCTGAAAATGAACAGTTCTTGCATTTTTCCCCTTCAAGAAACAAAATAAATAAATAAAAAGGTCAGACAACACTGTGTGCAGGTGTTCCTGTATGAAACAATTGATATTATTATATAAAAGGAAATGGAATGAGATGAGTTTTACTGAATCCCTTAGGGAAATCATTCAATATGTACTCTTATCAAAGCCTAATAATGGCCCGGCTGCTGCTTGTTTGCTTTGATGAAGCTGATAATAACAGAAATCTACATTTATTTGCATTTTTTCTGCTAGAATTCACTGAGGCATCTCCAAACGTGATTTTAAAGTATTAATCTAACACATGTAGATTTTCAAGTTGCATTAAGTAGAAAGAGATCAGACACAAACTCATGAGACAAAGTTCTTCTGGGGGCTGCGCTTGCCCACCATGACCATTGGAGTACATTCTTTCTGAGAGTCACCAAACATGAGGATTGCCTCACTTTTTAAAGTACCTAGTCAGAGATAGTCAGTGCACCAAGGGTGTGCCAAGCGTAGGCACAAAGAGTGAAGCTACTGAGAGTAATGCTTTTGCAGTTTTATTGAAGCAAGCTATGAAGATGTTGTAAGGAGCTACAGAGACCTGGAAGTTAACTAGGAATCTATCATAGCTCCCTTCTCCAGGATCATGTCCCTGTCTAGAGATATAGTTACTTCACTAATGCCTAAGCCTTGGTAATCCAGGTATGGCCCCACAACTTAAGTTTCCAAAGGCCTGATGTAGGAGGCAGAGACTGTATTAGACACTGAGTTCTGGTTCAAGCCCTATCATCAACTAACAACTGATCTGACTACTGCCAAAATCTAAAAGAATCGGAAACAAACATTTATGTCCTAATTTTCTCTACTTTGCGTATCCTGGTTGTCTGTTTGAAAAATACGATTTTCTGAACAATGAAGGAAGCTGATTTCATTGTTGCAATGGATGTGACAAACATTATGGAAATTTTCTGGTTTGGAAAACCCCTGTTCTCACCAGAATGCCAGTGGGTTTGGATGCTTCTACTCAGACTTTAAGATGGCTTCAAAGACAGAGTCTAAAAAAAAAATAGGCCTCACCACTCTACAGCTGGCACAGTCACATCCTTCTTACCAAGAATTCGGTATAATTTTTTTGATAATCTGCATCATCAGTTCTTTTTCCAATACTTTCTTTTATTTACTATAAACCTTTCCTTGTCACTCAGTTACTGGCGGCACCAAGGCAACAGCTACTCATGTTAACTCAACGTGCTTTATTCCGTTACTCCAGTGAGGACTCTATATTGAGTCAGTTCTCTTCCTCTCAAGAGCCCCAGACAAACTTAGTGGCTTCCAAAAACTTTCCTAATCAATACCTCCTAAGGTCCCTGAAGTGCTATAATCTGAATCAAGGTCTGTGAAGCAAAACTGAAAATGAGCTTAGCAGGGTTTAGCTATAGCCTGTTATCTGTCACAGGAGGGTTTGTTTTTTTCTGCACTTTTGTTGTTGTTGTTGTTGTTGCACTTTGCTTGTTTGGTTTTTACTAACTTTCACTTCTCAGAAGTCAGCTCCTGTTTCTGACTCTCCAAGCTGTAGCCGCGTACCAGGTACGGGCCACTCAAACTTTGAACTGAATAATCAAATAGTTCTGATTTCTTCACTTCTCCCAGAAACAAAAGATGGATCTAGGCTGAAAGGATCTCATTTTATTTGTTTAACTTTATTCTTCTCCTTTGTCACAATTTGAAATAATTGTTGGAACAGAGATAGTTGCTGGTAGAGTGTCACAGCTTTCCAAGGTAAAGGCAAATTTCAAGTGATTTTTTTCTGTATCCCTTGAGGAATGATCCATTCATTTTAGGGCCTGATCAAAGAGCTTCCCTGTAGCATTATATTATTTGCATCCAATCCACTAGCCACAGCTGACAAAATCAATTAGATATTAGTAAAGGCAAAAAATTTTCCAATCAGAAAAGCCACTCTGCTGGTATATGGTTTTATTAACACAAATACAACTTGAGAATATATTCACAATGAAATTATTTTTTTATTTTTACATGTACAGTTAAAAGAGGACCACTGGGCTCATGAACATTCATGCTCAATATTATTATTTGGTGAGATAACCACATTTATGTTTTGGCATTGCTTTGATCCCTGGGATATTGATGTTGGGTGTTGTTGAGTCATCCCTGGAGCACACAAAGAACCACTGGGAGATTCTCCTATATCATCTCTAAAGTTTGCATTTATTCCCTGGGTATGTGTAAGTCATCTTGCATTATCAGATGGGAGAAGGCAGTATTCTGTTTCCTCTCTGTTTGATGCAGACTGGTTTACATAAGTTAAATTATGTAGTCTGTACATGTAATTGTTCACAGACGTAAACCAAGATGTGATACTTTCTGCCCTATGTATACTATAGGCAACCAGAGCAGAATACAAGGCGACCATCACATCCCTTAGTCTGAAATGTGGGTTGTGTGGCTTTAATATGAAAGGAGTCATGGACATTCATCCAAGGCTCAGCAGATAAGTTTCCATCTCCTCTGAGAGCTAGGAAAGAATAATAGGGTCAATATTTTCTTTTCTTGAAAAATCTCAATTCAGTGAAAACTAAATTTTTGAAAGCAAAAAGCCATTTGACACCAGTATTTCAAGGAAGGTTATGAAGTTAGAACTTGCTACTTTTACACTTCAGAAATTAGAATTTCTGGGGATTCTTCTGTCTGAAGCTATTTTGGTTTTGGTAATTACTTGCATTTTTGTAATGCAATAAGTTGGAAAGAGAATTTCAGACTCTGAAATAATTAGAACAAAACTTTATATTGAGCTGAATTTTTTTTTTTTTAATAGATTTATAAAAAAAATAGGAAGGTGCCACTTTTGTGGTCCAGTCCACTACCAGGTCAGGATATAACCACGGCCATGAGCAAAAAGACAAATTGTCAGCTGGCTCATGTGAATTAGAAAGCCTTTTCTCTCTTCTACCCCTGTCCTTCAGAATAAAATTAAATATGATGGAAAAAAAGAAAGAATCTTGCAAAACTATTGCTGGGTACTGTCTATAACTAAATCTGAAACTTGACCATCACTTCATTTTAGATTTTTTTTTTTTTTTACATTGAACAGTTTTTAAAGTCAGACTGTTTCTAGAAACTTTCTTTTCTGAATCAGGGTTCAAAAATAAAAATCAACGTGGAGCAAATTCATCAAGAGCAACAAGAAGGAATGTTTATAACAAGTGATACTACTGCAGTCAGTAGGGCTTAAACAGCTGAGTGAAGGTGGTGCTATTTCAGTACTGGAGTCTGCCCATCTTCCTTTCCTATGAATAGTTTTAATGGAAAAAAAAAATCATGTTTAGATTTGTATGTGCTTCTTCATGTGTGGTGTCTGCATTTTGTACATCTGTAGGTGTCACTGGAAATAGCTAATTCATGTGCTGTCTGCCTGAAACCTACTGTAACAAATGTAAGTGTACTGAAACCGATGTTATAGCTGTAATATAAATCCCGGTTGATGGGTTTTAGTAATAAAAACACAGAACAGGGAGGGTGTTGCCAGCTGCAAGCCCAGCTTCTGACAAAAAAATTCAGTGGCTGACTTTATTCATGTTCAAAGTGAAGAGATTTAACAGCGACCAGAATTAGCCACATGGAACCCATCTTTAGGTTCAGTCTAGGTTAAATATTAAGGAAGATGCACACTGAGTCTAGTTTTAGTGATATGGGACAGCAGGAGCTGACGTGTTACCTAAGGTGTTACCCCAGGCAGAAGCTCAGGGAATTTAAAGAGGGGGTCTCACCACCAAGTCATCTTTCAGTTGCCCACCCAGGTGCCCCATCTCCTTTTTCCCCTTTCTTCTCCCCTTTCCCATGCAGATGTCTCATGAAAGCTTTAATAGGGACAGGACTTGGCTTGTTAGAGGCACAACTGTGAACCAAATGAAACCATTCCTTTACAACATCAGCTAACATATCTGCATGGATTTAACAGGGAAGGTCTGTATTTTTTGTAAATGCACAGTGAGGACAACACTTCTTCAGCATGGAAAGCTAGGGAGATGGATGTGGAAGGAGCCACAGCAATCCAATAGGCTCCGACTTTTATTCAAGTCCGTAACTCACAATCCAGAAGGATGTGATAATAGCTAAAAAATACTGGTACATTATAGGCTGGACCCATCCTTAGTACTAAAGCAGAAAATATTTTGTTGCCTTTGTTATGGATTACAAAAGCCAAGCTGAGGATTCCTATTCTCATCCCAGACACTTAAAATCAAAGTTGACTATTTCTCACTAAAATCAGCCTGTACCAAGAGGACTTCCGGGAAATGTTTTTCCTTGCTTGCCCAAGTGCTGAGGCTCCAAACGTTAGTCTCAAGTTGAGAATTCGTATCCCAAATCCCAAGTTGCCTTCACTGGCCATAAAGTGGGAGCATATGTAAGGAGAGTAGGGATGGTAGGGTGGACTTCAAAGGATTTTCCACTGGAGGAGTACTCCCTGCCCCAGTACCTAGTGTGAGAAAGGAGAAGAGCACTGGTCAGCCAACTGCCAGTGCTTATCTTTTGTCTTTTCCATTTTGGGGCTGAGTCTTGTAGCTCCCTCACCTTAGAGGCTCTTGTTTCCCATCGATATTTGATAGCTATCCCTTGGCGGCAATGAATAATGAAACTGTGGATTGTAGGCATATACACGGAATTTTTTTACACTGGTTTCTCCACAGTATGGGTGAGTTTCATTTCACTTAGCTAAAAGTTAGAAGCTTAGGCTGCACTGTTATCCACAGCAAAACACAGGCATGTTCAGAGGGCCATTTCTCCCATTTGTTTTAAGTATCTATTGTAGGGTGGAATCAATCTCTTGCTGGTGGTGCCAATCGCTCTACTGACTATGTGTGATGGTACATACAAGATTTCTATAAGCTAGATGTCTAACTTTTAGGCAGATAGCTCCAACTCAATGTCATTGTTATTTTTCTAAATGCTCCAATAGAGATTGTAAAGCAGTTTCACATATCTATCATCTCCCATCATGTTTATAGAAAAGGGCAGTCCTGCATTTTCAAGAGAATTCCTTCCTCATTTCCCGAGAATGGCAAAAGGTCCTCTTAAGGTAGCCAGTAAAAAAGTACAGATAAAGGAGAGAGAAAGTGTGTGGATTGATTCAGTGGGAAACAGAAACATATTTTATTAATTTCTTGTAGTGTTTCCAAGCTTCCCATAGGATTTTCTGTTCATACTTTCTTTGGTGAAGGCTTAGAAATCTATTTAGCCACTGTCAGATACCATGGACTAAAAAAGATACATACTTGTGGTTATGATTAATTCCTCCCATATAATCAACCATCTTCCCTTGTTTGCTGAGAAGAATGGACTATCGTATGTTGACTGAAAAAGCACATTGTAATTTTTTTGTAGTTGCTTGCTGCTTTGATTTGTGTTGATTTCTCTTCTCTAAGCCTGGCATATATATTGTATATGAGTACGCATAACTCGACAGCCTTTGTCTGACTTGGAAACAAATGTTTGATTGTTGTTCCAACAGTTTGTGGGACAGAAATTCAAGTGGCATAAATCAGTTTAGCTTCACAGACTGCAAAAAACCACACAGTTCTGGTATATAGAATTAAAATATATAAAGTTATACATCTTGGACCTTGATCCTTTCTCTCCTGTTTTGGTCTTTTTTAAGAAAAGCAACACAATTCAGCACAGGCAGAGTTACTTTTCTGAATACCTGTTTACAAGGACACACTTGACAGCAGCAACTGACTTGTTCCAACTGAATCACTGGCTGGAGCAGATAAGATATATTGAATTTTTAATTGTATTTCATCATGAATACAGCTGTTTTGCATCAGTCACTGTAGAAGCCCCATTTAACTATTCTCTGCTGGTTTCCGGACAAGAGGAACTTCAAATTTAATTAGAAGTGTGAGATGCAGCCAAGAATTTGATAACTAACAGCAATTCTGATGGAACTAAAAACCCAGAAAGGATGAACAGCGAGAGATAAGATTGCTTTTAAATAGAGGTAGTAAATGCATTTTTGCTTTTGGGGCTAAGAGATGCAAAGGTAAATGCCATCTCCCCATACAATTCCCAAGTTAGTCTGCATGGTGGCAATGTAATTTCAGTCATCTTGAGGTACTTTCTCTTCAAATTCCTGACACATCATGAAGTGAAATACAAATTTCTTTGGATAGCTGATAAAATATTAGAGATCTGATCTCACTTGATATGGTGACTCAGCGACCATGGCATTCAAATCTTAAATTTCTGACATGCTACAGAAATGTGCACAAGGAAGATTTCAGCTATTTAGCAGTTGTTAAATTTAGATAGAGGCAGAGTAGAATGTGAAGAGCTTTTGGGAAAGCAAGACTGTCAAAACTTGAGGAAGAACTGACTTCTCCAGAAAAGATAAATTTTATAAATAAATTAAAAAAAATATTTCTGGAAAGCATCATAAAGATCAGTGATAATAGCTAGCTGAAATAGCAATCTTAACCTTAGAGATAATTTTGCCTTGCACAGAGGTGTACCTAAACTTGCTGTATACCATCTAGCTTGGGAGTTGGTGGACACCAGGTCACACCACCAGCACACCAGCAGACACTGCACAAGCCCTTTGGGGCTCCTTGACGTGGAGTCGGAAATTGGTCCACACTGCAGCCTGTGTTGTCATGGCTACCAGTACCTTGGTATTCAGATTACAATTAACTTGGGTATGTAAAGGTCTAAACTGCTGTAAAATTAAGGTTTTCATAGTAGGACAGTCTTCAAACTCCCCCAAATAAAACCTCCCTCGTTCCTGGAAATTACCTTTTTTGGTGACATCCAAATCCAGGGGAGTGTCTAGAATCCAGTCATCCTCCCTTTGAAGAAGACTTCGTGCTGTTGAGGAAATTAGCAGTGCTATCCCTGCTGCTGGAGGGGGGGAACAGAAAGAAAAGATTGCCTGTGATTCAATATGTGGTTTCTAAATAAACACTAACACCATTTGCATTAGGGAACCCATCTGTTTCTTTATTTCTTTAGCACTATAAAATCTATGATATGTGATTGTAACAGATGTTTCATGTCTACAAATGGTGATATGCTACATTATTAAACCAAGAGGGTCATTAAACTGAGTTGTATGCATTTTTTCAGTCTATAACTGCAAGATCATCAACATACAACCTTAGGGTTATAGAAACTCCTCTCATCCCTCTCCTGACTCAGTGTGTAACTTACACAGCAAACGCTCAGCAAATATCATGAACATCTCCATTAAAGCTTGGTTATGCAGAAGTGCCTGTAGGCATCTGTACAACTGTTGGAGCTAACATGGTCTTAATAGCTTTTTTGCCAGAAGCACTTCTTACGTTTAACTGCAACTTGACCTAGGCAAATGCAAGTTGCCTGCCTAGATAAGAATGCAAATTCTCGTCTGTTTTAGGTAATAATATTGGACTGGCCTATTCTGTGGCACCTGAGAAATAAACAGGAGCCTCCATTTGAGCAAGGTGTCTTCATTTATTAGTATTATTATTATTTCTATATTGTTTTTCGCTTTACCTTTAATCAACATCTCAGGACAAAGGGTTTTTCATATGTAGCTCCCTTCATTGCACTTCTATTCACACAGTATTCTTTCATACTGGAACTGCATACAGACACATTATAGTAACATAGATTTCCACAAATACATATATTTTTTGCTCCCTTGGAGTTGAAAGATGTCTATTTTCCATTTCCAAATATCATGTAAGAAGCTGAACGTTTTGCTTTGTCTCTGAAGAGTGACTGACAGAGTAATATGAGCCCCAGAGTGAAGCAGTTTTTATTGAAGGATAATATTTCTTTATTGAAAATTTCAGAAAAAAAAAAAAAAAGAGAAAAGAAAAAAAGTGCCTTGAGTATTTCAGAGATCAGTTTAAAATCTTTAATTAAAATGTCTCTCCTTATTTAGCAGGATCCTTGGGATTCCTACCCATAAATTTTCATTGTAAATTTTCATAAATGCAACAATATTATGGGCAAAGTTTTTGGGAAGTCTAAGGAGAATGGAAAAATAATATTTAAGGACACTATATTCAGTCCAAACAAGTGGTGTTAAATTCATGTGGAAAGCATGAACACTCTGTGAGTTAAAGATGGGTCCCAGTCAAATAATTGAATTAAACATTCACTTGTAAGTACATTAGTATGTCTGTGTGCATGTATGTACTGGACATGGCAGTATTGCTAAAAAGGACAGAGAAGAAATAATTGTCCTTTTCTCCTCAGCTACTCAAAACTATTTCTTCCATATTTGAATCCTTAGCTGGAAAAACAACATTTTTGGATCCACCTTGCAATAGTACCTCAGTTTACTAACATCTTAAGAAAGCCATTGATTTTTGCAAAACATTCATCGTTTGAAGGTATGTGAGGTTGCACAGACTTTCATGGGGATGGATAACAGTATAGAAATGCCTAATCATTTTAACCCTGAATATGAACTGCACCTTAAGCCTAAGTCTGGCTTTTTTTTTTTTTTTTTTTTTTTTTTCAGGAAAGAACAGGTATAAACACTGGGAGCTTCTGAAGGAAGAAAAGCCAGTAAAATTATGCCTGCATATTTCAAATGTATAGTGATAACATGTACAAGCAGGTACAAGACTGTTATGCACATTTCTGATTAATTTAGCAGATATGTAATTCCTACAGGTGTTTTCTCTACTACTTTAAGAACTCAAAATGCTAATAGTATCAGTGAGAGAAAGGAAAAGAAAAAAAATGTTAGGGGAGAAAGATTTTTGGAAAGGTCCTAGAAAGAGTTGTTAAAATTACTATTTGTCTACTTATTTAACATGGGTCAAGGCCAGACATCTGCCCAAGCCAAGTGGCCTTCTTGGGCTAACAGTATGCTAGCAGATTTGGTAGCCAAAGCAGCAAACATTGCATCTTCCTGTCTTTAATTCCCCACTGCAAAAAAGCCATGTTCCATGAACAGCCCAGTCAAAGAGGTGCAGTTTTAAGCACAGGTGTATGCACACACCATACAGACGCAGTTAGACACTTTTCCCATTTCCTCTCCTGCAGCTGTAACCATTCACTTATTATTCTGATGCTCTGCTTCTGATTGTAAAACAATCACCTGTTAATTCAAAAACACTTGGCTGCAAAACTTTGCAGGGTTTTGTTTGCAGGAGAACTTTTATTTCATGTGCATTACGTACTTACAGACCATTTGGGGTATAACTGTGAATGCTGGGGTTTTTCCTCTGGAAATCTGACAGATATTCAAAAAATGAATAATTTCTAATCCTGAAACGGGGCTCTTTCTATTCCACCAGCATTGCCCAAACAGTTTGAATCTCTTTGCTTAAGTAGACTTGCAGTGATTCAGCTGAGTGGGACTCAGAAAAAAGCTGGTTTATGCAAGGTCAACTTTCTGCCCTCAGTGATTCAACTACTCCTAATGCAACTGCACGGAGTTCCTCTAAACTTGTTCAAGAGTGTTGTGGGTTGACCCCGGCTGGATGCCAGGTGCCCACCAAAGCCATTCTATCACTCCCCTCCTCAGATGGACAGGGGAGAGAAAATACAATGAAAGGCTTGTGGGTCGAGTTAAGGACAGAGAGATCATTCAGCAATTACCGTCACGGGCAAAACAGACTCAGCTTGGGGAAAATTAACTCAATTTATTACAAATCAACCAGAGTAGAGTAATGAGAAATAAAACCAAATCTCAGAACACCTTCCCTCCACCCCTCCCTTCTTCCTGGGCACAACTTCCCTCCCGGCTTCTCTACCAACCCCCCCAGCGGCACAGGGGGACAGGGAATGGGGTTTACGGTCAGTTCATCACACATTATTTTCTG
>JANHGO010000012.1:16162100-16206007 GCA_024606505.1 Aquila spilogaster
GCCGGCTGGTATTGGCTGTTGGACACAGGGGAAGCTTCCAGCAGCTTCTTACAGAAGCCACCCCTGTAACCCCCCCCCGCGACCAAAACCTTACGATGCAAAGCCATTACAAAGAGCAACATCTGTGCTACAGATAATATATAGTACTGAAGGATCACATTCAGCTTTGATGCCATTGGTGCCCTGCTGCATTAAAGCAGGATTTTACTGCAGACTTGAACATCAAGGAAGTGAATTCAAATTTGTCTCCAGTTGATACTAATGCAAAAAAATAGGTGTTTTCAATTCAACAGAGCATTTAGTCCTGTGCCTAAGTATTTTCTTGACTCAGAGCACACAACCTAATACCTCTTCAAGACTTTGCTATGTACAAAATAAGTTGCTGTTTCCTAGCCAGCAATTGCCTGGGTCACAATGTCATCCTCTCCTCCACTGGTCCATCTTTTTACATATATTTCCTTTCCAAATATCTGGATAATTCACTCTAGGTGGCAGTCTGTTTTGTCAGAATGGCCAGAGCAAGCAAGGATTGAATCTAACTGATCTTCACTCTATGGTAGCTCATCCTTCAGAAGAGAGGAAAAGATAGAGCAGAAAAAGTGTGGGGAAAGCACCACTTATGTCTCGATTGTGTTGTTCTGAAGTGGCTCTTATCTGGTTATGAAAAAGGGTTTCTAACTAGCAGATCTCAAAGCTGTTTGTCAAAAATGGCCAGTACCCTGGGGAGAAATTAAGGGATGCTGAGGTGGGAAGAGCAGGGAGATCTCCAAAATCCTCACCTAGTGTATTGTCTTCTAGACTACACTGTTCGCCAAAGGACATCAAGCAGATGAACCTGTCATCATGATTGATGGGCAGAGATCAGATAAGCAGTGCTATTGTTTCAATGCAAAATATTTTTTGAATAATTATTTCTATTTCTCCATCTGCACTCCTTTGTTATGCACAGAAGCAGATGTCTCTTTAGTGGGCTTACTCCTGGATGACTCCTTGGTCTCTACTATACTTCCTGATACCTCCTCCTACTTAGAATCATAGAATCATAGAATCATTTAGGTTAGAAAAGACCTTCAAGATCATCAAGTCCAACCATCATCCATGCCCACTAAACCATGTTCTGTAGTAACCCGTCTACTCGCTTTTTGAATACCTCCAGGGATGGTGACTCAACCACTTCCCTGGGCAGCCTATTTCAATGTCTGACAACCCTCTCAGTAAAGAAATTTTTCCTAATATCTAACCTACTTCTAGCAGGTCTTTTTGGGAGGGTCTCATCCCTGCTGTAGACATAGCAGTTTCAGGTAGCCTAAACACATGTATGATTTCCTCATCCTGATGCATAAATTTCTCCATATTTGTGTGTGCTGTAGTCATACAGTCACTTTTCATGGAAAAATAAAGCAAGCAGCAGCAATGGCCACTGCCTAGTCAATATATAATGTTGGAGCAATACTGGAAACATTTTACCTACCAGTACCAAGTAAGTTATTCTGGACTAGTACACCTGGAGCTTGTGTCTTTCCTACCTTCCTCCATAAGGAAAAATACTAATATCTCTGACCATGAAAACATGGCCAAGACATTGCCTATGAGTACGTTCAAAAACATGTGAGTTCGAAGTTACATGGACCTAGTGCTCAAAAGGATGAATTTGTAAAGGAAAGTTTCTCATAGCCTTGGAAATCTGCCCATCATGTGGGCAGTAAACCTCTAGCTTCAAAGACTCAGTTTCATCTTTACTTGATCTCAGTAAAAGGAGAGTGAAGTCCATCTTACTCAGAATTATCTGGAATTTTTCTGTTGTAAATATTTTTCAAATATTCCATCTAGTAAATATCCCTATTATGCGAACCACCATGTGTTACTATAGCTGGCCAGACTGGAGGCATTTCTATTTATCTGGACTTTTAAAAAGATGAAGTTTGGCTGGTTGATGAAAAACTTCGATTCGAAGTGTATTTAGATGCAAAATCATGGGCAGCATTTCTCCCATGCCTCTTGGAAGAAGTGAAATAAGATGTTTCCATTTTCTTTACAATTGTCATGTTGTGATTTGCTTTTGAGTGAGGTTTTTTTCTTCTTTTTTTATTGTTATTTTTCTTTTTGAAGTTGCTGTCTGTCTAAGCAGAGATTGTATTTAAGATCAATAGCATTGGACTAAATGAGCCCCTCTGCTTTGATATTGAAGCTAATCGGCTCTTGTTTGGCTTTTGAAACCTTTCAGGAGTCTTCTCTGCAGCATTATAATGACAGACTCCTTAATATGAAACTTCTAATCTGCTAGAAAGTGGATTTCCTAGGCTTTGTGTGACTAACTGGAAAGTTTATTTGTATATTGCACCAAACTTAGCTACTATCTGGTCTTTCTCTATATATTCTGGCTGCAGAAAACAATTCCATTTCAATTTCCAGACATCTGTACAAACACTGCAAATTCACCAGGACAGAGGTGCCCAGGTGACGTGCCTTCCTCGTTATTCCAAGACCTTTCTTTTGCTGCTCAGGTGCTGTAGCTCCCCGAGTAGTGCCACAACACCATAACCAAGCCTGCCTGTCCTCTAACCCAGAGTGCAGAAAACTATAGCACTGCATAGCACTGCAGTTTTCAAACAGGAAGGTGTTTATATCCTGGCCCTTCACACTGGGCACCATTTTTCTGTAGGAACTCTCACTCAGACTTGTCTAATATCATGCTGTGAGTCTACAGCAGAGCAAGGCACAAACCCCAAGAGACCTGACTTATGTTTTGCCCCATCTTAACATGTCTTATGTCTTTCCAGCCAGGCTTCTCTTGAAGAGCTCAAAAAGTACTCATGTATTCACAAGGGTGACTGCTTTTCCCTTGTCTCATTAGCTTCCTTTCCCTAGACAGAAGCTTTTACAAGCCCTAGGATTCCCTAGGGTCCTCTCCAAAGTGTTTGCTGTTATCAGGAGTTTTTCCTGGGTTACCAGGCTAAAGCCCTTCATGTTTCAGTGCTACGTATACTTTCCCTCTGCAGAGATGTCTCTGGAGTTACAGGTCAGAAGGAGCAGCCTCCAGTGAGGATTCTCACCATGCCATGCCCAAAATAGGAGGGCATTTGGGGTCAGTTTTCAGGTGGTGGAGATGTACCAAATCTGATTTATACCCTATGAGCATGATTTGCAATGCAGGTCTTGTTTTTCAGCAGAAAAAGGAAATAAGACTGGGCTGACTTCTGTTAGGAGAGAGAAAAACAGTAATAATGTGGCCTTTCAGGGACTGTGAAGGTTGCTTCTTTATCAGCTTTACCTTTGCTCCCCACCCTCTGTCTGACAAAAGTTTTGCCCTTTGCCAGCCAATGCAAGAAACCACAGAAAGGTGGTTGAAGAGAAATTGATTCTGCAGGCAAGAGTTAAATTATGGTGTCTGGGATTTAGTTGAACATCAAGGTCATATATTCCTTGGAGTCCCATGTCTAAATTTGGAGAGGAAATCACTGATCTGATGAAAGGTCAGACCTGTCTTTCCCATGTCTATTTTTGGAGAGGAAAGTCCTACTTTTTATGGGAGGGAGCACAGTGTGGTGTTTCATTAAAGACCCCTGAAATTTCAACCTGTATCCTTGTCACCACCAGTCAGGTGTGAACAGAGGAGGTGCAGGTGAATTTAAGTCCCCTTTTCAAAAGGATGTGGGCTTCCAATTAAACTTACAAGATAGTCTGCAAATGACCTGAGAAATCTAATTATCCAGTGCAAACTAAATTGTGAATGCTCAAGGCTAATGATTGGACAGTGGTGACTGTCCTTTCTCTCTTTTAGCTCAAATATAACTGGATCTGTTTAGAACTGATGTAAGGTTGGACCTTGAGACTTCCAAGGCTGTAAGACTGAAACATGGTGACATTGCTGAATCTAAAGGCCTGGAAGATTCACTTGACTCCTAATCTTCACTTATGGAGGTACAGGCTTTCCTAGCACATGTTTTGCAAAGATATCTCAGAGACAACCCCGCTACTTATTTGTTTATCTAGTTGGCATGCACCCATGAACAGATTTTATTATATATGTGTATGTATATTTGAGTAATTACAGGTTATGAGAGAATTACTCCATTTACAACAGAAATGCTTAGCTCTGGAACGATGCAGTCATACATCCTAAACTAGTATCACACCAGAAGTCAGATTCTTATCCAACAGAAACAGAAGAAGATTGCTTTGTGTCTAGTTATCTGATGAGGTTTGTCCAGTGCACGTTAAAGTTCAAAAATAAGGAGGTTCTGAGAAGCAAAAAGAGAAATAAAATTGTAATAGTTTCTAAGTTGTCACAGTTTCCTGGCACTCTGTATAAGCCAGCTGCTAGGAGTTAATCCCTGAGAAAATTTGAGCTATCTTTGATAAACACCATTTAATTCTTTCAAGGGTCATTCCTGTGGCTCACTACTGCAGGATTTGTCTTTGCTTCTGAAATGTGGATGCCAGAATTCTCCAATTGAGTTGTCACTCCAAAGCGGCACTGTCCTATTGATCTGACACCAGAAAGCCACTGACAGCAGTGACCATGTGTCTGGCAATTCTGCCTGATGTGAGGAGCAGTTGATAAGTCCAGAACGAGGGGCAGATGAACTGCCACAAGCAACTTTGGCTGCTGGGGTTGGCAGATGCTGCTTTGCTCTGACTGGTGCCAAGGGGAAGCAGAAGATTGAAGAGGTTGGGGTTTCTCTCCTGCTTCATCTTTGAGCACTGCGTTATGTTAAAAATCTCATGACTTCCCTGTGCTTTCACTGTCAAATCAGGCTTACACTGTCAAATTTCATGGACAATTTCTCTCTGGACAATCACACAAAATTTTGGCCCAAAGGACACTGAACATCTTGTCAAGTGATGTTACCCCAATGACAGCAGCAAAGATCACTGTAGTATCTCACATTGTCCCTTCTCACTCCCTTCTTCATTTTGGGATGTCAGGGCTGGCCCTTAACTACAGGTGTGATGCCACTTCAATGAATACTTTGGAGATCATTTTAATTTCTTAGGTAGTTGAACTCTTCTTTGTTCTTGAGGGTCAATACTGAAGAATTAGCTCACTTCAGGAAGCTATTCTGTCATTTTAGGAAGGCCTTTCAGTGCTGTATTTTATTTTACTTAGAATTTTAGATGAATCCTACCTTTCTCTTGAAATACCTATGGAGAAACTTGCCCAAGGATTTCCTTGGGAATCCTTTTTTCTGCCTGACATTCTCCATTGCTTGCATATGGTTACCCCATGTCTTTTGTAAAGAATACATTATTGTTGTTGCTGTTTTCTATTTTTTCCTGAGAGTCTTTTTAGGAAAAAATGTAACTTAATATTTCCAGTAACATGTATTTCCTGTTTTCCATTGTATTTCCTGTTTTTCCCCTTAGTAACAAAGGAATAACTAGATAATTCGGTTCCTCCTGATTTGTGCTGGTTCTTGAGATCAGACTCAGGCCAAGTTTTTTGACAACTGCAACAACTAATTAGACAGAACAAAGCTGCAACACATGCTGGTAATGTCTTAGTAAATGACATAAATCTCTTCCTTTCCGAGTTGTGTTTTGTCCTGTTGCTCTGTATTTCACATGAATTATAAAATCACTAATGATAAGGGTGTTAATAAGCACAGGCACTTCCTTGCAGGATGGTAGAGAAACCTGGACAGTAAATGGAATGAGTTTGGTTAGTGTCACTGAGAATTAGCCTAACCAACATCAGCAGTGACTATTAATATTGAACCCATGACATTTACAAATACTTTCAATCAAAGCTTCTGGGAAAGGTGTTTATTGTATTTTAAAAGACCTTGCTTAATTTTTATGTAGGTGATGATTTTTTAAGCCAGAGTCTAATGGACATCTGAAGCCTGAAAAAACTGTTAGAGTATTTATTATAAAACCCTGTTGGCTAGGCAGACTTCCTAAATGGACTATTTTGCCATAGGCTTGAGACAAAACCCTTAATGCAGAGTATTGGATAAGAGCACACTAAATGTTGGAATAGGGTACTATGACTCTGATACCCTGTACTGTCAGCCAATGTATCCTAATCTTCAGAAATCTTCCCAGACTCACTCTCTACATAGCCAGGGCTGGCAATGTTGAAATTTATCATGCAGTCAGAGCTGTTATGCTCACCGAGGCACCAGGAATATAAAATATCACTGAATAGAAGGAGCAGCAGGCATCTCTTCTTATGTTCCCCTTTCCTACGCTCCTGGACTGAATCATCAATGTGTAAAACATGTCCACAAAAATGCAGAGGTATTAGGTGATATTATGTCTACACTCCAATTAACATCAATGCTTTCTCTTTTTGCTAGCTAACTGTCCAAGAAATTGATTTCATTGCTTTCAAAACTTTCAACAAACTCAGATGATCTGTCAAAGAGATGTATGAGCCATTAAAATCCACAATTACATTACTTCAAACCATAATTAAAAAGTTGGGTCCCCAATCCAGTCCTCAGCCATTGATTTCTAAAGGAAGAACATTTCAGTGGTGATGTAAACCCCAATGAATCACCAGACTTCAAGCAGAAAAGAAAAAATTAGCTCCTCCCAAACAATCTCATATAATGAGCTTTACTGAGGAAGAAAAGGAGGAGGCTGGGAAGAAAGGCTAAATGATTGTAAATTTGGATTGCGTTTTTATAACCATTTAGGATTGAAGTCAAGTATAATTTGACATTTTATTGATACTTCCAGTATTTAAAGCTGACAAGTACTACATTAAATTTTACCATGTAAATCTGATATGACAGTAAAAACCCTCTTGCACTTTGCTTAGGAACCGTTGCAACATAATTTAAGTAGAAATGCCATGCAAAAAATTATTTGTCTACTTCTGCCCACTAATCTTTCCAAGCTTTCTAAAGCTTTTTTCAGTTACCTGAACAGGCTTTGCTACATTCTCTTTCCAATTTCCTCTCCATGCCAGGAATTTTATTAAAAAAACAGTAATGAAGCCAGCCAATGCTTCTTGCTTGTTTCATTTTTCTTTTCAGTAGCTGTTGTATTTGTCCCAATGAAACTGAAACTGCAAGGTTCCCCCTCTGCTTTGTATGTTTTGTGGCTCTTCCCTGAGATAACTGCAAAGGTGTCACCCTTGTTGGAGTACTAGTTGTATCTTCCCATATCTTTATCACATGCTGACTCTCCTGAACAAGAGGAGCAACAGAGGAGTAGTATAGCAATGATAGTGTGCTTGCCATTCTTTATATTATGCTTCCATGCCATCTGTACAGCTCTTCATGGTTTTTTTCTGAAGAAGAATGTTTTTGCTGCTCCTTACTACAGAGAAACCAAGTTTCCAACAGGTTAATAGAACAGATCTTTGTTAACAGAACATATTTGCCTTCCACAGGATGAAAAAAACTAATTAATAAATAAATAATGCATCATACTTTTGAGAATTCAGATGTCTCCTTAAGAAACAAATATCAGTTGAAGGTATAAACTTGCTAGGAGTCTGAACACACAGGAGATCAAAAGGTCAAGTACAAACAGAACTGAACAGGTTAAAAGACTAAATCTCTTAAATGAATAGATTTCCTCACTGATATCACACCAAGTGGTATTTCATTAAATGCCTTTGAAAAGAAAGACCTCTTAAAAGATACAGAGAAATAAACCTGACAAGAGGACTGATATGCCCAGGGAAAGACTGATTTTTGTTATTGTTTATCTAAAAAGAAGCATTGCATGAATATCTGGAATAAACCTCTGGAGAGCAGGGATCACAAACAGAGATCGAAAGAACATATGAGGCTCAGCAAAGGCCACCTCTGTCCTTAAGCCACTATTTATCTGTGTTATAGGGCTGTTAAGAAAATGACATTTTCATACAGCAGTGCAATCTGTTTAACAGGTTTCTACTGCATTGGAAAATCTTTTCTGCTGTTCATTAGATTTGCTGTAGAGCTTCTGACTGTAGATCAATGGATCGCTTTGTCCATCATTTTCCAGTCTAAGGTTCTCACTGCTGATGTGGTTGAAAAGACAGAAAACTTTTATTCCTGGTCTTAAAACACTAGGGTGGAATTATGAAAGTTTTAAAGATATTTAGGCATCTGAAAGTCAGTTTTCTTAGGGCTCCTTCCACTTGCTGTTTCCTGCTCATCCTACCACCATCAGTCTATAGGCACTCTGCCTAGGGGCAACACAGAAATGTCTGAGGAATATTTGCTCCTGGTGGGTGCCACCTTCCCTCAGACACACTGTAGTGTTCACTATTGTGCTATGGATTCCCTACCTGTGCTTCATTCAAACAGAAAAAGGTAAGGTCTCCTTTTTCTAAGTGGCAGAAAACTGGAGACTGCTAGTTTAACTCAAAGGGATTGCCAAGACCCAGCATGCTAGATAGGGAAACACACTCTAGATCTGATAGGAAATGCTGAGTAGCAGGATGAATGAGATGTGGACTCTAACCCTCTCAAGATAATTGGATACTTAAACCCAGGAGAGAACAAGATACTTCTTCCTAATGCCTTAAGGTTCAGTGACCTGAAATTGCAATTTTGATTGGGGAATGGGAATCCAGAGATTCTAGAATTCCACCACTGCACTTTGTCACATCCAAAAGAGCTGCATTTCATGAACAGTGAGGATACTACCGAAGTTATAAGAAGTGTCATTTCAAAAGTGGCTGTAAGAACTTGATTTTCAGTCAGCCCTACCTTGAAGCACTTAAGGATCTTTTGCAATGAAAGTTACAATAAAAAATGAATTTTAAATTCCACAGAATTTAGCTACCCCTCTTCACCCAACTGTGAAAATAATAGTGATTCTTTTGGGTTTGCTTTTTTTTTTAGCAGTCCTTCGTAAGTGCCTGGAGAGAAAATTCAGATATATGACAGGACAGCTGAAAGTATAAAGAAAATGCAAATCAACATGCAAATATCAGTCATGACTGTAAAATAGCCCACTTAAATGAGTACCATGATATGCATAGTATAAATACTATGTGTATCCATTTCTCATTTTAACCCATTTTTAACATCAACAGAGTTTCTCCAGAAATGGTGACATATGTGAAGGTACTTGAGTAGGAAAACTAAAGTTTATCAATTTCTGAGATCTACCAGTTCTGCTTATTCCTCCTTCTAGAGAGAATTATACAAAAATAGCATGTTACTCTTCAA
Source organism: Aquila spilogaster (assembly GCA_024606505.1). Taxonomy (NCBI): domain Eukaryota; kingdom Metazoa; phylum Chordata; class Aves; order Accipitriformes; family Accipitridae; genus Aquila; species Aquila spilogaster. The sequence continues at coordinate 16,171,223 of JANHGO010000012.1, forward strand.
TTCATCATCAGGCATCAAAATATTCAAATCAGCTTTGGTGGGGTGGATTTGCCTGATCACGGGAGCTGACAGAGCAAGATATACAGACTGAGAAATTGATTTGGAGGTGTTTTTCATTGTTAACAATAAAGTTATACAGAAAGGGCAGATTCAGAGAGGGCATGAAGCAACTGTCCCCTAGACATTAAAAAGATGGGATTCAGAAACTGTAATACTTTTCATTACATGATTGTTGTCTATCTGACTTACATGCAACAAATCAAGGCAAATCCTACTGAGGCATACATAATGCTCTCAGCAACAGATGCTGACAAGTGCATTAATAAATCATGATCAACATTAGAATTCTTAAACCAATATTTTGCTACTAGACATGCTGTTTATTACAATTTCTTATTTTTGTTTAGTTTATTTATTTATTCAGATTGTACTAATCTTTGCATAAGACATTAATTACTCAAATGGCTGTAGCAGATTAATTTACAAAGGTCATGATCAGCACAATTAGGGACTGGAACAGACAGTTGATGCTTTGACATGGAGAATGATATTCAGGACTCTGGAGACAGTAGTAATAAGAGTTAATTGTGAAATGTGTGTTGGTAGTTGAGAGTCAAGTTCAAATAGACCCGCAGTAATCCTGGGTTTTGGGTGACAGAAATGGAAAGAATAGACTTTGGAGTAAATGCATTTGAAAATAAGACTGTTGTAGTGGGTTGTGCAACTGTTCCTCTGTCTTTAGTTAGAAATTTCTCCTTTCCTCTGTGTTAGATGATGGACAGCAGACCTTAGTAGTAGTCTGCCTTAGCGCAGCATCCCTCACAGATTTTTACCTGAAGATCCTTGCAGTAATTTTGCACTAAGCAGCTATCTAGTTAATGCTCTTACTGCTGGCTAGGTCCCAGTGGGCCCTCAAAGTTCATGCCACCTTCATAGTGTCCTGAGTTAATGCAGGTTTCTTCTCTTTTCACCTTTCCACAGATCCTACTCAACCAAGAAATCAGACAAGATGGAATCACCATCTCATAGATAGCATTATTCCCTAAAAGGAACAGCTTTGGCTTTATCTGGTGTAAACTCGAAAAGAGCTGCAGGTGTGTGTAATCCATATTGTATGCCTAATATCTATGGAAAAAGAAGACACAAGATCCTATGTCCACCATCCCGGTTACCAACAGAGAAGACAGGAAGAAGAAATCTTCTGAGCTGGTTCACCTCCAAGATCAGATCACTTCTTGCCACAACAGTAATGAACTTCATTCCAGCAGCCACCATGTAGCTTCCTCAGAGTTTCCTAAGAGAAGGTCCACAGTCACTGGTACCTCCTATTCTGTATCAATGACCTGAGTGATAAAACCAGCTGCCTCCTCCAACTCCCATGCCCAGCCAGAGGAGGGAGATATTACAGTGCAGAGCTGATGTATCTCAGAGCCCACAAGGGAAATGAGTACTAAATTGTGATTCTTGTTCGAGGCATAAGCCACCTATATTTTGTCTTTGTATATTCTGGTCCTGCAGAAGCATCCTCAGGCAGTGCTATTGTCCTTAACAGATGCAGACCCCAGAGCAAGTAGACCAGTATCATAGTGTTTTCTCTTTCTTCTCATACAACAAACAAGACATAATTCAAGTGCTTGGATAGTGTCAACTGCTCTGAAACAACACTGAGGGGACAGGTTGGATCCTGTGAGAACCTTCCATGTTCTGCAGAAGTCACGCTTAAAATGAGTGAAGCTCAGACACTGACTTCAGCTTACTCAGTTGTATTGAAGTACCTCTGCTGATCGGGGCTCTGGGGGTTCCAGAAAAAAAGCAACACAAGAGAGAGGAAGGTTCATTCCATGTAAGTGCTATATATGGACAGCAATGCTCTTTTACTTCTAATAATTATTTTAAAACTTACCTAAATACTGATTTATGTGTCAAAGCTGTAAGCACTCCATTGATCCAGTAAATATACAGCTAAGGATTGCTTAGCACAACAGACTTGGTGGCTGTTATGGTCTATCAGACAAATGTATATTTAGCCCAAAGTTGAAGCATGCATTATTTACTTGGTTGACATTAGCAGCTTGATGAAGCTGCTCTGGGAGTTGTTACGAGATACCAATGCAATCCAGAGTGGCGGAAATGCTGGCAAATGAAGCCCCGACATAATGCCTCATAGCAACTGTGTAGCGTCAGCTCATGGCTTGGTTCAGAGATGAGTGTGGATGTGCGGGTTTTCCTAGGAGACCTCACAAGCCGTTCTGCCATACAGCATTCTTCCTTCCCTCTTGAAGACTATGTGAAGCTGCCACATGATTGGAAAGCTAAATAGCCTGTGATGGAGAAAAAAGGTCCCTTCCAAAAGCCAAGCTGTGTTTGTTTTGTAATTGATCTAGGAGCCAGCTTTTCAGAAAGGCTCAAATCAAAAGAAAAGTGGTGACTGTCAGGCAGTTAGGTATGAATAGGGACTGCTTCTGATAGTGGCTCCTTAATTAGGGTTTAACAAGTGACCAAAGAAACCAACAAACTAACTGTATGAGGGAAAGCAATCCCAAGACAAAGAAACATAGACTCTGTAGTTAATGTCATCCATTATTTGCTCCACAAATTCACTGTTTATCCCTTCTTGATCCCCACTTCATGTTTTTCCATTTCGGCCATACCTGAGTACAAGATCCCCCTTTCTTTCTTCCCTCTTTCTGTCCCCACTGTGATACAGGATATGCAGGACAAGGATATTTAGCATGCATCATCAATTTAGATACACCTGCAGGCAATGCACTTTTCCTGGTGAATCCAATGGTGGCCTGTCAGCACCAGTCATGTACGCTAGGAACAAATGGGACTTCAGTGCAAAGGAAAGATCCTGGTTCTGAGTCACTATTGTTAATCAGACTCATAGCCCATGGCTTGTCATGGCACAACCTCCAGAGTAAGTCACTCTGCAGGGCTTTCTGGCTTTCTTATTACTACCCATAAAGATATCCTTTAAGGAAGTGCAACCAGTTCCATGTGCACTGAAAGCCTGATGACATCCATCTTTTTCCTTCCCTCCCATGAGCAGTGCACTTCCAGCAGCACCCAGCTCTGCAATACACAGCCTTAGGTACCTCTCTCCCAGCTTTTGTGAAGCATTAACCAATTCAGCGTGAAATACAGGAAACTAAGTGCTCTGAGGATCATACATCTGTCTGCTATAATAAGTAGACCAGCACGCACACTGCCAAGCTCAGACAAGGATAAATCCCGAGTCAAACCCTTGCCAGACAGTTCGTGATATTAGCTCAGTAGTCAGAAGGCTTTAAAAAATCACGTTGTGATCTTTTCACTCGTTTTCTGTTGCTGTTCATAGGAAGACAAAGGAGTGGAAAGGAAGATTAGAATTTTTCAAAGTTTTTCCTGAAATGTTGGAAACTAGAGAAAGAGTGTGTGTGAATGAAAGTCTGAGAGTATTGCAAAATCAGATATCTACAGGGTCCTGAGGTTTCAGGGGGGAAAAAAAAGGCTTGCAAAGAACATCTTACATTGCAAATGTGGCAGTACTATTCAACATTCCCTTGTCTATATAAAAGATGGAGCTAAAATATACACTGTAAGCAACAAGTCCTATTTTTACAGTTTTATGAAAAATCAAAGAGTTTAACAGTTAAAAAAAAATCTAGTCCTTTGAACCTTGTGTGGAAGGTGTTTAGGACCCTTGTTGGTTACTTGAAAGGGGTCAGTACAAGTCTGTGTTTTATTTCAGATCTCCTGTGTTGCCTCAGATAAATCACCAGCCATATTCTGATCAGTATGGTGGCACTTTAAACACTAAAATAAACTCCATCTTATTTCAACTCTACACGCTGTAGAGAAAAAAGGAAGTTGTAGTCAGATGGATCTAGTAGTGGTGTGCAAGCTTGGCACCATGCTTTTCCTCATTGACTGTACAGGGAGCCATGTTCATTCAGTGTTATGCACTGTAAGATATAATTTTGGGCAAGGGGAAATGTGAGTTGTCCACACACTGCATGAATTTATCTACACTGGACTCATTTCCAGTATTGCAGTAGGTGATCTGAGCATGGCCCTTGTCCCCTCTCATTGCATCTGCCCTTCTTCCTTGCAGCAATGCTCTGAGTTTCTTGGGAACTGAAATAATAGAGTTAATGTAAGACCTGTGGATAGTCTCTGCAAATGTTTTAACCTGCTTTAACTACCCTCAATGCAAGACGTTTGCCTAGCACTGTGCAGTTTGTTGTGGTAAAGCAAGGGTCTTTCTGTATTTCCTTAGGGGAGGAAGCAGCAGAGGGGCTGGTCCTGAGGCTGCCGCTGCCATGGCCAACTTGCTGGTGTAGCGAGGGCACTATACAGCACCCCCAGGAGAAAGGAGGACAATCCTGACTCTGGAGTGTAGCTCTGGGGCATGAATTGCCTCCACGGAGTGTCTTTACTTTAGATCTTTACTGGCTAACATGGAAAGCACCAAAGACCAAAAAAGTAATGGAGAGGTTTATGACCAAAGAAGTAAGAGGGCTTTTTGCCTTTGCTTTTGTTCTTTCTCTCTAAACCCCATTTTGCCTCTTAAACTTTCATTTTACTTTAGATAACTAGATAGTCAGTACACAAATTTGATCACAAGCCAGGTGATCTGACTGGTTGAGCTTGGTCTGCCCTGCAACATGACTGAGTGAAGGGAAGGCTTAAGACCTGGTTTAGGGCACAGAGATTGTGGGGTTTATGTTTTATCAATTTCTACTCATACTGATGAATATCTGATTCAAGCTAAATTCTCTTTTGCAAACTGCCTTCTTACAATATTTACAGCTTTTTAAAAGACTTCTGAAAGGACAGGAACTATATTGATTAACTTGCATCTCTCCTAATGTGAGTGTCTTTATCCAAACATTTTTCTCTTTTTTTTTTTAACCTCAGATGAATTATGAGTTGATGAATGGTGAAAATCAGCTCGCTGAAGGGGATTGCTCTAAGGCTTGCACTCTTTTAGACTCATGCCCCATTTTAGATAGATAGGCTCAGTGTGAGGAGGTTATTACTCACAGGCTGAATTCCTGCAGACCCTGCCACAGAGCAGGGCCACCCAGACAGATGTGTCCTGCAGGTATACCAATCACACAGAACGGATGGGCCCCATAGAGTGTCTGAACAAAATACATAATGTAGATAAGGAGACAGTTACATACCATTGTTATGATGGGCATATGTGTACTATAGGTGCACTGTGAATGTCCATCACTAAATGCACCCCAAAGACAGAAGTTTCTTGCGCATGAACTGAGTTCCTGCATGAAAATTACTTGGATTTGAGCAACAAGGTAGCTCACATGAGAGGGAAGAAGAAGACTGAATCTCCCTCCACTTTCAGTGCTTAGATGCTTTAATATAAATGAGATCCTAAAGCTGAAAATAATTATTCACTTGTGTTGTTTCATCCCTATTCTGCCCACATACTATGAAACAGTAAAGTATTTTCAGTATCCACAGAAACCTCAAGCGTGGTAAGAAATGAGATTTCTATAAGGCGATATTTTCCCTCTGATTACGTAGTATATTAGCTTGTGTACCCAGCTGAGAAGAAGTATTAAGCCTAGTACACAGAGAAAACAAATAGGAGGGCAATACTTAGCCTTAGGGCTGGAGTTCTTAATTTCTTCCATTTCCTCAGCTCTTATTTATACCAGAGTCAGTTATGTTGCACAGTCATGGTTAGCTTGGGAGACCTGAAAGTGGGGTGAAGGGCAGCAGGAAGAAATTAACTTTTCAGTTGATGGATGAAGAAGTGTTTCCATGTACATAGCATATTAAAAAATACTATACTGAAAGAAGCAGTAGTTCCTTCTCACCTTGTGGTAGCATCTGTCAAGTTTAGAGGGAATGGGTATTTTTCTAGTGTCCATTATAAAATGAAGTCAGGTTGGAGGAGGAATTGATTTCCCTGTAAAACAGAAGCTTTCATCAAATCAACTATGAGATTTTATTTCTCAAAATAAGAGAAAGAAAAAAATCATTTTTGTTCCAATGTTGAACTGGTTTCATATTCAGCTGCTGAAAAAGGAGAGAGAAACTGGGGCAGAGGGGCACAGAGAAAGAAAATTATTTCAGGGCATTTTTTTGATGGAGGCAATCCTACAGGAAAATTAGAATTTTCAAAGGATATGCATAGGGGCAAGCAATTCCCTTTCCCTCCTCCCCTCCAGGTGGTGAAGCAGAGGATGGTGAAACCAAGATCTATCCTGTTCCTGAGCAGTGTGGCTGCTCTGCTACCCAGGGAGAGGAGAGGTTTTCATGATGTGCTTGTTATACTGTGAGGTTTGGCAACACCCCTAAGGACTTCCTCAACCAGAGGATAGTGGATTGTAGCTAGAAGCCCAGTTATTTTCAGCCAGAAGGAAAATGCTTCCTTTTTTTCAAGTTTAAATACTCTGTCCTTCATTGCCACTATCATTGTCACCAAGCCTACACCACACTTTCATTCCTGCTGCTTTCCCTATGTCATCTCTCTCCAAAAGGGACTTCTAAAAGTCAACAGTGGAGACCTCCACTCTGGCACCTTTTTAGAAGTGGACACATACTCTCTCCAGCCTGTTCAGCTGGGCCCGGTCCTCGCAGCAGTACAGCCCGAGCAGTGTATGGTGACCCAAAGTGCGAAGAGATGGAGCCGGCCACAAGGCTGCTGTGAGCCTGCCATGCCCTGAGGTGGGTTTGCTGCAGGGGTGCACGTGGCACCACTGAAAGGGGAAGCAACCCATTTTGATGGAGACCAACTCAGGCAGAAAGCTCGTCTCTTCTGCTGCAGTTGCTCCTGACCAGCTGTTTGGAGATGGCTGCGTTACTTCTACTTCCCAGATTCAGCTGGGCCAGCTTTTTTCCAGTCTGACACCTCTTTGTCAGAAAATGCAACATTTTACAAATAGTTTTATAAGAATTTTATTCTGAATGGAGCTTTATCCTAACTGGTCAGTGTTTCCCCAAAACAAAGGCCAGCTTTTCTTTGTGCTTCAACTGTCATTTCTCCCTTTACCCACCTGGCTCCAAAGCTCTGGGGCCAGAGATGCTCTTATTCCATGAGATGACTGTAGTATGTACAGCAGAGCTCTGATGCCCTAGGGCAAATCTGGATGCTATTGTAGTACAAACAGCAACAATAATGCTCACAGAAAGCAATACCGTCTCTATGTAAACAGAGTCCATCCTACTGAGATGCTCTTTTGCTCCAGACCATCTTGTTGTTTCAGAGGGATATATCAACATTATGTCTGACATGGCGCTCTCCTGTCAGAGCTGTAAACAACAGGTAGCTCTCATTCCTTTCTGAGGTGACAGGCTGTGTAGCGGCAGAATCTCTGCATCCTACCTCTCAGTGGTCCTAGGAGGATAGCTGGTTTACAAATCTTTGAGAGAAGTAACTCTCAGTCTCTAGTAAGTTAAGTGTTTTAAAAAATAAACCTACGTACCACCTTGTGCCAGAATAGATTTCACTTTCAACCAGGTAAAACTTAGTTGTAGACTTTGCCTCTTCAGTTATTTGCCTTTATTTTGATTTTGCATTGTTATGTGTAGACATATTTTTGGGTGGTTAAAGGGACGTGCAATCATTCTGTGGAATACCTGAGGCTGCACCATGGATCACTATTGATCTACTGACCACTGGAAAAGAAATGTGGCTTGAAAACCTTCTGCTAACATCAATCAGTTAATGCAATGGGGGAGACCCAGTCTTTCAGTCCCCTGAAGTCAGTATTGTTGAGGCTTCTAGCATAACAAGGACATGAAAGAGTATCGGACATGAGCTCAGTTTCAGAAATAAGAATATTTCACTGAAGTGGCAACCACAGTTGTTTTAGACTATAATTTTCCTACAGGCCAAAGACATGCAGTGCTTTCTGGATAGGTCAATGCAGTACACTTAAGTCTTCAATTGTATTTCAGCTGTGGCATTGTTTTGCAGGACAAGATGCTGTGTTTGTCTCCTCCTCAGTTTCCCTGCCTGTGAAATGATAATGTAATGTGAAGCATACTGAGGGAAAGTGCTCCAAAAGAGCTGAATATATTACTAACAGCAACAAAACAAACACTGCGACTTCTAATATGAGTATTACCTTCTCAGACTGCACTGTATTTACATCTGCATGCTGGAAATTTCCATTAAAGAAATACAGGAAGCTCAGACAGTCACAGATTCATATGGCATGAAAAAAAGAAAATGGACCTTGAAAGAAACCAATAATCCTTGTGATCAGCGCAATTCAGCAAGACAGTAGTCAACCAATTCCCTCCAATGGGGGCTGTGCCAGCATGGAGGCTCTCAGATTTACCACACATAGATCAAAGAGGCATAGAAGACTCAAGTCCAGACAAACAGGGCAGGCTAGCTTCCTCATATGGTTGCTCTGATAATTAAGGCTTACAGAGAGTGCATGGCTATGCTCAAATAATGCCCAAAAGGAGGCAGCCAAAACACAGCCTGCCTCTGGAAGAGTTTGACTCACATGCTGAGTTATTCATGGCATGTGAGCTGTGTGGAAGAGATCTTTTTATTTTGTTTTGGTTTAATGTTGATGGGAGAATCTTTTCTTTTGAAAACAGCCTCCTAATGCATGAGGACAGCTGCCTGGGATACACCTCATTTAGCGGCAATTGTCTCTGTAATGTTTATAACCCTCCCACCACCATGGAATATACAGTCATCATTTATCCTCTCATTTGCCTAACACAGTGTTAAAATGCCCTTCCAGTGCTTTGTTTTGCTTACTTTTCCATTCCCTTGCTGTCCTCATGTCAGAGATGTTAAAACCTCTTTTGAACAACTGACATCTCCATGTCGAGGATTTGTGACTGAAGGATGCTTTCTCCATTCTTTACTCTGCAGCCTCTCCCTGCTGTTTAATTACAAGCTTGGGAGTGTGAGACATCATCTATCATTCCTCGTTCATTATATTTAATAGATGCACATTTTGGGCTCTTCAACAAACTGACCAGACATATGGAGCATGTTAATCCGCTTGTGAAGTCTGCCCTTTTAAAATCAACAATGCCACTCTCTCCTCAGCTGAAATCTCGGGAAATGAAATTAAAAAAAAAAAAAAAAAGGAAAAAAAGAAGAAAAAAAACCCCAAACACACAAACTACAAAGCTCCTAGTATCATTCTTAAGGATCATCTGTGCAGTAGTTTGTTGCAGCCCAAACATGACTGCTCTGTTGTAAGAGCCTTTTCATACACGTGACAAAACCTTACATCTTTGCAACTGGTAAATTGCTGTGTGACTTTTAGTCCTAATAGAAGATGGAGTAATTTCATATATGAGTGAGTTCACTCATAGTCATAAAGTTCCTAGGGCTGGGCTTCTGTGCTGATGTATTTTTTCTATCCATACTGCCTCTCACCCTGCCCTCATCATCTACACCATTTAATGAAGTGGCCTTCTTAAGGATCAGGTGTCACCACCCCATTTTAATGATGATATTCAGTTGGGTCTCTGCTTACTCACTTGAGAAGCCATTGGATCTATGTACCACATTGAGTGCATCTTTCTGGCTTGGTTTGTGTAGCGCTCATCATAGTGTTTCCAGCTGGACCCCATGCTAGGCTCTTAGGACTCTTCTCCACATGGAAAAAAAAAAAGTACAGGCCATTCTGGTGATTAGATACACAAACTATGGTATATTGGAAACCTTCTGTGTGATGAGAGTTGGGTGGGGACATAGCCAGAAATTCATGCAATGATACATAAAACCCTAAGCCTCCAAGAGCTAAATCAAGAATACAGGCAGCTTCCCAGACAACTTCCCACAAGATGACGGTCTTGAAACAGAACATGAGCACAAGCCTGCTTTTTGTTCTAGCCACAACTGACACATGTGGCATTGATACCTTCCACACAGATAAGATTGAAAGCAACAGCTTTTCCCTTCATGCAAGTGGTTCAGGGACCGCAGTAAAAACTGGTCTGAATGAACAGGCCCCCAACCATGCTTGGCCTGATTGCAAGGAGATCCATTACACTAATGTTTCATCTGAATCTCACATCCATGATGCATCATAGACAATGACAGATAACGCCAGCCATTAAGGAGAATAAAAATTTTCTAGGACACACTGCTGAAGTTCAGTAAATGCAGCTCAGGTTGAATGATCCAGAACAAAATGTTTAGTTTCTATTTTTCCTGTTCCTTAACTTTCTCTGGAATAAAACAGATGCACAGTCAGCTCAGTGATTTTGAGTAGTTTGTTGAGATTTAGAGTTTACTTGAACCATGAAGTTACTCTGGGGCACACCAGACTGAAGATGAGAAGTTTGCAGAGAGTGACAAGAACGAAAATTGAAATAAGAACTATGCTGGTAGTGGATTTATACTGTTTACCTCTCACTAATCATAGAGGTAGCTTGAATAGTTCTCTACCCTTTTTGTATTGTTTTCAGTGTGTCAAGCAACTGTACCATCTGACAAGTGAGAGCTTCACCTGTAAGTATGTTGGTGACATTTGAAGTAGCTCCATGAGAAGCATGTGGCAGTGTTAAAATCTATGTGCATGAAGCTTTGGTCCTAGGAGAGATCCCAGGTGGGGTCCTGAAAACATCTTAGAGCTTTTATAAGAAGAGTGATCCTCCAAGGAAGCAATGCATAGTCAGAAAATGCAAAATGCAAGGTGATACAGCCAAGTATTCCTTCCTGACCCAGCCTAGGTTTACAAGGCACTGAAAATTGGTCTTTTACAATGTGCAGTAATGCAAATCCATCTCTTTCAATGGTGTTCCTGCATACACTGAAAAAAAAGAAAAAAGGTAAGGACAAAATTCAAATACTTTGGACACTTTGTTACAGCTGCATGTAGTTGATAATTACTCTGGTATCAACTGCTGCTGAATAAACATTTATCTTCCATGCTGAGTAACATTCATTCTTTGGTCAAAAGCTAGATTCATGGAGGGCTTCAGCTATACTGTTTATACCACCATTCTGCTGTAGGGACTGCTTAGTTTATAAGGTGTAAACCAACGCTTTCTACTACTTTCTTTCAGCTAGTGTGACACTGTGTGTTGGCTGCTGGCCAGGCATTCATAGTACATAAGAACAGCTCTAGTGAATCAGATCAAAGGACCACCTGACCCAGGCACCAAAGAGTAACGGAGGCAATAAGAGCTAGACAAACATGCATGGTGCTCCCTTGATATAACCACCCTGCAGTCTGCAGCCTAGGGACCTCCTGAATCAGAGACTGTATCCACATCTCTGTGCTGAATAGCCCTCAAGAGACCTATCATCCTCTCCAAATGCATCTAATTGCTTTCTGAATCCAGTTATATTTTGCTCCTTGGCATGTTCAAAAGCTTCATTTGTTACAGGCTAATGAGCTTAATAAGCTGAAGCTGTGTTTTTATTGAAAGGTTAATGATTGCAAACATTTAAATAGTTAAATCAACTCCTTAGCTGGGACTGGAGTCATATTAGAAGGGAACAATACCACCAACTCTTCTGAGAAGGATGCTGAGGATTTTTGGACATGTTGTGGGTCTTGTGTCCTTGCTGATTGCTGGGTCTTAACTTGTCACTGAGATGTTCCAGCTCACACTCTTTCTGCTTTCACTTCTGTTGTGCTGGGTTTAGGTCACATTAAGTCCCAAACTGGGACCACATTTTTTTTCACAGGTTGTTTGTGTCTCAAGCTACAGTTAGTTTTGCAGTTCTTTAACATCTGTTGCTTAATATTATGTGACTAATTTATCTGCATGGATCATCACTTGAGTTTCTACTGTCTGTAATATTGGTCAATAAATCGATTGACAACAGCTTTGTTTACTTCTTAAAGTGTATTGTTTTGACCACTTCTTATAGTGTAGTGTTTTCATCACTACAAGTCAAATAATTGCTTTGTAACTGTAAAATATAGCTTTGCATTGTGACACTTGAGAAAAACTATAAAAAGCTAGAATAAGGGATTGCTTATGTATTGGATGGCAGTCAAAAATGTCCTACATTTTGGAAATAGTTAAATATCATTGATGATAATGTCACCTTTGGAGAATTAGAGAGTTCCCCTCTTCCGGGTGATTAAAAAAAAAAAGGAAAGGAACATGAAAAGAGCATTTTCTGTGTGTTTCTTCCCAGGATCATTGGTTTCATGCGGTACCCAAGTGAGCAGAGGAGTGAAATGAAGACAAATGACAGTAAAATAATTCTAGAGGTGGCTTCATCATAATGCCTTCATAAGGAAGTGCTCCAATGCACTTGCTTTTAAGTTCAGTGCCTTTCTTGTTGGCTGTTAGATCCCACTTGTTATTGAAATGTTGGATATTCTGCTTCCCTGTCTTTCCTTCCTGAACTGGCCAACACAAGCAGGTAAATGAAGGATTCTGCAGTCTGTAGGTTGCAGTATAATTTTGTTTTATCAACATAGACCTTTTATATCCAGATGACTACAGGCATAGCCTATAAAGGCCCACTTGGAAAGCATACTGAACTCAAGAGAGACTCCCATTGACTTAAATGGGCTCTAGACCAGGACTGAAATGAAATCTGTCTCAAATTGCCAGTTGACAAGGATCCAGGACAGTGGTTTTATTTGCAAGAAGCTGTGAAACAGAGAAGTAAAATCAGAAGGAGCAAAGCAACGGCAAAATAAACATAATAATTTAGGCTGGTAATTGGGAGAAAGCTGCTAACCAGCAGAGAAGAGCTCTGGAAAAGCCTCTCAGAAGGACTAGCAAAGGGAAGAAAGGTAACTAGTTTCAGGTAGAATATTGATAACATAATGGAACAGTTTCTGTAGTTCTGCCACTTGCAGCAGCAGGGACCAGACTTCAGAAAGTCTTTTCTCTGGTCCTACAACCATTCGTTTACATTAACCTTCTTCTATGTGGTTTCAAATGTCTGGGATTTTTCCTCATGTAAACTTCCCCCAGGAAGGGAAGAAGGACAGTTTGCTTTTAAAAATCTGTCTTTCTCTTGGTCTTCTAAACACTGGAGAGGGAATGGTGCTAGAATGATTTAATTGGCTTCTGTTATGTTCAGTGCTTGTCTCTGATAACTTCATTTTCCAATCAGCTTTTGTTGGTTTCAGGATGTGGAGGAAGCACAGGACACTAAATAGCACACATTCCTGGGATCTGATAAGCACAGATTCAGTTCCCTGCTCTGCTCCATTTTTTTTCACTATGACTGTGAACAAGTCAGAGAAATCTTGCCATATCTTAGAATGTACCCTATGAAAAAAACATAGACGTGTTCCCCCCTCCAAGAAGGGGCCATGGGCAGCTCCAGGGACACTCTAAGTATCTATAATCTATAGAAATTGAAATATTATAACTTAAATCATGAGAGTGCAGCTGCCTCCCATTTATTGCTCCTGTTGAGAGAACAGAAATATAGCTTCCATAACCATGATTTGTTTATGACAGAATGCTCCACCCCAAAGGCTTCTGGTTTGATTTTCACTGCTAACCAGACTGCAAGGCTGAGAGGCACATCCCTTTTCATTTGTCTAAACGGAAGTTGCAGAACCCAAGAAATAAGCACTACATGGAAGGGGAACCATTTCCTTTGGAAATCTGCAGAAGGATTTTGGCAAGGGAGAAGAGCTGGCCACTGAAACCCAAGTTCTAAAATATGGCAGAAGGGTGAGTAGTACACCAAGGCGGAACCATTATTTTTAAATCTAGATGAATGGTGTTAAAACCTAATCATATTCTGAAAACAAAGCACTTAAAGTATTGCATTGAAGGCCACTGAAAATGGGGGGAAAGAAATGAAGAAACAAGGGGGATATTAGTCCTTAAAAGGATGGAAAGGCTAAAAGGGTAGCTCTTTTTCCTCTAGCTAAGGAATAGAGAGGAGGCTGTCTAATCTTGCAAAGAAGAAAAGCCTGAAATATCCTGAGAGGCAATGCTGCCTTTTTAATGTACACAGCTAGCTGATAGCCAAAGGCAACAGAAGAAACAGTGAAAGGGAACAGCAGAAAGCTGAGATTCAGTGTGAACAGATAGCTAAAAGTTAGGGAGCCTGCGGGTATGTGGTTTAACCAGACCACTAAGGATTTTTCCATGGTAGAGCCTCAGATGCCAAATTAAATCAGCACACATAACATCAAGCTGTGGCCGTTGTCTTTAGGCACTTATTTTGCCCACTGCAAATGAGAATTAAGATGACTAGTCTTAACCCTTTTCTGCTGTTGGCTAAGCTACATAAAAATGCAAATTCCTTTGCATTTTCTGCAGGCACACCACCACCCGTCACTGGAGCGGGGCTATGTGAGCCATGAATCTCAGGCATGCGATAGAGCCATCAGTCACAGAATCCCATAATCACTTTAGTACACTCCCTAGTTCTGGAGGAATGCCTGGTACCACATGGGGCTTAGCGAACAGTCAATGCTCCGCATGTTTGGAAGAGATTCATTTTACTGCAGGTCCAATTGGCTGTGCCTAACTACTCAAAAACATCACAGGGTTTCTCTTGGTTCTCTGTCTGGGAAACTCAGCCCTTAATGGAACAGTCCCCAGTATTACTGGGAGCAGCAAATTTGACATGTACGTGGTTTGGCAAGTTTTCCTCTTGTATAAATGAGTCTGGGATTTGCTTTAACACCTGCTGCTCTTTTTACAGTGCCAATTTATACCTCAGTAGGAATGTTTCCATATAATGCAGTTGTTTAAGGAAGTATTTTAATTTTGCAGTGCTTATCTATCTACCATTCAGATCATGCAAATGTTTTGGATGTTGCTCCACTCAAATCTATACCATCCATTAAATTATTCTGATATGCAAGTATTTAATAACCTCAGTTTTGTTTCTTTTAATAACACCCCTATCCACAGCATTATCTAAAGAGTTAAAAATCAAAACAAACCATACAAAAAAAAACTGAATAAGTTATTTCTTTTACTTCCATATATACCCCTGAGAGCTCACTCAGCTGGGATTATTTCAAAAGATTATTTAGAGACATACAGATTAGGAATATTCTGCCTGAAAAAGTCTAACATAATTAAAAAGCAATGATGTAAATGCAGGTGTTGAGCTTCCCACTAACCCCATGTTATAGTCTGAAAACTGTCTGAAACCATCAACTCAAGTACTTTTGGCTGTCCTAGAACTGCAAAGTCTTTGCTGAATTGTAGCCCTGTTTGCTTAATAATGGAGATCGTGTACAAAATGAGTGTTTCCAGTGATAGGGCTTTAGAAATGACTCAAAAGATCTTAAGAAACTGGGTTCCTGTAGATATTGGAGACACAGGGGAAGCTACTGAACCCAGCAGGCACTGATTTGATGGCTATGCATGGAGAAGACAAGGAAATGGAGACAACGTATTACTTCTTTTTCTGGTTGCTGGGATTTAGTATGCAACACTTTAGGGATCCAGCCACCGTTCCTCTGTTTGTATTTTATCCCTAGGATGTCTTTCCTGTGCTTTAATGAAATCTTGTCAGTATTCAAGGAACTACAGGCTTAAATACACAGTTTTGTCTCTGGGACTATCCGGTGTGCAAGGGACTTGTTTCTCATTCAGTTTTTCAGCATGAGTGACTGCTGGATGCCTATTAGTTTTTCTTATTTTTTCCTCACAGTCGGAAATGTGCCATGTGCCATGCTCCCACAAGCAATTTGTATTGACCTTCAGTGTAAGCTAGCAGCTGGAATTGAATGGCAGCCCTGAGCGGTAGCTCACAGTGTAGTGGAGTTGGAGCCAAAGGCCTAAATTCATCCTGCCTCTCTTTAGCGTCTAATTTAGGAGTTTCATTTCTTCTAGTGTCAGGAGGCGCTTCAAAGGGTTCTGAGAGATTGCCCAAGCCTTGTAAGATCTTCTAGAAGTGCCTTTCTTTCTCTCTTAATTAATAAAAAAGGGGATTTGAGATGAAACTGGCTTCCAGTGCAGGAGATACAGTAAAGTATCTAAAGTCATGTGGAAGTATCCGGAGTCATATGGAATGAACCTGGGCTGCAGTCAGCAGCTGGGACACTTTGGAAGCTCACACTTCTGAGGCAGTGTGTGCTGGACACTGTGTTAGGGAAGAGCTGGACACTCATGTCAGACAAGATCCTAGCATAGGTCATTTACAATCATCACTGATACAAGACAGTCCACAGGCCCAAAACACAATACTGCACCTCCAATAATCCCATTTCTAGGGGATTACCATGACTGAAGGTGGAGAACTCCTTCTACTTTAAAAGGGGTTTTTTTGGATGAAGGGCTATTTGCAATCTTTCCCAGCTTCCTGCAACTAATGCTCACAGTAGCAAGACTTCCAATGAAAGGACTAAACAAATATGAATGAAGAATCATAGTAAATCAGGCATTATTTTCAGTCAGAGCCATCAGAACAAGGTAGTCTTACTTTGCTCAAGCTAGATTTCTTATCAGTCTCTCTTAGCTTCGCCCTTATCAAGTCATCACCAAGCAGACCTTAAAACCTGGAGGAAAAGTAGATCAGAATGAAAATGTAATTTAAAGCTCTTCCAGGAATATTGCACTTTTCCTTATTCCCTGACATGACAGACCCCTTATCAGTGTAGACACTCAAGGTCTTTCCCATCTATCTGTCACATCTACCAAGGAATTAACTTCATCCAATCATCTTTTTCACTCTAACTGTTTGAGACACAGGCCATACAGCACCTCTCTGGTGAAAAGCATTATGCATAAAAACTCTCTCAAATCAAAGAGATGGGAATAAAATAAAAGCAACTGCTGTCAAGCCCACAGATACCCTTTCTACAAAGAAATAAACATGTAGACATCAAACCAGGAGACCATACGGTCATTATTAATGCTTCTTTTAAATGAGCTATTTTTCTTGCTGTTTTCTTTGGTTGGGTTTTTTTCCCTGGGAAGTAAGAGATCTGGCACTGAAAAGCTGTAGGGACACTTGCTTTTGCAATAACAAGGAAAAAAGAACCAAGTGACCCTATTGTTTTGGAGGGGTGTAGGGGGTATATTTAAAGAGATGCCATTTTTAGACAGTGAGAGCAAGACTACTGCTGCTCATCAGAAACACTCAAGCGAAAAATGTTTTCCCAGTGATTTTTCTTTTTGAGTCATCCATAAATTCTTGAGCACAGGAAAGGCCTGGGTGTGTCTGAAATACACTGTTCAAATTGTTGATTTTCATGTCTCCTGTAGTTCTGTGCCCTGTAGAATTGAGGCATTTCTCAGGGAAACTGAGACTTACAGAGCTCCCAGATGACTCTACATAGCATTTTGGTTTGCTCCGCTTTTAATTAATGAAGGTCCTACCTGACCAGATGTCAGGTTCCTGAAACCAACCTGCTTCACCAAGTCTCATCTCCCACTTTTTTTCCCTCTTGTTGTGCTGAGAGAAGGAAGGGACCATTGCTTGGCCCATGCATTCAGTGCATCACTAGAGTTGACCCAGATCTGGATTCAGTCTCAGAATGATCTTAGATAGCTCTGTATAGCTGCCCACTGCTATCTCCTTCTCTTTTTGCATTTCCTTTAAAAAGCACTGGGGTATACAGACCACAAGGAGGACATCAGACATTCCAGATTGTGGTTCAAAAAAGCAAATACATATAAACATCTTTGATGCAAAAGCCTATCAAGGTATATATGTTAATTTCTAATAAAGGTTAACTTGTTCATAATGGAAGAACAGGTACTTTTTCTGAGGTTTGAGGAGGGGAAAGGTTACACTGTAACTTGTAAGAAAAATTGAAACCTTTGGGTGTTTTTTTTATTATTATATGCAATTGGTGACCTAAATTCTGGACTCTATGCTTTTCTGCTGTCCCCTCTTCAGGGCCTCACATGCATTGCTTCCCTTGTAGGTTCTTCTGTCTAGAGTTCTCCATGCCATGCACTTGAGTCTCATATTTTTGCCATTATAACTCCATCTCCCCTGATTAAAAAGGAATCAGCTATCTCATCTTCCAGGTTGTTTCTACCTAAGCCAAAATCTTTTATGTTGAGTCAGCCTCCCAAATAACTCAAGATCATGACCAAAGATTGCACATCCTTTAGGTCTGCAGTGGGTATCAGAGACTATGGGGAAAACACGTGAGAGGTAGCTGAATGCCACTGTCTGCAGCAGACAAACATAAGTGGATTATATGCAGGTGAATGGATGTGCAATCAGTAGTCCCTAAGATGCTTCAGGGAAGCTGGCACGTCATCATGCATCTTGCTTGACTTGCCAGGACTAAGGGCATTTTGTTAGAAATCCAGTGCAAAAGACAAGCAGACAAGCTGAACAAATTGTTCGCATTTATAGAAAAGAGAGCGCTAGAAACTGGATTATAACAAATAGATTTCTGTGTGTCCACAGAGTTCCCATGGTATTAACAAACATCACCTTTCTTTTTGTTTTTCTTCTTCTTGTTTGTGTGGTTCCTTGTGATTTAACAACAATGCTCCTCAAAGCTATCCTTTTATCCTGGAGACATAATTTTAAAAGTGTTCTTATCTAGCCTGCAACACACCATGTTTTTCACTTTTCTTCCTACATCCAGAATATGTGGTACATGTTGAA
Source organism: Aquila spilogaster (assembly GCA_024606505.1). NCBI lineage: Eukaryota > Metazoa > Chordata > Aves > Accipitriformes > Accipitridae > Aquila > Aquila spilogaster. Next base: position 16,189,698 of record JANHGO010000012.1, read on the forward strand.
TTAGCCACACATGCAGTTCTTCCCTTGTCACCTGCTCCAAATCCCACTTGTGTCTCCAAATGAATGTGTAAAACCCAGCCACACAAATCACTGAACTCCCTACACAGTGCATTCAGGCTCTCATTTATTCTAAAGTGATGCTATCCAAGCGAAGGGTTTGAAACATGCAATGCTATCCTCCACCAGATGTTGGGCTGGTTTAAATGCAAATAAACACCCAAAGGGAAAACAAGACAATGGAATATAATACACTGCTGAGATATGGGCTAGATTTGCACACAACCAAACTTTCTTGTGGTTTCAGAATTTTTTCAAGTTTCTTTCCAGCACAATTTCATTCTTACCCCCTTGTGGTGGTATGTCCTGCTGAGTGCAATATTCTTGCAAAGTTCCTGTTTTCCCCTTCAGTTGCTAATATATATCCTCAGAGTAACAAGGATATATATTTGTCTACAAATTTTTACTTTCCCTGCTGGAAATGTTTATGCTCCCTGCTTAGAGAAGAGCAGCAGCTCCTCACTGCTACTGAGTCTGCAGAGGACAGGACAGAGACATGAAGGCAGGGGGCTTTCAGCTCTCTACCATCAGTACTATCACTCAGGGTGAACCTCCAAATTTTTTCACCCACTATCTCTTCTCAAACAGCTGTCAAAAGCCCTACCTAAGATTGATTAGTCTTAGAAGACTGAAAATTGGACTGAAAATTGGGTGAATATCTGGACACCCTTAACATGGGTACATAGTGTTAGGGGACATGGGAGGAGAAGCCAAAAGATGACGTTCCTTCATGGCAATTTTCTTCCATGCACCAGATGGAGAAGGATAGGATGAGGTTTCCCTTCATATCTCTTTGTTCCTCCCCCCAAAATATCCCCCCCCCCCATCATCTTAAAGTTTCATAAATGCCCTTTTGCCACTTCTGACTTTTGTACACTTTCTGGTCCTTTGCTCTCTCCCTCCCCCCACTCCCAATTATGTACTCACATAAAGTCCTGTTCTTCAGTTTCCCTTCCTCCTTCTCTTTCAGTCTGTCACCAGATTTCCATCTATGCTTTCCTAGGTTCCCTTCTCTAGTCTTAGACTCTCCATCTGCAAAATATATCCCCCTTGCACTGACTGAACACCTATCAGGAGGTTTACAATTGGGATTGCAGACATTTGAGGAAGATGTCTGGCTGTCAAGACAGTTCAGAACAAAGGCAGACGTTGATCACCAGGAACCTTCCTCTAAACCTATACAGAAAACCCTGAAACTAAGCTGAGATCATTCCACTCATTTTTAATGACTGAAAGAAGTTTTAGGAGGTACAAAGTAGGGGATGATTTCCAATAGAAAGAAATGCTTAATACTCCTTCTAATCCTGAGTTTCTGCAAGCATCTCCAGAGAAGCTGAACAAGCTACAAAAATAATTGCTTGAGGGAAAAGAAACTTTGCAAGGGTTTCTAACCATGCCTAACCAGGACACAGTGCCAGAGCATTTCGGTTTTATGATACTAGGTTTGTGCTTAAAAGACTTCCATCACTCACATGATTTCAGACAGGCACGCATCGAACATTATTCTAATGAGAAGGGGAATTAAAGCAGAAGTACACCACTCCATCCTCTGGTCTAAAAGAAAATCCTAAATTCCTGCTGTGACATCGAGCTGACTTATCTCAATTACAGAAACAAACAACATTGTGGCGAAAGGACAGGCTCCTTCTTAATGCCTGTTTATTGAGGAAATCATGAAAGAAATAGAAATCAGGAGAAAAATAGCATGATTTATTTTCTTTCAATTACTAGCATGAAATACAATACAATATAATGTTTTGCAAAGGTTTTAGATGGCCTCTTGCTAAGGATAGTATTTTAAGCATTCTACGAAGGCTTAAACAAATGAACAGAATTATTAAATAAACAGACATGCATAGATTTTTTTAAAATTATGAACTATGTTTTAGAGAGCCATGAGTAAATGAGAGAGTGTGACATCTTGATCTAATTCCTGAAAAAAATTCCTCTTCAGGCCAAATTTGCCTTTTAGACTATAAGTTCCCCACAACACAATGTGGTTTGTCCTCTTGAAGAGGGTGGTTAGGCTACACAGAATGATAGTTTGTGAAAATCATCCTGTTCTGGAACATAAAATGCAGATGACAAAAGGAAAGCACAGGAACTGAATCACCTGTGAGACAGGGCAAAGCAAAATCACAAACTCAAACCCCAGTGCTACTTTGGTTTTTTGAGGGGAGAATTATTTTGCAAATTGCTTTATCAAAATAGGCATAGACAAAACCCCCAATAAAATTTTTTGCTAGACATTGCTTTCATTGTGTAGAAATTCCTTGTTCTCTCTTTAAAAATGCGTGAACTTGCTGCTAAAAACACAGAAAATAATACAAATTAAAGCAATCATTGTCTGTGGTTAGCAGAGCCACTGGGCACTCTGCCTTAGGGGGTTTGCCAGGAAAAGAGCAAATTCAGGGTCTTGATTAACTGGGGTCTTAGAAGTGAGATGGAACAGAGAAACCTAACAGACGAATACATGGGGATACAATAGGAGAAGAAAATGCGACCACATGAATAACTATCCCTTCTGGATGTTAAAGCATCTCTGCTTGGGTTTCAAAGGGTTTGTCAGGTATATGTGTCTGATCTTTGGCTACCAACTGTGATCTAACACTCCTTGAAGGTGGAGCTATTATTTTTACCAGATGTTTTCAGAAAGGAATGTACTTTCTGAAAGGAAAGGAAATGATAGTAATAAGGCTGTTTCTGAAATGTTTTGGGTTGCTATGAATTTTGCATAAAAGTGAAAAGGGGTTAATTTTTGAAAGGATAAAAAGAGCACAGTTTCTGTCATATTGCTGAGTTCTTTCTTCTTGACCAAATGAAGGCTCAGCAGAGAATGCAGGTTAACACTGAGAGATTTCAGCACTCACCTACCTCTGTCCATTACTAAAATAAATCATTTCTTTGCATATATTGAAAAAACAAGTTTCAGTGTTGTTTCCTTGTATCTTGCATTATTAAGCTGCCATGATCCATTCTCACGCTAGGAAGTTGCTCACAGCATGGCTGTGCTGTGGCTTCTACTGGATGATGCACAGCGCCAGGCACACCCTCCAAAGGGTATATTCTTTGTTTGCTGCGAGAAAACGTTGGCACAAAAGGACTGGATGAGATACGCTTAGTTTGGGTTTCCTAAGCAATCTCTCAGCTCCTTGCTTTTCTCACCGAGGTTTAAACTCCCCCTAGTGAGTTTTGAAGTCATCTGCGGGAATTAGTCATCCGATGGAAGGGTTTTCTCTTCGGGTTTTGTTAGAGAGGGCGGATTGAGCTGCAAATCACTCCTCTCTGTTCCAGTGTGTGGAAGTGGGAACTTCAGACTGAGGCAAAGAAATTTTATTTATGCTTACAGAAGGGATGGAGCGTAGGAGTGGGGACAGCACCTATAGATGTCTTCATTTTGGCTGTTGCTGGAGGAGTTGACACTCTGCACCAGATCACTTCCCACCTCAAGACTTCTCTGTGTCCCACGGGGCTCCCTCCAGCTGCCAACGGGTTCCCACTGTCCCCATTTCCAGCCACTAGAGACCACCCAGCCCAGTTCTGTCTGCAAATCAGGTAAAAAGGAGTAGGGTTTTATACAGTTTTCACTGAAGTTTTCTCACTATCTTTCATGGCAACCCAATGAAGGATATGGTTCAAAAATATTCAGCACATAAATAGGGATCTCGAGGCATGTTACACTTTGAAATGAAGCCTTACACCCTCTAGAAATTAAATGGATCAACAGAAATTTCAGTGAAATTTTAAAAATTTGACAGGCTGGCCCTAAATGTTATTCTCTTCTTTTTTTTAAGTGGGGAAATTATTCCTTTACCGAATCTTGAAATCTCCTGCAAACATCTTACTGTAGAGCAAACTTTGCTATTTCTTCTTCCATGCCATTGGCAGTCGTAATTGTGCAACACCTTAACAGGTGGCAAATTCATATGCCCAGGAAAAAAGAGTAAGAGAAAGATGGAAAATAATTCATGGTCTCACTAAAGGAAAAAGCCTCAGAAACAGCTTGCTAGAGGACGACTGCCATGGACTCCCAGCCTATGTCGTACATATTTCAGATCCATCAATATTTTCCTTTACAGAGGCACCAGCGTGGGAGTACTGAAAGAAAGAGGAAATAAACAGGCTGTGTTCGTTTTTCTGGCTTCCTGGAAAGTGCTAAATTGCTCAAATGCTGCTGGGGCCTTTGCTGAACACACAGCTCTAGGGAACCAGCTCAGCCTGTCTCACTGATGGACTGTCTCTCTGTGGGTACAAAGCACCCATTTTACAAATATTGGCACCTATGAGCCAGGTGCCCCAGAAAACCTTGGCTGGTTTTTTACATTACATGATGTTTCTTTATGTGAGATTAATTATGGAGTATTTCATGGGTCTTCTAGTTTTATGTCTTTATGACACAATGACCAATTATTTTTTTTTACAGCTTTTTCCCCAAACCTATAAAAAATTATAGAATTAATAAGTCCATAGTTTGTAAGAGTGAATCACATGAAATTCACATGACTCCTGGAGGTGAGGTTCTATGAAAATCATTGAGTTACTCTGATATTCATTAGTGTTATGAGCTTTGACAGGACCAGTGTCCATAATCCTGTCAGTAAATTTAAGGCCAGGTCAAAGGTCAAGCAAACTGAACAAGTGCCTTAGGCAGGAGCCTGTAGAGGGTTATAAAATAGTTATTGCCTACTCAGATGATGTCAGTGCTGTGGAAAGCTGGGCTGACGGCTGATGGCTGGTCATGTGGCAGCCCTGGGAAAAGCTGGCAGTTGCCTGTCAGTGAATCAGCTCCCAGTTGTGTTAAATGAGATTAGGGCTTAGCCAGCAGGTCCTCACCTGAACGCCCCCTCAACAAGTCTGAGCAAAACCATCTTCTGAGAAAGATCTTCTCATAGCTCTGCTTCTGCTGCTCATTGAAAACAAAGTTTATCTCTCCCTTTGTTACTTTCCCCCCCCTAATTTAAAGTTCATTGTGGTGTATGTAGAGGAAAGTCTTGTCCCATAACAACAGGTAGATTGAAGGTGTGTGGAACAAGTAGATGTTTTTTGTCCTGTTCATCCTGAAAGGAAAACAGAAAAGATAATATATCTGTAGAGGAGAGAAGCGGTACTAGTGGGTGTATTTCTGTCAGTATTAAGTTGCATGGAGACTAAAACTGTTTCTGTGAGAAATGTCTCAGCGCTTTCCTCTTGGGTAGCGAACAAGCAAAGTGACAGGCTGTGAAACACAAGGTACTGTTTGCTTTCATTAGGGTTTATTTCCCATTACACCTTGTTTGAGAACAACTTGCTAATTCAAAATGGCATGGGCAGAGCTGTAGAGTGTTTCCTCGTATGTCTAAAATATGATTTGGGATTTTCTTTTTGCTTGCTCTTCCTCACAAATTTTGGACCTGTTAAATAGAGATTCACAAGGCATTATTACTGCTCTGCTCTGCAAGCATCTATGAATCCTGCAGCTACTCCACTAGCTGTACCTTGTCTTTCTCCCAGTTAATCTAAGCTGCACAGACAAGCTATATCAATCAAACCATGCTCTTAGGCCGAATTGCTTCCAGCCACATGGCAAAGGTAAGGTATCACCATCTTCCTGCAGTAACCAAGCCTCCCTGCTAGGGCACAGAGGATAAAACCAAAGCCTTTCTGTCTCTGCTTGCAGGTCAACATTTGCTTTTTCAGTTTGGCCACAGCCCAAGCCCTGCTGTCAGCTGAACTGGCCATGGATCCTGGTTGACACTGCCCGGTGTGTGGCCCCGGATTCTCACACATGAGAGCAGGCTGCCGCAGAGGTGAAGCCAGCAGACACCCAGGGCAGCACAGCCTGGGCACCGCTCCCACCACACATGCCTATATGGATGAGAAGCCTTGAGACGGCTCTGCCTGGGAGAGGTGAAGGCATGTCTGAAACAAAACCTGTAAAAGGCCTAATAGGCAGTCTTTCTTGCATTCATTCAAAATGGCATGGAAGTAATTACCACTAACACTTCCTGAGGTTTTCCTTCGGACACTGGCACTGCAATGGATGATTTTGCAATGCAAACACAAGTGGTGGTGACTGCAACAATTGCAATACGCAGTCATGTTTCTATTAGCAGGTGTCCTAGTGATGTTGTAAGTAGGCAAGTTTTATTAAAAAGAGTCTTACAATCAACAGTGGCCAGCCCCCTATTTTGTTTAAAAGTGTAAAAACATCTGGTTGCAAACTTGATTTTACTGAAAAGAAGAATCTATGATCAACAGAAATCAAAACTGTTTTGATGAAAAAATGCTGAGTTTATGTCAGAAAACTAAATGCTTGATTTTGTGGATTTCCATCCAATTTAAAATGGAAATGTCTGTTTAATCAAGAAAATATTTGGAGAAAAAATTCTCAGCCATCTGTATTTAAGTCTTCTCGATGACAGGTTCTTTTCTTTCCTGAAGAGCTTGTCTCAACACCAAGTTGTGCTGGAATCAGTTATTCAGGACCAGCCACTTGTTTCTGGATAGCACCATGTGTGAATATTCTTACTCAGTAAGAGCCCTACACATGTTTGCATAGATCTTGTGTAACTCCACAATTCATGTAGGAAGGGACAGGAATAGAGGGGCCACTGATGTTATTTTCTTAGGAGTTTCCTCCATGACCAGTGGGAGAGCAGGCTGCAAAAGGAATTCTCTTTAATGATGAGGGGTTAAAACATGGGACAAGAGGACTCCAGAAAGTAAAGGGGGAGCTTTTTCTTCTCCTTGACTTGAGAAAGCAGAGTTAGCCTCTGCTTCTTTCCTACATACTGATGAGACAGACAGAGCTTTAGAGAGCATTTGGGCCCCTTAACAACTGTGTGGGCTCCTCTGGAAGAGCTGCCTTTCTGCAAAAATCCCTCCTAGGTCTCTCTCTTCTGTGTTAGAAATGGAGATACCCTGCTCTATGCCATCCTCCCCCTTTCCTACACTGTTCCCTGCTCCCCATGGCTTCATCCATCCCTGAAAGCAATTGCTCTGGTACTGGCAGTGTAAGCGAAGGCAGCCCGAGGAGGTTCCTGCTGTGACAGCAATGGTGAGGGTGTTCCCAGCCATGTCCCCAGCACATGTCTCCCTGATATGATCTACATTTCTCACCACCCAAGGAGAAGGATGGGGTGTGAAACCTGACGGCATCATCTGCTCCATGAAGTGCCAGCATGGCGGTGTCCAGGAGCAGGTCAGGCTCCCTGATGGCTCACTATCACCCATTGCTGCCTCCCCAGACCGTCCGTGTAAATAGTCAGTGGTCATCTGCTCTACCAAGTCCCCCTGATGCTGGGGTGGGACGTCCCAACTGCTTTGAGAGTGCTTTCCAGACATGTCCAGGACTGCACCTCCAGCAACACCTGGACATGCAGAATGATAGGTTTTAGGACACACTCTCACAGTGTTTCAAAAATGCAAATGGCGGTATCCTCTCTGCATCCAATCCCCTGCACCACCACTTAAATCCTTCACAGTAACACTTGGTTAGAGAGCTCAGTTGTTCTGTTACAAACATGATTGGAAAAGGAAACATATGTTTTACATTATTTACTTTCTTTTCATTAGATGTTGACCAGAGCATCCTGCTATTTTGACATGCAAACCTATCACCTGCTCTTTAAACTTACCCCTCTCCCTCCCCCCAAAATGCCTCTAATAATCACAAAAGCAAGAAAATACACACACACACTTTCTGTTAGCTTAATTTCTAATAACATTTTCTGCTCTGATTTTATTTTGTTAGTCTCTTTTTACATTTAATTTGGCAGCTGACCAATTGAAATGATGCTCTATTTATGCTTTTTAGCAAATGGTTTTGGCTTTGAATTCTTAACATTTCATTCATGGTTATTTGTTCTTGTATTTAGTACATATCCAGCTTGCCTGCTTTGTAACTTCCAAATGAGAATATTATAAATACCTAGAGGCTTATTAGTTCTTGGGCTCTTTTTTAAAAAATTCAAATACGAGACACATTTTTAATATTCAATTTTTCATGCATCTGAACCAATGACTTACCAGGGTGCATTGTGGCTAATGTACTGAGGAGAATATTTCCTCTGCATGATGATCTCAGGGAGAGAGTATGTGTGTGTGTGTGTGTGTTCCTCTCTAGATGTTTGTGTGTCTGTTGGTTACTCTTCAAGGTCTGTCACTTCGCATTTGAACCCAATATTGGCATGGGCATATCTATCCAATCTCTTTCTCTAAGTAAATGATATGATATCCAGCAAAGAAGTTGTAGCTGTCCAAGGCCAAGTACATTGAAGAAATTCACAAAAAGCCCTAAAATAGGAGCATGGAGCAAAAATTACTCAGTGAAATGGCCTGTTCTGAAACTAGAGAGACATGAAGGTCTCTTCTGACATCAGATTATATGCATGTGGGAAATCCAGCACCCTGCTAATTGTGAACTATGCTTTTCTGTAAAAGTGGCTTCATTAACCCCTGGAGCAAGCAAGAAAGCAACGTGCAGGAAAGCTCATGCCTAAAACGTTAGAACTACAGGTTCCTCCTTTGTTCATCTTCAAAAGCATCTTATTCTGCTAATATTCCACCTTGACATAGGAGAGCTGCTGCTACAACTCTACCTGAGTAAAGTTTTAGAACTTCAGGAGTGATTTTGTAAAAAGTTACAGGGGAAAATTAAAAAATATCAGAAATAGGGACTTCTGAAATTTCCTTTGAAAGGTTGTCCTGATTTACCATACAGACAGCATGACTCTGTCATGGCAGTGATGTAAAAATATCTTTGCTGTCTTGTGGGGTAATATCAGAGTTGGACAGTGCCTGTTAATCACATCCTCTCCTTAGATCCTGTGGTGTAATTTATAATTTAATGTCTTAAAATCCTCCTTCAAGTTTGCATGCAAAATTCCTCATTTTCAATCCTAAATTGTCACGTCCTACTAACAAATGAAGTTGATTACACCATGCCCTATCACCTTCAAAAAACAGCTAAGCTCTGCCGGTGCCGTTAAGAGCATTTGACAGTGTAGAGAACTGTCATTATAGGCCTCTCTTACTTTTTCAGATTAAATAGACCTCATTTCTATTGCCTTTCTCTATAGGTCATGTTTCCTCAACCTCTTATTACCCATGTTGCTTTCCTTTGGACTTTCTCCATTTTGTCTAAATGTCTGTTAATGTAGGATGTCTAAAATTATACCCTACCACAAGACCTCACGAGGGCATTGAAATAATTACTTTGCAGGTCTTGCAAATTCAGCAACAGGAAAAAAAAGTTCCAGTGAAGGTTATTAAGTACAGAGAGACCACCTTCTCTGAGCTTCAAATTGGTGGCGGCCAAGAGCCTATTTTGGAAAGCGGTCTACCTTTTTAACAGCGGTGTGCTACTGAATCCCATTCATCTTGTGGCCTACAAAAATCCTCAGAGCCTGATCTGCAGCCTGGCTGCACAGCCAGCTCCTCCTCACTGCACTTTACTGAGTCTGCTTTTTTCTTTCTTACTGGGATATCTTGCACGTATCTGTTCTGAATTTAATCTGATTAATTATAGCCCAGCTCCCTCCTATATAAACATCATCTACCAAAGACAGAGAAATGAGCTGCTTCTTTCCATAGGGCAATTGTTCCCCTGTCACACATTTGATGTATCTTTTCAAACCTCAATTGTGCGCACAGTGAAGGTCCTAAAAAACAGCCTTTCCAACAGGGTCAGTGAATATGCTGTGTAATTAAGATGTGTAAAACAAAAATCTACAGGTCTGGCCATCTGTTTTGACTTGTCTGGCTAGGACAAGTGCCCCACAACAAGCCTATGTTTAATACTTGGATGTGGTCTCTGGTTTGTCAATGCTCATGTCTGTCTGTTTGGAGGGCATGGTGCCCATTACATGTTGCTGAGGCACTTGGCACCACTTTGGGCTCGGAGAGGCTTGTGCAGGCAGTCTGCACAGGCTTGCTGGGTTGCATCTGTTCTTCTGGATCTCCCACTGATGTGTTTTCTGGCTATGCCAGCACAGCTGCCACATGTCTAGTGTTTGCCTCATGTCTGCTGAAAGGCCCGTGCCAAGGCAAATCAGCAAGGAGCAGGGAGAGACCTGGAAAGCTAGACAGGAACTTGTGGCAACTGGCTTTCTTGGGCTGGGCTACAGGGACCTCCGCTGAGTGAGTTAAACCAGAAGCATTAGTGCTGTACCAGGCTTGATAGAGGGGCTGGGTGTTGGGAAAGAAGACAGCAGAGCCTTCAGAGCTGTCAGCCCAGAGGGAACCTTGTCACTGTAGCAGAGACCCACACAGCGCTGTTGGCTTTCTACCTAGAAAGCATGTCCCAAGGGCTTTTCCTCAGATCCAACCTTTGCTCTAAGCAAGTTCACTATAGGATTGATTTTGTGCTCCTAGATGCCGCCTGAGTTAGTGTTGGTATAGTTGAAATTGTAAGAATGACCATAAGGGATCAGAAAACAGGGCCATCAGACCTGGTATCTTTTCTCTATCCCCATGCCCAGGTGTGAGTAAGAACAGCGAGCGCAGGATACCGCTGACTAGAAAGTCTTACCTTCCAGTGCTGGCAGCACAGGCACTCCCTGAGCCAGGAGTACTACCTTCGTACTTCATAGCTCTCAAAGGATCTCTATACATGAATTTGTACAGTTGCTTTTGAACCCAAGTCAGTCTGAAGAACCAGTTTTCCATGACAAGGAGTCCCACTGCTGAAGTACACAGCACCTGAAGAATGACTGCAGTCCACCTATATCCAAGACAGCAGAAAGAATACCTATTTATTCACTTTGTACCTCATCATCTCTGGTGCCTAAATGCACTATTTTTTTCCCAGGGTGCTGGGAGCTTGGCAGTGCAGTGCCATAAACTCAGAATGCCTCCAGTCCACAGAGGTTATTGCTCTTGCTTAACCTACTCCTGGTATATCCTTGGCTACACAGTGACTCAGCTTCAGAAGGAAGAACAGCAAAGCTCCTTCCTTCACTCTGCCTCAATGTCTGTTAAACCAGTGATCAAGCCCAGGTTAGGAAAAATGTGAGTTCAAATCCAGACAGGCTGAGGAGGGCTAATGACCCAAGTCTTGCAATTCTTCGGCAGGTCCCTAAGCCATTTGTTGGCAAGGCTGGGACTTTTCTCACTGCTTTCCCCAGAAAGAGCTGAAAAAGTTGCTTTCCTTCTGCAATCAACATGAGAGTCAAGCCGGACATTATCAGCAACCCAGTTAAATGAAGGAATCTCTCCCTGTGCCATAATTAAAATAACTACAGTGATTGGTTATTTGTATGTCAATGCTGTTTTGCAGCCCTATGTGCAACCAGTAAGAGAAGAACTTACAAGCACAGAATAAGAAGGCAAAGAACTGTTTTAAAAGTACATAATCACTACTGGTTTTGTTCCAGAAGCACTTCAAGTTTCCATCCACAGCTACAGAACTTTCTCCTGGAGGTTGCTTATGCCTGTGTTAAGAGCCATTTCCCGGTTTTGTACCCTACCTATATAAGAATTGAACTATTTGCAGTTGGTCATAAAGGCTTGTGCCAAACTCAGAAATTCACCCCAGGTTTGGCTCAGGTTTGAATATTAATATTGCTCTGTCTGCTTGTACAAGAGGTATGGTATAGAATTTAGGTATGGGGTTTGTCATTGCTGATAAAGAAAAAAGGAAAGATAGCGAGAAAAGCCTGTTTAGATATGAGATATTATGAGACATCCTGTGTACTGTCCACAGCCTATCTAGGCCAGAGAGGATATAATACATGCATAAAAATGAGAGGATTTTGACAGTCTAGTTATGATATTTCTCCGAGTAGCATACATTGACTTAGCTGAAGGTGTCTCTGACTCAAGCATCTGGCATAGATTTATCACAAAAATTAGATTTTGCCTCAAAGCTGGAGTAACACCTGAAAACTTAACTTTGATAAAGATGATAGGTTTTGAAGAAGTGGTACTATGGCCACAAGAATGAGAAAGGAGGCTGAATTTGTTGAAGAGTTATCACCTTTGACTGTTTTTAAAAAACAGCCTTCTTGGAATGGCTGCTGAGCTGGGAAGCTCAGTCTATGCTTGCACAGAAACTTTTACATCCATCAAAGGTGTCCATTTCTTGTTTAAGTGTTTGTTTAAGATAAAAGTTACCAATCTTGGAGGCTGCTGCTAAAAAATCTGAGCAATCTTCAATAATTTGAGGATTAGGTAATGGAGAAGATAAAACTGAGATGCAAGGGGAACTGCATTCTAAAAAATAGTCCCAGTGTAGATTTCAAATGCCAGCATCATCTGAATGGCACAGAGACCCTTCTTCTGTAAGACTGCACAGTTTGGTGCTGCTGGCCCAGTATTCTGTCTTTAGCAAACTCTTACCCCGCACCCTAGCTAGTCAGATCACAGCTTCTTCACTTAGACATTTATTCTGTGCTTCATTTCCCCCCCTTTTTGCTTTTCTTCCCTTTGCCAAATCTTCTTGATTTAACAAAAACTGTCCATTGATCCATGATTGACAAAGAATTTTTTAAAAGAACCAAACCCTGCAAGCAATCAACATGGGTAGCTCCAAAACCAGTCTGAACAAAAGAGAAGTATGTGGATTTTGTGCGGTTGTTTTTTAAATTACGGTAAATGTTTTCCATTAAAGCTTCCAAATAGGAATCCAGAAAACAAGGAGAGATAATAATAGTAGGAAAAAAAAATGCAATTACAGTCTGTACTTCTTGGAATAGAAGCAATTTCAGTTATTGTACAGATTAAATTCCCTCCTGAGTTATACACAGAAATGCCAGAGATTCAGCAAAGGACAGTGCTGAGAAAGCCTATCACACCACAGTGTATGTCTTCAACTTTTTGTCCTATTCTTCCCAGGTTACTGTTAGCAGTTTAGGGAGAGATACTGGGGACAAGTAAGGGCTAAACCAGACGTGGACACTAGGTTCCTTATTACTCTAAAATTTGGTTCTTCTATTCCTTGAAAACTGTCCATTTCAAAGAAGGAGCTGTCTTTCTTGTATTTAGCTGTCATTTACAAGTGTCTCCCATTTGATTTCTATGAATTATTCATCATCTGCAGATGGAGTCCAAGCCATCCATCGCAAATATCAAGCTGTTGAAAGCCAGACCCTGGTCCAACAGTTACAAGCCTGTATGCTCCAACTGGAGAGGCATCAAATGCCTCGTTAGAATAAGATGAATATTAAATCCTTGCTTGGAAATATTCCATAACAGGGATTTCAAATTTATTCCTTCCTCTCATAAATCTATTTGATGAATGTATTCATGGAAAGCTGAAGATAAAATGGAGAAGTGGATGAAGAGCCTTGTGCTCAAGCCTCTGTGTGCCATAGATTTAGGTACAGTTCCCACAAACTTCCCATGTCACATTAGGCAAACCAGTTAAACTATTTTGTGCCTCGGCTCCCACTTCAAATGGGAAGGCATAATAAAGAAAAAATCTTGGGATGACCACTTCCTTGTAGTTTCTGTAAGTAAATTCAGCCGGATGAGGAAGTTTCCATCAATAAGAACTTTCCAATGAGAAACCTTTTTTAAGGGAAAGAAAAGAAAAAAGGGGGAAAAAAAAAAGAATCAAAACCACAAAGCAAACCAAAATAAAACATGCTGCTATTTCTCTCATGGTAGGACTTTGAAACATTGTTTTGTAAGAAAAAGTCAGAATGAAACTGTGGTATGATTCAAAGAAGTTGAAGTTCACTTGAAAGTGTACCAAGAAGGGGAGGTATTCCAGGAAAATGAATTGCAGAATTCCTTAGTGATCTAAAATGTTTGACCTAAAAAATTATAATAGAGACAGTTCAAATCTCTGTGACCACTTTGGGAAGAGTGATGGAAGCTTCTCCATCTCTTATAACCTTGGTAGCTTAACAGACAAAATGTGTGGAAGCTTCTGGTTCCTGGAAGGTCCCACATCCAGTGAGGCCACCAGGCTTGAAATGTTTCCTGATTTACTAGATCCACTCCTCCCCATCACAGTTCTTTCCACAACCCAATTTTGTTGTTCTCATTCTAATTCTCATTCTCTCAAGGGAGGGACTCTGGAAGGGTAAGAATGAAACAAGAAGGTCTTGTGGTCAAGAAGACAGTATATATGAAGGTGGCATATTTATTTCACTGTCTTTATTCCATGTCAGAGTGAGTAAAATAGTAACAGCTTTTTTTTAACTGGATTCTACTCAGGATTTATCGACATTTACTGACACAATAAGCAAAATGTCATTGTAGTGCTAATCACCTGGTCAATTAGCCTATACTGCTCCAAAGCATAGCTGAAAGCACAAAGAGGCATTGTCTAATCACTGTGCCCCAGTAAGAGATTCCTGGTCTAGCCCCTCTCACATTCCCTTCCCTTAAAACCCATTGATGATTTGGTTTAGAGTCTCAGTTCTGCTTGTCCTCTCAACACTTTGTACTAAGGTCAATCAGCCTGTAAGGGTCATGTCCCAGCTGTAAAATCAGGGCCCTGGGACCTCACTTCTACATGTTTTTTTTATCCATTATAAAGTGTCAGAAAAATGTTTGATTTCTTGAGTGATACATTTCCTCAGCAAATATACTGGATCTTCCACTCTCTGCTTCATTTTCTGCCGATACCAAATTCTGAATGAAGAGGTGAGATAAAATGGATTTACACAGGAATCTAAGAGAAAAATCACCTCACCATTCATCCTGTTCACTGTCCTTGTTCTGGGCTGTGGGATGGAGTAAGAATGGAGCTCTCATGCTGCAGTACAGCCCCTCCATCCCCTTCTTTAACCTGTCAGCAGCACTATTGCATCTGGCCCTGGACCAAGGTTTTTTGGAAGCTTGTGGGACATACTAAAGGCAGCAAAAAGGTAGATGAAAGACAGAGGGGGAAGGGAAGAGGAATAGGTGAACTATACAGCCATGGGAAAGCTCAGGAACAGGACTATGTGGAGAAGTACTTAGGATAGGCTGGAACAAGTGACAAAAAGAGCAGATGGAGCTGGAAGGCAGGGATTTGAATCCCAGACCTTACTCTTTCTGTGGCCTTTGGCATGCCACATAGGTGGAGCTGGAGTGGTCAGATATATCAGCTATTCCGCATAGGGCAGGTTGGGATTCTCTCACCCAAATTAATCACTAATGCTGCACTGCAGACCCCCACTTAGACAGTCTTATGCGAGTGGTGTTGGAGTGAGTGCAGCCCAGCCCTGGCTGGAAACAGCGTGAATGCAGAGGTGTAGGGATGGTACAGAAATCAAGAAGGAGGGAGCTCAGAGGTGGTACTGCAGGACTCTCATGAAACATCTAATCTCCATGTTTTGTCTTTTATTATCAGTATTATTCCTCCTGGATGGGCTAATGACAGGATAAATTAAAAAGAATGAGGTGCTTTGAGAGTAGAGTCATTATGAAAATGAAACTTTGCTTGTTTAAAATAGTGTTTAACAACTGTGAAAGTTTACCCTACCCTTGTTTACATCCAGCATAGATTTATTGGCAGTTCTCTTTTCATTGTTGAAGCTATATTCAATTTTACCAGCAACAATGTATTGTGATTGGAGTAAATTGAATTTTCTTTTCCATTCAAAAATGATTAGATGCACAATGTAGAACTGAATAATAAGCATCCGTCCATAAATGTTTTGCCTGTGGTTATACAGCATCATGTGCCTTCATCACTGCTGTACACAGAAGATATCATTATAGGGACTCAATAGGGTTGAGCCAAATGGTCACTTCTGCTTAGTTATGTCAGATACTATACTAACATTATAATCTTGGAATAGAATTCCAACTCAGATCCCAAATATGGGCTCCTAAGGAGAAAAATCTCACTCTTCCAGTCAGCAAAATCAATGAAAATTAGGTTATGAAAATGAGGTTCATTCAATTTTCCTATTCACAGTTCTATAAATAGATTATCGTCCCACTGTTAAGTGAAAGTCTGCAAGTTAGGTGGTCAGAGGTAGGGAGCAGGGGTGATCTGAACCTCATCAAACTCAGTGAGACTCCTTGCATCTGCCATCAAAACATTTTTGAACTTTTTCTTGGAGAAGGGTCCAGTTTCCAGAAAGGAAGTGTGTTTCTCATGGTCAAGGCAATGTGTCCAGGATTGCACAGTCTTCAGCATCACGTTACTTCCAATCCCAGTCTGTCAAAATGCACAGCTAAACAGATGAGCTGTATCAGAGCTGGGAAAAGGAAGTGAGAGAAAAAGAACAAGACCCAGAGTCCAAAGACCCTAGAATTTCTGGGGGGGGGGGGGGGGGGGGGGGGGGGGGGGGGGGGGGGGGGGGGGGGGGGGGGGGGGGGGGGGGGGGGGG
>JANHGO010000012.1:16206107-16269523 GCA_024606505.1 Aquila spilogaster
ATGAAATTCACATGACTTCTGTAGGTGAGGTTTTATGAGTTATTCTGAGATTCGCTATTGTTACGAGCTTTGAAAGAACCACTCTGCATAATCTTTTCAGTAATCTTACATCTGGGTTTAAGTTCAAGACACCTGAACCACTGCAGGGACAGGAGCCTAAGACAGCCAGCGTCAGAGTTGTGGGAAGCTGGGCTGGCGGCTGCAGTCTACGCAAGTGGCAGTCATGGCAAAAGCCTTTGGGTGAATCAGTCCTCAATTATGCAAAAGGAGAAGATGAGTTATTTGGCAGGCTCTCATCTGAAGCTCCCTGAGGAGGCTGAGCAAGAATATCTTCTGAGAAAGGCCTGCCCTAAGCTCCACTTCTGCTGCTCATTGAAAGCAAGCATCTTCTCTACATCTATTTGAAGTTCATTTTTTTATCTGTAGAGGATATAATCTTGTCCCACAAGAAGAGGTAGATGGAAGGCCTGTGGAACAAATAGATTTTTTCCCTGATCATCCTGAAAGGAAACCTAGAAAGGTGATATGTCTCTAAAGGAAAGATGTGATCCCACTGGGTGTATTTCTGTCAGTGTTAAGTTGCTTGGAGACTCAAATTGTTCCCTTAAGAAATCTTTTGTGCTTTCCTCCTGGACAGCAAACAAGCAAAGTGACAAAGTGTGAAATACAAGGCACTGCTTGCTTTCATTAGGCTTTATTTCGCATTATGTCTTATCTGAGAAGAACTTGTGGAACACCTCCTCACATGCCTACAATATATCTAGTATTTTCTTTCTGTTTGTGCTTACTAGCAGATATTGGGCTTGTGAAGCAGAAATTCTCAAAACTTTATTGCTCTGAGGGCATCTATGAATCCTGCAGTTACTCCAGTAGCTTACCTTGTGTTTCTCCCAGTTGATCCAAGCTGCATAAACACCATATCAATCAAACTATGCTTTTAAGCCAGATTGCTTCCTACCACTACACAATAGCAATGTATCACCACCTTTCTATAGACACTAATCCTCTCTGCTAGGATGCAGAAGATAACACCAAAGCCTTTTAGTGTCTCTGCTTACAGCTCACATTTGGAGATTGGCTATACCTCAGGTCCTGCTGTCAGCTGAACTGGTGATGGGTTGTAATGCACACAGACTGCTGTGTGGCCTTGGGCTCGGACACAATTGCAGACTGACAAGGAGAAGCTAGCAGCTTCTTCTGGAGTGGCACAGTTTCCCCCAGATCTTTCTCTATGGATAATAAGCTATGAGATGCCTTGACCTCTTCCTAGGTAAAGCTATCTCTAAGGCATACTCTGTGAAAGACAACAGATAGTTGGGTCTTCCTGCTGTCATTTGAAGTGACCTGGAAGCGATTACTACTAAAATACTTCCTGAGGCTTTGCACTGGACACCAACACTCCAGTGGGTGCTTTCATGATGCAAACAAAAGCAGTGGTTACTATATAGGTGCAACATGATACACAGTGGTGTTTCCATTAGCAGGTGTCTTAGAAATGTAAGAAATGTTTAATAAACAGTTCTACAATCAACAGCAGCCAGCCTCCTACTTTGAGTACTGCTGTAAATGCATCTGGTTGCAAATGTGGTAATTTTATTGGAAAGAAGGATTTATGATCAACAGAAATCAAAGCTGTTTTGATGAAAAAAGTTGAGTTTGTATCAGAAAGATAAATACTTGGTTTTCTGGATTTCCATCCAGTTTACGCTTGAAATGTCAATTAATCAAGAAATTAGAGAGAAATTTCTTAGCAATCTGTATTCAAGTCTCCTTGATGACAGACTCTTCTCTTTCCTGAAGAACATGTCTCAACATCAACCTGTGCTGGAATAAGTTATTCAGAATGATCCACCACGTGTGAGTGCTCCTACTCACTAAGAGCTCTACACAGGTCTGTTCCTGATCAGGCTCCCTGACAGCTGCTTGTCACCTACCACTGCTTCCCAGAACATCCACACAAGCAGTCAGTGATCATTCGCACTACCAAGTTAACACAGTGCTGGGGCAGGGAGTCTCCAGTGCTTCACAAGAGATCTCCAGGACTGTTCCTCCAGTGACATGTATATGCAGAGCAATAGGACTCGGGGCACATTAACGCAGAGCTTCTGAAATGAAGATGCATCTAATCTCCAATACCACTGCTTAAATCCTTCTCCAAATAACTTGTTCAAATGGTTCAATTATTGTGTCAGTAGCATGATATGAAAATAATACATTTTACATTATTTACTCTTTTTGTTAGATAATGTTCAGACCACCCTGTTATTCTGACTTGCAAAGCTATCATTCACCCTTTAAACTTACCCTTCCCACCCCCTCCCCCAAAACATCCCTCAAATAATCATGAAAGCAAGAAAACATACACATCCACTTTGTTAGCTTAATTTCTAATGACATTTTCTGCTCTGATTTCATTCTGTTAGTTTCTTCTTGCATTTAATTTGGCATCTGACCAATTGAAATGATTCTCTGTTTATGCTTTTCCGTAAGTGTCTTTGGCTTTGAATTCTTAACATCTCATTCATGGCTATTTGTTCTTGCATTTACTACATATACAGCTTGCCTGCCTTATAAGATCCAAATGAGAATATTATAAGTGCCTGAAGGCTATTTAAATCTTGAATTTATATTTGAATTTAAAAATAAGTTTAAGAAAGAGACACACAATATTTAATTTTTTTTTGCATCTGAACCAATGAGCTATGAAGATGCTTAGTGTCTAATATATTGAGGAGAACATTTCCTCCACCTGGCAATCTTAGGGGAAGGGAGCATCTGTGTATGTCCACATAAATATATGTATTTGTTTGCTACCCCTCAAGAACTGTCTCTTCCCACACAAACACAGTGTGGTCACAGGCATATCTATCCAAAACTACCAAATAGCCTATTCTGAATCTAGATAGCCACAGTAGTCCCTACTGACATCAGATCATACACCTGCAGGCATTCTGCTTACAAAGAAACAAAATTGCTTCTGACAGGTTCTTGGCAATACTAAGCAAATTATTCATAAAGGCCAGTAATCATACAGAAAGAAGAATTAAACTCACCCAGCTAATGAAGGTGCTCTCTAACTATGCGGCACTCCATCTCAGGAAGCAACCCAGATCCAACAGATGCTCTCCCTTCAGTGGCTGGCCCATGTATGAGCCCAGGGGGGTTCCACCATAGGTCCTCTCCTTCTGATCACATGGGAAGCACAGGTGCAAACAGTTTGCCTGTGCTCCCTGACCAGCCACACCCCTTCACCCTTCAATCAACAGTTCAAGTCATGACCTAATGGTTCCCCTACAGAAGGAAATCTAGAATTCCACTAATTGTGAAAAATGCCCTTATGTAAAAGTGAATTCATTAACTCCTGGAGGAAGTAAGAAACCAACGCATAGGAAGGCTCAGATCTAAAATGCTAGATCTGAACCTGTGTCCTTTACTTATCTTGAAAATGATCTTATTCTGCTAATATTTCCCCTTGACACAGTTGTTACAACTGTACTTGAGTAGGGTTAGAAATGGGAGCTTTCTTAAGTTACCAGGGAAAACTGAGAATGTCAGAAATTGAAGCTTCTGAAATGTACTTTGGAAGGTTGTTCTGAGCTATCGTACAGACAGCATGACTCTGTCATGGTAGCGGTGTAAAAACACTTTTGCTTTCATATGGACCAATGAGAATTGGATAGTGTTTGTTAATCACATATTCTTTTAGTTTATTAAGAGATGTTCTCTTACTATTTTCACTTATTAGCATTTATATTTTAATGCTTTACAATCTGTCTCCAAGCTTGCATGCAGAATTCCTTATTTTCAATCCTGATCTATCTTATTCCAGCAACAATGGAAGTTGATTACATCATAGCCTATCATCTTCAAAAAAACAGCTAGCTCCGTCCTTGACTTTAAGAACATTTGACAGTGCAGAGATCTATCATTATAATCCTCTCTTACTTTTTGGAATTAAATAGACGTAATTTCTATTGCCTTTCTCTATAGGTCATGTTTCCTCAACCTCTTATTACCCATGTTGCATTCCTTTGGACTTTCTCCATTTTGTCTAAATGTCTGTTAATGTAGGTTGTCTAAAATTATACCCTACTAGAAGACCTCATGAGGGCATTGAAA
Organism: Aquila spilogaster; assembly: GCA_024606505.1. Lineage (NCBI taxonomy): Eukaryota > Metazoa > Chordata > Aves > Accipitriformes > Accipitridae > Aquila > Aquila spilogaster. The sequence goes on from JANHGO010000012.1 coordinate 16,210,227, forward strand.
TAATTGCATCCTAGGTCTTACAAATTCAGCAACAGGGGAAGAAAAGGTTCAGTGAAGGTTATTTAGTACAGAGACACCACCTTCCCTGAACTTCAAATTGGTGGTGACGACCAAGAGCCTATTTTGGAAATCGGTCTACATTTGTAACAGCAGCACGCTACTGAATCTGATTCATCTTGTGGCCTACAAAAATCCTCAGAGCCTTGTCTGCAGCCTGGCTGCACAGCCAGCTCCTTCTCACTGCACTTTACTGAGTGTGCTTTTTTCTTTCTCACTGGGATACCTTGCACGTGTCTGTTCTGAATTTAATCTGATTAATTGTAGTCTGGCTCCCTCCTGTATAAGCACCATCAGCTGAAGACAGAGAAATGAGCTTCCTCTTCCCCTAGGGCGATTGTTTCCCTGTTGAACATTTGACATATCTTTCCAAACCTTAATTGTGCACACAGCAAAGGTCCCAGAAAACAGAGCCTTTTTAATGGGATCGATAAGTGTGTTGTGTAATTAAGAAGTGTAAAATGAAGATCTGCAGGTCTGTCCATCTGTTTTGACTTGTCTGGCTGGTACAAGTATCCCATAACAAGCCTATGTTTAATGATGGGATGTGGTCTGTGGCCTGTCAGTGCTCATATTCGTCTGTTTGGAGGGCATGGTGCCCACTATGTGTTGCTGAGGCACTTGGCACTGTTTTGGACGCAGAGAGGTTTGTGTGGGCAGACCACACAAGCTGGCTGGCTTGCATCTGTTCTGGATCTCCCCCTGCTGTGCTCACTGGCTATGTCTGTGAAAAGGCAAGGAAAAGCAACAAGGAGCCGGGAGAGATTTGGAAAGCAAGACAGGAGCTTGTGGTTACTAGTTTCCTTGGGCTGGGCTACTGGGTGCTCAGCTGGGTGAGTTAAACTCGAAACAAAAGCACCAGTGCTGTACCAGACTTGAAAGCAGGGCTGGCTGTGGAGAGAGGTGACTGCAGCACCTGCAGAGCTGTCATCCCACAAGGATGTGACCCACACGATCCTGTTGGCCTTATAACTAGGAAGTATGTCCCAAGGACCTTTTTCCTGATCCAACCTCTGCTTTAAGTTAATTACGGATTTGATTTTGTGTTCTAAGATCCCAGTACTGATGTTCCTGAAAATGCGAGAATGACCAAAAGAGATCAGCAAACAGGACCCTCAACCTGATATCTTTTCTCTATCCTGCTGCTCAAACATGAATAAGATCAGTAAGCTCTGGATACTGTTGGCCAAAATGTCTTGTCTTCCACTGTTTGACAGCACAGGCGCTCCCTGATCCAAGAGTGTTATTGTCATATTTCATTGCTTTCAAAGGACTTCTATGCACAAATGTTTATGGTTACATTTGAACCTGTGTCAGTCTGAGCATCCATTCCAATGATAAAGAGTTCTACCAGTGAATACCTCATGCCTGAAGAATGATTGCAATACACTTACATTCAAAACAGCATCAAAAATGCCTTTGTTCCCTTTGTTAAGCAAAGCTGTTTCCTTCACTCCTTCAACAGACATTAAATCAGCGGTCAGGCCCAGGCTAGGAAAAATGTGAGTTCAATGCCAGACAGGCTAAGGGAGACTAAAGAATAAAGTCTCATGATTCTTGGATGGTAATTCAATCCTTTTGTTGGAAAGGCTAGAGCTTTTCTCACTGCTTTTTCCAGAAAGCTGAAAAAGGTGCTTTTCTTCTGCAGTCAACATGTGAGTCTAACCGATATTATCAGCAACCCACTTAGCTAAAGGAATCTCTCCCTGTGCCATGATTAAAATAATAACTACAATGATTGATTATTTGTACTGCAGTGCTACCTTAGAGCCCCAGCTGTGCACCCAGTGAGATGAGAACTGTACAAGCACAGAATAATAAGCCAAAGAACTCTTTTAGAAGTATGTAATCACTACTGGTTTTGTTCCAGAAACACTTCAAGTTTCCTTCTGCAGCTACAGGGCTGTTCTATTGAGGGTTTCATATGCTTGTATTAAGAACTAGTCCTTGTTCTCACACCCTACCTTTATAAGAATCGAGGTATTTGCAGAAGGTTGTAAAGTCTTGCTGCAAAATCTGACACTGACACCTGTTTTGGCTTATTGATATTGATATGCTAATTGATATTGCTATGTCCACTTGTGCAAGGAGAAACTGCTTTTAGTAGAAAAATTAATTTGGGGATGGGAAAAAAAAGACTTTGTTATAGACCTTGTGTATTATTTCTAAGCCAGAGGGGATATAATATATGCATAAAAAATGAGAGATTTTTGACAGCCTAGTTACAGTATTTCTCCATGTAACATATATACTGAATGAGTTAAAGGTCTCTCTGACAGAAGGCCAAGATGGTAGGTGAGATGACTCAGGCATATGGCATAGCTACATCGTAAAAATTAGACTTGGCCTCAAAGCTGAGTTAACATCTGAAAACTTTCATAAAGATGGAAGGATTTGAAAAAGAGACAAGAATGAGAAATGAACTTGAATTTGCTAAAGGGCTTTTACCTTTGTCTATTTTTTAATGGCCTAATTTGAATGACAGCTGAGCCATGAAGCTCAGACTGTGCTTACATAGGAACTTGTACATCCATCATAGCTGTTCATTTCTTATTTGTTTAAGGTAGAAATTCATTTAGGGTGTTTGTTTAAGGTAGGAAATACTGATCTTGGAGTTAGCTAATAAAAAATCTGAGCAATCTTCAATAATTTAAGGATTAGGGTAAAGGAGGAGATAAAATGAAGATGCAAAGGATAGCATTCTGAAGAAGTCTTAGTGCAGAGGTTGCAAAAGATAGCATTATCTGAATGGCAAAAAGACCCTTCTTTCTTCAGGACTGCATAATTCAGTGCTGCTGGACCTGTGCTCTCCTCTGTATGACTGTCTTTAACAAACGCCTTCAAACTCATTCTGGCTAGTCAGATCACAACTTCTTCACTTAAACCTGTATTCTGTGCTTCATTTGCCTCCCTCTTTGTTTTTCTCTTTCTCTTTTTCTTTTTTTTTTTTTTGTCAAATCCTCTTGATTTAACAAAAACTGTGCATTGATCCAAGATTGACAAAGAAAATTTTAGAAGAACTAAACCCAGCAAGCAGCCAACATAGGTAGCTCCAAATACTGCCTGAACAAAAGAGAGGTATTTTGGAGTTTGTGTGTTTGTTTTTATAAATTAGGGTAAATGTTTTCCATTTAAGTTTCCAAGTAGGAGTCCAGAAAACAAGGAGAGATAATAATAGTAAAAAAAAATAAAAATAATGCAATTACATTCTGTATTTCTTGGAATAGAAGCAATTTCAATTTTTGTACTGATTATATTCCCTTCTGAGGTACACGCAGAAATGCCAGAGATTTAGCCAAGGACAGTGCCAAAAAAAATCTATTATGACACAGTGTATGTCTTCACCTTTTTTTCCAGTCCTTCCAAGGTCAATGGTTTAGCAAGAGATGTTAATGGCGGAAAAGTGAGGGCTAAGGCAGGCAAGGGCACTGAATTCCTTATTACTGTAAAATTTGGTTGTTCTATTTTTTGAAAACTGTCCATTTCAAGGAAGGAGCTGCCTTTCTTGGATTTAGCTGTCATTTACAAGTGTCTCCCATTTAACTTCTATGAATAATTCATCATCTGTGGATGGAGCCCAAGCCATCCATCGCAAATATCAAACTATTGAAAGCCAGATGCTGGTCCAACAGCTACAAGTCTGCATGCTCCAACTGGAGGGGCATTAAATGCCTGGTAAGAATATGATGAATATGAAATCTTCACTTCAAAAACGTTCTGTAACAGGGATTTCAAATTTATTCCTTTCTCTCATAAATTCATTTGATGAATGTATTCATGGAAAGCTGAAGATAAAATGTAGAAGCAAGCCTCTGGTTGCCGTAGATCTACATACAGTTCCCATAATCTTACTGTGTCCCATTAAGTAAACCAGTTAAACTGTGTTGTGCCTCAGATTTCCACTTTGAAGGCGAAGGCATAATAAGGAAAGGATATTTGGATGAACACTTCTTTGTTGTTTCTGTATTTCTTATTCTGTAAGTAAACCCAACCAGGTGAGGAGCTTTCCAGCATTATGAACTTTCCGATTAGATTTTTAAGGGATAAAAAAAAGCAAAAACAAACCAACCAACCAACCAAATAATAAAAATTCAGAATGAAATTGTGGTAAAGAAATTGATATGCACTTGTAAGCATACTGAGGAAGGTTAGGTATTCCAGGAAGATAAGTCACAGTATTTGTTATTATGCTAAGGACATTTCAAGTCTGTGTGACAACTCAGCATTGAGTGACAGAAGCTTTTCCATCTCTCATAACTGTTCTAAATGAATGGTCAAAATGTGAGGAAGCCTCTGCTTCCCAGAAGCTCCCACATCCAGTGGAACTACCAGGTTTGAAATGTTTCCCGTTTACTAGACGTACATCTTCCCATCCATGTCCTTCCTATAACCCAATTTTGTTGTTCTAGTTCTACTTCTCAGCCTGCCAAAAGAAAGACTCCGGAAAGGTAAAAATGAATCAAGAATATCTGGTGGACAAGAGGATAGTATAGTTGAAGGTGGCGTATGTATTTCAGTATATTTATTCCATGCCAGAGTAGGTAAAATAACAATAAAAGTTTGGGTTTTTTTCTCCTAACTGGATTCTATTCAAGATTTATGGGCTTTCACTGACACAATAAGCAAAATGCCACTATAGCACTGATTGCCTGTTTGATTAGACTACTGCTCTAAAGCTCAGCTGAAAGCACAAAGAAGTGTTGTCTAATGGCAGTGCCCTGATAAGTAAGAGTTTCCTGGTCCAGTCCCTGCTCACATCCCTTTCCCTGAAAACCAACTACTAATTGGGACGCAGAGTCTCATCTCTGCTTGCCTTCCCAACACTTTGCATTAAGGGCAGTCAGCCCGCAATGGCCAACTCCCACAGTGAAGTCAGGGACCTGGGACCTGTCTTCTGCATATTTTTATTCCATTATAAAGTGTCAGAAAAAAAAATGTATTTTGAGAGTGGTACACTTCCTCAGCAATAACCTGGATATTCCACCCTTTGCTGCATTTTGTCTGTACCAAATTCTGAACAAAGAGGTGAGATACAGTGGATTTACATGGAAATCTAAGAGAAAGGAAAGGGGTATATGTGAACTATGGACCTATGGAAAACCTAAGGAGCAGGGCTATACAGAGAAGTGCTTGGGATTTGCCGGACTAAATGACAAAGCAGCAGATGGAGCAAGTAGATGGAGATTTGAATCCCAGATCTTACTCTGTCTGTGGCTTTTGGTAAACCACACTGTTGAACGAAGCTGGAGTTGTCAGATATATCAGCCATTCTGCACAAGTTTGGTGGGGTCTGCCTCACCCAAATTAGTCACTACTTTTGCTATGCAGACTCCTACTTAGTCTTACCTGAGTGCTGTTCCAGTAAGCACAGTAGAGCCCTTGCTGGAACCAGAATGAGTGCATAGGTGTAGAGATGTTACAGAATATCAGGAGGAGGTAGTTCGGAGGCGGTGCTCTAGAACTGTCATGAAAGATCTAATCTCCATGTTTCCTTTTCTATTATTACTATTATTCTCCCTGAATAGACTAATGACAGGGTAAATTAAAAAGAATGGGGTGTTTTAAAAACAGAGTCATTAACAAAATTAAACTTTGCTTGTTTAAAATACTGTGTAACAACTGTGAAAGCTTCCACCACCCTTGTTTACATCCAGCATAGATTTATTGGCAGCTCTCTTCTCATTATTGAAGCTATATTCAATTTTACCAACAACAATGTATTGTGATTGGAGTGAATTGAATTTTCTTTTCCATTCAAAAATTATTAGATGCATAATGTAGAACTGAATAATAAGGACCCATCCATAAATATTTTGCCTATGGTTACACAGCATCATGTACCTTCATGACTGCTATACACAGAAAATATCATTACAGGGACTCAATAAGGTTGAACCAAATGGTCACTTCTGCTTAATTATGTGAGGTATTATAGTGACATTATAACCTTGGAATAAAATTCCTACTCAGTCCCTAAATACAGGCTCCTGGGGAGAAAAACCTCAATCAAACTCATAAAATCAATGAAGATTAGGTTATGAGTGTCTTGACTTAATTTTCCTATCCTACACTTTTACAGATATATTATGGACCCACTTTAAAGTGAAAACCTTCCAAGTTTGGTAGTTAAATCTACAGGCAGGAAGCAGGGGTGATCTGAACCTTGTCAAAGTCAGTGAAACCTGTTTATTTTCCTTCAAAATAAATTCCAACTGTTTCTTGGAGAAGGGTCCACTTTCCAGAAAGGCATTTCTCAGTGTCAAGCAAATGTGTCCAACATTGCACAGACATAAGCATCATGTTACTTTCCATCTCAGCAACAAAATGCACAAATAAACTGATGAGATGTATCGGAGCTGGGTAAAGGAAGGGAAAGAAAAGGAACAAGATTCCAAGTCCTGAGACCCCAGAATTTCTGTCTGCACACATACCATCATAGCATCACTTCTCCTTTCACTTTCTTCTGCTGTCAAACTTATGAGAGATAAAACAGCAATGAAGTCAGATAAACCTGAAAAGGAAATGAGGTTGCTCACTTTGTTACTTGCAATTAAAAGCTAATTATTCTGCTAACATATACTTTTATTTATTTGAGAGTGATTACACACAAATAATAGTTAAAAATATCAGGTTTTTAATGTTTTATTTACTGCTGTAGTTTCTTCTGTAGCATCTCTAAAGCCTGAAATACACTCCTCCTCACACAAAATCTAACAGCCTTGTCTCTTTCTCTCTTTCAAGCACACTCTCCAGAAGATCATACGGTTAAAGGTCCCTTAAAGGTCTTAAAGGTCCCTTCCAACTCAAACCATTCAATGATTCTAAGGAAAATGAGCAACAATATTTAGGAGTTTCTTATTTATTATGTTGGTAGTCCAAACTTTACCCATATTCCCAGAAGGAGAATTGTAAAGAACCATTTCAATTTCTTGTTCCCTCAAAGGTGAGCCATTTTACTTAACCAGTCTATTGATCCACTATGCCCTGTATTTGCTTCCCACAGTCACGCCTAAAACCCAGAAGATCTTCCTGGTGGGGCTGTTCTATGCCACTCAGCTCTTGAGGCAGAGCACTGAACTGTGTAGGAGCATTCATTCAACCATGGTGGCTGATATAGAAGAGAAGGGGCTTCAGCCTTCCAAATTACAACTTCCCTTAAGCAACACCACATGCAGCATGGTGAAATTATCACTTGGTTGTTTATTGTTGAATGTTCTGTGAATAATTTTTTTTTTCATTCAACTCTGATGTGAATATTATTGGAAATCCCACACCAAAAAGCACAGACTTTTACTTTCAGCTTCACATGATGGTTTCTGCCCTGCTTTAAAATGCACAATTGGAACAAAACCTAAGCATCTCTTCCGAAAGGGGATGGATTGTCTGCCTTCAGACTGCATTCACTGAACTCAGTATAGCTGTGTCCTTGTCTTTTTTTTATGGATAATTGCCATTTATGTTGATTCCTTTGGCATCTGAGGGCTGATCCAGACTAAAGTGATCAATAACAGAATGGTCATACTTTTCGAGAAGTACTGTATTTCCAGTAAGATTTCTCTGGATATCAACCAGTAGAGATTTGCTCTATTTCTTTCAAATGAAATCTAGCACTGCTGGGAGTTACAAGAGCATAATCTCAAAGTGCACATGGCCTTCTCATGAAGAAATGTAACCAGCCTTCCTTTTCTGGGATTAGAGCATGGTTATGTTTCTTTACTGGGAATAAACTTCCTCTGTGGATTTCCACATGGATGTGTGTTTGGGCAACTTCACAACATATGCAAACATAAATAAAAAAAAATTCTTCCTTTAAGTAGAACCACAGAACTGGGGAATGTGAGTGCAGAAAGTACACAACACAACTTGCTGCCTTCTTGGTAAGTGTTTACAAAAGAATCACAAACTGCTGTTCTCAGGAAACCAGTAGGTCTCTGAGGACTTACAAGCAGTAGATTTGTTAAAATCAGAACTGCCAATTTTGCACAGTTACTTTTTGAATATCACCACATTTTAAAACAAACTTTATTAGAATTCAGATCCAGTTATGGAGCTGTACAGGCCTTCCTTAACAAGCATAGTCTGGCTGGAGGCAATAAATCTGTCTTTGTCACTAATGATGTTTGCATTATTCTAACATTGTTGATACTGTGGGCTCATGTGTGGGACTGCAAGCAATCATCTTTCCACCATAACCCACCTGCTCTGCATCCTGAATAGAGAAGTCTTTTCCTGTGTGAATGTCAGAACCACAGTAAGGTACACCAGGGAAACTGTCCAGGGACTCCAGTCACATAGTCTGGTATTTGGAAAAGTCCACTGAACTCCAGTGGCTCTTACCTATATTCCCTGTGGGGGAAAAAGGTCCTCTGACAACATTTTTCCAGTAATCTGCAGTTTTTATGGTGGATGTGGTACCCAGTCAGGAGGCCCTGTGTTGTGGTCATTCAAAAGACAGACATTTTCTGAATGACTAAAGTGACTGTCATCCTTCTGAACATAAAGGAATCCTGAGCTTGGACCAGGTCCAAGCAACCTGAGTGCCAGGAAATGTATTTCCCAGGTGCAGTTCAACTGAATCCCTTAAATACATTTCTTGAATTCATTTCTTTCTTGGGATTTAAGTCCTTGTCTAAGGTTCCAGTTCTTTATATCCTGAGCATGAGCACTAAAAAGATCTGTTTTTTTTCCAAACGGCTTTGCTGATAGCAAACACAACAGAAGACTCATCTCCGAGATGAGTGAGTCCATTTTCTCCCTGTGAACGACTTCGGGTTTGCGGAGGGCCAGGCATCCTCTGGCAGATCCTAACTGAGTGGAGTAAAGCAAAGATAACTGCCTTCTTACACTTCAGTTTCTCTATGTGGGGACCTTCTTTGCAGAAAAGCTTTGCCTCTCTGATAGATGTTTTTACTGTGGTAAAGAGACAGAGTTGTTAAACTCAGTACACAAGATGACTTAAGTGAAATTCTAGAGCTAAGACTAGGAAACTGAGACCAATTTGAACCTAAATTCTAAGAGAGGACAACTAGTATCAGAGTTGGACAGCACTTCAACTAGTTCGGCAAATAGATACAGCATGTATGAAGAGTATATTATCCCCTGAAATAGTTTGGGTATGCTCAGGCATTGACATATGTACTTTAGACAGTTTATAATCTTGACAAAGGTGCTCAATGAGTGCAGGTGTGATAGGATTGCAGCATCCCGTGTAGCCAAGCAGATGCAGTGCAGACCTCTGCGTGAAATGCTAATTGCACCAAGAGCTTTCACTTTAAATATTTTGTATTCTGCTATTGCACTATTTTGTATGGATGGCATTTAATTTGATGTACTGTAAAGCTCAGATAATTGCTATTTGTTGTGGAGGAGATGAATTTGGTTTACCTGTGCTCTACTCTTTCTTTGTAACACTCTTGAGGCATTTCTTTCCTTTGCTCCCTGTCAGCAATAGGTTTTGTCAGCTAGTACTCAAGGAAATGATATTTTTAACAACAGTTTGTTTGTGCAGACAATTGTAGTCAGTACTTGCAATGTTGTTATTGAACCTGCTATGGTTTCTGAGTTACTGTCTTGAAAATATGGCATATAAATTGATACTGCCTTGGGACCCTTGCTCCGTAGCAACACTCCGTCTCCCCTCCTCAGAGCAGAGTGGTGGGAAGCAGTGTGTGCAGGGAGATTCTAGAGATATAACAGAGATACCTTACTCAGTTCCTCTTTCTCTGAAAAGCACAGCAAAATGTGACAGACCAGTAAGGGAGAGAGGTAATATTCTAATATGAAGTTTTTTCTTATAGGTATTTAGAGCAGATTTGTTAATGGTTGGTATTATGTGCTATATCTCTACTTTCTGCCTTGTGATGCTACATGTACTCTTCCAAAGCACCAAGTATCCATAACATTCTCTTATGGGCGTGGAAGGAACCATGTCTGCATCTCCCTGTAAGAGATTCTTTTTAGAAGTATCTAAGCTTCTTCTGCTTTTGGAATCAATATGCTATGCAGAGATGACATTTTATACATGATTTTTTTAATCAAATATGAAATTTCACTATGAGTCTTGGTCTTCAGCAGTTTTCAATTGCTAACTATTTCTTCATGAATTTTGAAGCTGAGCATCTAATACTGAAGGGAAAACCATCACCCGTGACGTTTTTACCATGGAGGACAACGGTGCTTATAAAATTTCTAACCTTGAAATTTCAGTTATATATGTAACTCCATTTATGTGGAGAGCTTTGTTACTGATTTCATAAGCCTTACTTGAAATCAACTTATGAACAGTGTATATTCTCAACCATGCTTCTTGATGAATAGAGGTTTCTTCTGAAACTTCAAAGGCAAATTGAAGAACTCAAGTACATCCATCTTCTCACTTGAAGAAATCCTCTGCTGGCATTTCATACTCCTTAAATGTTAGGCTACCATGTTTTGAGGTCTTGCACAGCTACCTGCAATGTACTGAAAAAGGGAAGAATTTCGTCAGTGGGTGGACTTTTCCACCTGACAGCTGTGCTGATTTCGGTGACAGAGGTTAGACAAAGTGAAATCGCAGTGTCTGCCATGTATCATCTCAAACTGGTGAGGACTGCTGCAACGCACCTGTGGGGTTCCACCAGCTAGATGAGTCATGGCATCATGAAACAGGAGCACTGTCCAATTTAGCTGTTATGTTACTGATGGCTTCCCTCAGTCCACTGGCTTGCAAGCAACTTAGAGCTAAAAGGCATGATGAGATAGAAACAGTATTTAGTTGCATCTGGAAATCAAAAGAACATTATTTTGTGTTCAGTATCTTGTTTCCCAGACAGATGCTCTGCTTTGTTTTCTCGTACTCTCAGAACAGGACTGTTGCAGTTGTGCCAAAATTTAAAGATGAAGTCTGCCTGGGGGCAGCTCCATCATTTAGTTTCTTCCCACTGAAAAAAAGAAAAATGTTGATTCATTGCTGTTCTCATTAACTGCAGATAATTTTTAAAGTAACAGACATATGATCTCTGCAGTTGGCATGGGAGCTTCCCGAGTCCAACTCTGACCTTGTTTTCATATTTTTCTCCTGTAGAAAGTAGAGGGATTTTTTCTCCTTTAAGCTGGAAAGATAAGCTTATTTTTGAAACAAGTAGTTAGCACTTGTACTAACACTTCAGAGAGGATAGGATAACTGCAGTCATAAGCACAGGCTGTGTGGCTGCTCCTTCTACCACTGCTGTTCTAAATGATAAACATTGGTGACAGTGAATCTAATTCTCTTGTTTACGTGAGTCATTAAAAACTTTTACCTTTTTTCCTCCTCGGTCTTATTCCTTAACAAAACTAAATTGGAAAGTGTAGTTTCACAGGGCCTTGCTGCAGTAGGTGCTCTCCCAAACTGGACCCAAGTTTCCTGTTTTCTGTATGAGTGTCCACACTGTGCTAGCCTACTGTAAGAGGACCACTGTTGAGTCCCTTTGGTTACTTCTGCTATTAGATGCAATACTCAGTGACTGATGGATAGTTTTAGACTTGACGTATAAGATTTAACCATTGCCAAGCTTACAGGCAGATAATACTGAGGACCAGCAACGATTTACTACACATGCCTCATCTGGGGATTTTAGAAGTTGCCACTGTTGATGAAACAGTAGTATCCCACTGGGGACACTAGAGTTGCATAAATTTACATTGAATGTCTGACATAATATCTTGGATCTGGAATTGGGAATGAAGGCTTTCGACTTCCAGGGGATGTGTAGGGATTATTTAGGATGTTGTCATGCTCATGTATCCGTCCTTAGTTTACTGCCATGACTCAGGCATAAGAGGATTGCACGCATCCCCGCTCCCTTTCATCATTATAACTTCATGTCCTGTAGTGACTTGAACAGCAGGCAAAGATGAGTTTGTGCACCGTGTTGGATTGTGAAGTACTGTGCTGGACACACATCCACTTGTAAGCTGGTAAGTAGCGGAAGGCTCTTGACATATCGAAATTAGTTTTCTCTCCTAATCTATAACAGCCATTGATGTTTTGGTGAACAAGCTCAAGACTTTCCTCTTTCTAAAGTAGGCTGAGATCCACCACAAAATTTTCAATCTTCTGCTATACTCCAGCCCCAAAATGAAGAGTGGTGTTACCTGAGTGAGCAGAGCTCTATAGATGACCCTCCACAGAAAGTAGGGGAGGGGTAACATAATTCATTTTTATTCTCGTTATAAAAGCTGTTTAGTCTGAGCAGATGTGGCAGTTGTTGGGAAATGGTTCTCAGCAGACTCAGGTCTGCCAGGTTCACAGGGTGGGCTGGACATCTGTTCTCACTTGTTGCCCTAAAGAAATGTGAGGTCTCTCCCACCTGTTATGTCTTTTTTCTACTATAAATGTAGCAATATTATTGAAGAATAGTTTGAGCATTTCAGAGAACACCACAGTGGCGAGGGGAGGGGGAAAGAATGGGAACAAAAGTCCTGGTGCTGACTACTGTTTTTAGCCTGTAACAATCAATTAAGTTGAGCTTAATTAAATTTCCTTATGCTCAAATCATGAAATTGTAATTCGGCCATCTACGGTGTAAAAATGTGAAGAATTCACTTTGCGTTCGTAAGCATTTCCAACCGTTATTTTTAATCAAAGGTCCACCCAAGCTTGATGTTCCATGTGGCTGTTGTGGCTAAAACATACAAATTTCAAGTCACTTGTGGACAAGATGGTAGTGTGATAAACTTTGCTATCTGTGAGATGCTCTTCATTGTCATAATCTCTCCATGGACCACGTATTCAGTATTTAAACCTGGGTCAAGTCTGTGAACTTAAGATCAGCACCCTAGACCTGTCAGTTCAGCAGAGTGAATGGGAAACAGTTTTTGATTGATAGTGACCTAAACTGTCACCCTGTGCCAGATCTGCTCAAACAAAACAGCTTTGATAACTAGAATAAAAATTAACTATGTACGTCCTCTTCCTGGCCACATGAAGGGTAGCATCCACTACTATGCAAAGAATATGTCCTTGTCCTATGACTCACTTGCATGAAGTAAAGACAGGTTAATTGAAATTTCATCCTTTACAGCCAGTGTAACAGTATTATTTTTCTGAAAGTAATAGTGAGGCCTCCAGCAAGATCAGACTTGACTCAAGCAGAAAGAAAATCTCCTAAAAAACTCTTAGAGAGAAAATCCCTTACTGCTGGTTTCTTTGAACTGCACAAACTGCATTTCTCCTTCCCATTTTAGGCCAGAGAGAGTCAAAGGCTCAGGGATGTGGTCTCTCTCTCTGTTGCAATGACTAAATATGTCCCAAATACAGTTACAAGGCTCCATGTGTCTCATCTGTGACAGTGCACTTCTAAGTGAAATCACTGACAGTCCAGATGACAAATCAAGCTTCCAAGAGACTGATGGACCAAAGTCCATTCATTCCAAACACGTTCTGATTAATACTGAAGGGCTTTTCAGAGTGGCACTGGGTACTGCCCAGATGTGTCAAATGCAAAAGTGGTTGTTCCCTTTGGAACTTGAAAGAAATAATCAGCTACTTTTATGCAAAGGAAGAAGACTGCAACTGTTGTTGACTGCTTTACATCACTTAACATGATTCATCATGCCAATACGTTTTGCATGCTTTGATGTGAAAGCTATTTGTAGGGTTCCTTATGGGCCTTCAGATATTAGTATTAGTCTAGGGACTTGTGATGGAAATACTACTTGAATTTCTTCAGCTGCCTTGGTTTGACAACACAAAATAATTTTGTTTATACAACTGTAAAAATAAAAAAAAAAAGAAAAATAAATGTACACACTCCCATCACAACACATATCATTCTGATAAAATACTTTATTTGAAGCAATATATATTTATCCAGGTGCTTATTTTTCTCTTAGCGGATACAGATTAAAAAGAAAACCCAAAACATTTGTATATTTTCATTTAGTGTCTCAAAAATAAGTTGAAATTGTTTTAGAGAGTTCAGCCTGTAATCACTTCATCATTATTTAATGAGGCAGCAAGATTTGAGCTGATAGCTTTCTAATATAACCAGTAGGGAGGCTGCAACAATTGCCTAATTCGAAGGCCAACCATCAAACAGCATGAAAAGGTTTTCATGACAACTAAGCTTGTCTCTGCAAACAAATCTGACACAGAGCTCAGTTTTCAGGCAGTGCCTGCTTGCTCTTGTGTCCCTGGCTGGAGCTTACAGCGCTGGCTGGAACCAAGCCCTGTCTTCCACCAAAATATCCAGCCTGAGCCTGGCCAAGCTTCCTGGGATACCATGGTATAAAGGATATTACAAAGTTCCCCAGGATGCCTCTAATCTCTGTCCTTTTGTCAGCACTATAAATACAGCTGGGCTAACAAGAACCTTTCACTAAAGCCTCTCAAAACACCTCTGTCTAGAAGACATAACAGTGATATTACAGGTGGTCTTGCTGTGCATAGATGTTTTGACATGAGAATTTTGAGGCTTCTCCATGTCAGAAGGAGAGGTAGGAAGAGATAGTGGTCTTGATTCCCAGTGCAGGGAGCTTCTTTTATCCCATGTTCTGGTATACATACAAAAATGCTGAATTAATTTCTTTGATACCGTCTAATGCGTTCCTAGTGAGAAATCTCACAGTGTGACAGTGAAGAAAATTCAGCTGGTTTGTTTACTTACCCTAAGAGCCGAATATGCAGTAATAACCAGTAGTGTATCAAAATGTCAAATTTACATTCCAGCTCTTTGAAATGCTGTTCCCAAAAAATAAGGCAATTGCTTAATAAAGTAATGAAAAAAAAGTGTTGTCTTACAATCTGTAGTTAAGAGCAGCCAAAACTCCTAGGTGTGAAATACTTCCTTCTCTAAGACATAAAAGCATTGCAGACTATTAATTACACTATGATTAGCTGAGATATCTTAACTGTAAATCATTGTTGCTTAAATATAGGCTACAAAGAATTAATTGGCAGACTGCCAATTCAGAAAAATGAAATCTAGCACCAGAAATGATATCAAAGCTGAAGAGTCTATGAAATTCTGAGGGCAGCCTGGAGACAGGTGAATTGGCATTGGATGCCTACAGGCTCAACTTCTACAGTCATTTCTGATGGATGACATCAAGGAAAAAGTCCATCTGACTTTCCTGCCTACTACTTGATACCAGAAAATTATTGGAAAGCAATGCAGACTTCACGTCAAGAGATGGCCACTGCCACCAAGCCAGCTCTCTTCTTGACAATGGCATGTTCGGAGCTATAGTAAGGTGTAAGGAAAGCTAAAAGGTCTTTTCTCCAGTCTAGCTCAAAGCCTGTGTCTGCATTTAAACAGGTTTGAGATCAATTCAGAGATGTTAAGACTTAGAAGCATAAATAAACCACAGTTATTGTTTCCAACCAAAGAACTCAACGTTTCTTCAAGAAATGTACTTAAATGCACACATGATTGATATTAGTATATCAACATCATGTGACAGAGTTTTTACAAAGTGCTTTGAGAACTTATAATAGGAATCTCAGCCTTGTGGATGAGATGTCTGCAGATATAATCTTTCTAATAGGAGAAAAATAGAGAGTGCTGCAAACTTGATATCTAAAGTGAAATACGTTTAGCAGTCTTTGTAACTTATCAAACATGGAAATGTATCCACACTGCAGGAAATTCATTGCTATAGTACAAACACAGCCAGCATCTGACAATAATCCTATTAGAGTAAGAATCTCCGTTCATGCTGCTATCATTCATACCATACTGAAATTCCATTTAGCAAGATTAAAAGTGAAATAACTGCCATTTACTTTTTCTTTTTTTTTTCATCTCTTCAGCGTGTTAAGAAGAGACATTGCTTTTCCCTTTTAAGGTCATCAAAGACATCTGGGATTTGTCTTCTAGCAAGTCTTATTTTCTATACTCTCACACTAGATGTTTTTGTCCTTAGCACTCTTACTATGGCTACAACACGTACCCCGAAGTAACCACTTCCAGCATCTTAAGAAATTAGGATGGACTGCACTGCTAGGACCTAATCCAGATTTCCTTCCTACAGAACAAGTATTTTTCGAACTAGTAGATCAAGAGCATATAGTTCTAGTCCAGACTGAAACAGCTGCCCAGAAACAAGTTGGACAAGATTTAGTCAGGTCTATACAAGAGTCCTTCTTTGCATTTATGTCAGCGCATTGGATTGTTGCTTCCAGCTTGGAGATATGGCCAAACTGGGATGAACAGAAGATAGCATTTTGCCTCACTTCCTTGACTAAGCAACACCACAGAATTTAGCAGTTTTGCAGGAAATGACCTCCTTAAGTCCCTTGTACGAACTTGCCACTTGTGGCCTCAGGAGTTTCCTTATTCTCACCTCAGTGTCTCTGATGCAAGTTTATGAGAGTCATGAGGGGTGAGGTTCATAAAGCAGATGTATCTCCCTGAGCCACCCTCAACATCATTGAAAGACAGAGGAGAGAAACAGGCACTTCTAAGATGTGATTAATCCAAGCATTACTAATTGTAACCTGTTTTTTCCTTCAGTTATTAGGATGAAAGCCTAAGGTAACTAACTCAGATGCAGGCATCCAGAGTTGTATGGGATGAATACCAAACACAAAGAATGAGATCTTCAATAGCAGCAATCCTATTTGTACTCCAAAGTATTCTGTGCTTCCTCAGGGTGCAGGAAGCTTTCATCTGACATGAGCACACTGTCAAAATGGATTGTCTTATCCCTGGCTGTGCAGCCTCTCCCATCCCCTTATGCTGGGAAGAAGTGTTGATGTGGCCATGTGGTAAATTGCACAAACTGCTGTGGCTGAAAACAAATGAATTTCAAGGCTTCATGTGCTGGTAAATCTACCGTATCCTTAGTCACCTTGTTCAGTGATTCCTTCCACTGTTGCAGGAAGGGTCATGATTTTTGTAGTTGATGAAATCTATGTCACTGATTCCTAATCAGCCTTTGCTTGCTTGTTTATGGCAGTATCTAGTATCAGCAGTTTCCGTTTTTTTTTTAAATCAAAACCAACACTGTCATGGTCAGGCACTGGCTGTAAATGTACTGAACAAGAAGAATAGTCGATGCCACTTTACCATCTGATCTGTAATTGGTCTACTCTGTTTTCCGATCGAACATAAACTTTGCTTAGGGTTAGAGATGTGAAAGAGTCTGTCCATAAAATACTGCATTTCACACCATGTGCATTTAAGTAGCTGTCACTCCATAAATCTTTCTCTAACTTATGCTGGAGAATATTTATTCCCTACCTCTATAAGGCACAGGTTTTGTGTTTGGCTTTTTTTTTTCTTTTTAAAGCAAAGTATCATTGATTCATTAAATGGACAGTAATTGCAATTATTCATGATGTATTGTGACTTGCAAATGAGGATTGCAAAGTCCATTCAAAAACAAGTTGTGTGTAAATATACAGATTATGAAGGCTACTGAAACTTCAAATTCGACCTTTTTTCAGCAAGAGTCCAGTAGCAGTCTAAACCTTGATAAACAATCATAGAATTATAGAATCACAGAATTGCTCAGGTTGGAAAAGACCTTCAAGATCACCAATTCCAACCACAACCTAACCATACCACCCTAACTCTAACAATCCACTGCTTAATCATGTCCCTGAGACATGATTTACATGATCCCTCTCTCTGCCACGTGGAGAGAAAAGGAGTGTTGTGCTGCACTCAGTGGGGTTACCAGGGATGCAGAGTTCCTGAGCTCGTGCCAAAGTGAATGTCTTGCTTGTAATGCAAGGGCAGAAATTCCAGCTCTTCAGACACTTCAGAGCCCTAAGGCTCTGATACTTCCAGATTCATAGAATCATTAAGGTTGAAAAAGACCACTAAGATCATCTAGTCCAACTGTTTACCCATCACCACCATGCCCACAAAACCTAGTCTCTCAGTGCCACATTTCCAGATTTCTTGAACTGCTCAAGGAACGGTGACTAATCAGTGGCTCTTCCCTTGACCGCTGATGCAGTTATACCACTGCAGAAGGCCATATTTTGGTTAGGTAGGACTTGTCCTTGGTGAAACCATGCTGGTTGTCCCATGCCACTTCCTTCTCTTCTATGCACACAGCCTCCAGGAGGATCTGCCCCATGATCCATGGCACAGTAGTGAGAATCACCTCTCTCTGTTTCACGTGTTGCACAGCTTCCAGGAGGATCTCTTCCCAGGCACAGCAGTGAGGTTGACCTTCACACCACACATGAGATTGAGGATCCACCAAAGTCACTGCACTACAGGGAAGAAGGATGCTCTCCATTAAGCCTCTCCAGCCTCCCTGAAGCCCCCCGAAATCCTACACACCCTCCAATCAGCAATACTCACTTGACACTGACATTCCGGCTGGTTGATGAACTACTGCTGCTCGAAGGATGCCCATGGGCAGGTGCAGACTTACTACAGAAACAGGAGTTTCTCTTGGCTTAAGAAGACACAGAGATGTTGTCGAGGAACAGGTGGCAAAGCACTGCAGGGTAGATTTACCTGTTCTACTTTTCAGTCACTTTCATCCTCTGGAACATTATATTATATACCTTAGCACACTGTCTGGAGAGTTGGCTAATGCCTAATTTGGGAAGAATTTGGAGACCTACACACATAAGGAGCTAAGAAACAAAAATTAGAATTTGAAACAGAAATAGTTAAAAATGATCTTCAAACATCAGGGTGCCTCAGGAATGGGAGAGCTCACCTCAGCTCCATCTACAGTGATGTTGAGTAGAGAGAATTTTATTCTTTCAAATGTATGTGCATTTATAATGCATAAAGATGTTGTTAAATGCAGGTTGCTGTGTGACTGAAGAGCGAATATTAAACATAAACGGGTTCCTTCACATCTGGAAGGAAAGCAAATCAGCATTTCTTCTCCACAGGGTGAAAGAGAAATGTATGCCTTGCAATGCTGTTACCAGGCCAGGGAGAAATAAAGTAGAGAGTTGAGAGTCAGTATGCTGTAAAATATGCCATTAAACTATCAGATGAAATGGGGACTGAAGAGGAGAAATTTGAGTAAAGGAGGAGAAAGAAGAACAATTGTCTTTCGGACAGGATTGAGGGTTTTTTATGTGTTGGCTTTATATATATATTTAGGAACTGGTATGTCTCAGTAGGTAAAACACTGATTTGGGAGGTGGTTTTTGCACTTTTCAGTGCACTTTTTTCCTCTTTTATCTGATAATATTTTGTGTGCTTTGTCCATTTAGTTGAGATAAGAAAATGTTACTTCATAAGCTGGTATGGTAGGGCTCTGGTCCAATCCAGGATAAGAAGGAAGTTGGGAAAAGTATCTTTAGATGAGCAATATAAAGGCAGCACAAGTAAGTAGGAATTGCTTATGCATAGGTACATTTATTGTAACTGCAGTTTGCATGATCCTTTTCAATCTTTCTTCTTGTACCCAAAAACCTTCCTGAGATCGTGTTTTGTTCAACAGGCATGAACGCACTCACCAAATGGGTCACTGCCCAGTATTTGAAATCCAAACGTCAGATCTCATTAGCTAACAACTAATTCTGCTTAAAAAAAACCTGAACCATGTAACTGGTTGAATCTACTTAATCCTTTATTTTCTTCCTTCAGCTTGTGAAGCTCTCATCTATATAATTCAGTTTCCAGACACTGACTACACAAACATGCTCAATTATTTAGGATTTTTGTAGTACATTCCTTGCAATGTATATGCAAATTCCACACCTAGAAATATAAAAATAGGCAATGTATTTGGAAGAGCAAAACTGACATCTACATTTTAAAATGAAAAGACAGAAGCATTAAAATAAATGTGAGAAGTGCCTCTGAGGTTGTCCATATGAGTGCCTAACTTTCCATTCACTGTCTCTTATTCATCGTTGGGAGGTGCTAATCTCCAATTCTGTGTCATTTCTGTCTTGTTTAAGACAGCTACAGCCAGGAACCAGAAAACATTTTCTGTCATCCAGCTCACCAACCGAGGTGAATGGTGGAAAATCAAACAAGCATCCTCGCTGCAGGTTATTGTCAGCAGGCATGGTGACTCCACAAACATTGAGTAAGTCCAGGATCGCCGTGTTTTGCCCATGGGGGGTTGCTTATCCATCTGGAGGTGGAGTGGCTGAATGGGATTAGAGAGGGCCTCAGACAGGCAATGACACAGAGCAGCAGTATAAATCTTTGTAACCAAAGTCTGAAATTAGCTTGTATACTCCTAGCCTGTAGCCTGTAGTTACTCCTCAGAGGTAGCTTGTCAGTGAATAATTTGTTGGGTAGGATCAGATTCATTAAAGTGAAAGATTTGAAAGAAAGACAAAGCAGGAAATGTTTATCAAGGAATTCAGAGCACACAGTGCTGCTGTTGTTTTACACCACCCAACACTGTTGCAGTTTACATGAGACACTTCTTGGGTGGCATGGACCCAATCAATTTTTCCCAGAGAAAGAATAAAGTGAGTAATTTAGGAAGAAGTACACAGGATTAGGTTGTTTTAGATTTATACAATATTTTTTCTTTGAAACCTTGCTGCTTTTACTTGGAGCTTCAGTCCTGGAAAGATTGCGGTTCTCAAAGATTTGTTTTGCTTGGATTGTCCAGCACATTGCAATCATCTTTCCTCTCAGTCAAACAAACAACACTGTCTATGTTCTCTCTATTGTGAACCTTCTGTTAACAGAAATTAAATGAGCCAGAAGGAACTATCACTGTTCTAATGTGGGTTTTGGGGAATCTCTCCTGCTAAGCCAGGACTTGGCCTTATTATGAGATCAAACAAGGCTAAGGGATGTTATCAGGCCTTGTCTTGACACAGATCATGTAGGACTCTCCAAAAAAATTTCTGCTTTTCAGGGGCTTGATGAGAGACAACTACATTAAGCATTTTGAATACAGCCATTCTAATTCTGCAAGGTAAGAGAGTTTATTAATATTGCTGGAAATGTTGTTTGATGCCATTTGGCCTCAGTTCCAGCTAAGAGATATGCTAATTTAATACTATAGATATTGCACCACTGTCCACTCTTATGCTTTTTCATACAGTGAATGAGACTAGAAACCTTCTGCTTTATTCCACTCATTTTTTTTACCCAGCATGCTAGAACTTCTCATCCAGTTCCCCGTCTTCTTCTTCATGCATCTAATTTACAACTCTAAACCCCAGTTTGTGGTTGGTCTCTCATTTGAGAAGGTCAAGAAGGAATGCAGAAGTGATAGCTCTCCATATTCTCTGGTAACAAAATTTAACTTCAGTCTAAGTGCAGTCTGAACTGTTCAGACATAAATCAGTCCAGAGGCTGTGGGTTGCTCCTGACTTTGTTCCTGCTTTTGATTAAAGACTGGAGCACAAGCATCATTTTAGATAGAGAATAGTATTTATAGTTATCAGTGCATTACGATTTTGGTCACTGAGCATTATGGGGGTAAAACATCCCCTCTCCCATGAGCAAACCTTCAAATGTATCTAGCTCTTCAATTACCTCTTATTTTTGCAGTTGAATAATTTACATTTCTTCTTCTTGCTAGCAGTGGGCTGGTCATAATTTCTGGGTCAGCTAATAAACCCTTTTTTATTCCCTACCTAACTGCTGTGTATTAGAGAATTGTTGAGTTGGAAAATATTAGCTTCATTTAGTTATTGTTAAGTTTTGCTGAGGAAGGAGAACCTAGTTCACATACTGGGTGCCTTTTCAGAAGCATAATGTATTTAATTGGGCTATTTTTGCTGCAAGTTCACAAAGTTTCTCCAGCACAGGCTCCAATTAAGCAACTGAATCTGATACAAGGTAGTTGAGACTGACCCAGCTGTCTTGTAGTACTGCAGTGTATTGCTGTGGATGGTAAGCGGGATCAAAGATCCCTCTGAAGAGTATTCACACCATGTAAAATAGAAGATGCATATGCTGGGATCTCTCTAGAAGTTCCTCAAGAGAATGGATTAGAGCATATAGTTAACCAATTTAAGCAAACCAGTGTGAATACCTCTTCAACTACTAACATCACTGCTTGTGAGATGAAAAACATTCCATGTGCTGTTATAAGGCCAACATATTTGAAAGATCTATCCAGGTTGTCTTCATTTTTTTGCCTGAATCCACTGGTTTCTCTCTTTGTTTCTCAGAAGCACCTAGACTCTACAGCTACTATCAACAGGATATGTAAACTCTGATTGCCTCACAAGATCAGCTCCAGGAATGTGTTTCATCTCACCTAACTTCATCTGTGTACAGTATGAACATCTCTACCCTCACTAAATTACTGTACATCCTTCACAACAGGTGGAGAGAAATAAGCACATAACCAAGACACAATTCAGCTAAATGGAGATAATGGATTCAAGTTGCACCAGGAAAGGTTCAGGATGGATATTACGAAAAACTTCTCCAAAAGAGCAGTCGTCAGGCACTGGAACAGGCTGCCCAGCAAGGTGGTGGAATCACCATCCCCAGAGGTGCTCAAGAAATGTGGATATGGGCTACTTAGGGATGATGGATCAGTGGGCAATATTGGTGGTACATGGACAGTTGGTCTAGATGATCACAGAGATCTTTCCAACCTTAATGATTCTATGATTCTGTGATAAATTCTTCTGAATGTCTAAACTACATTGGAATAAATTGTACAGCTTTTCTCCTCTCACCTCGGAAGAAAGCTCTGGGTGATTAGTTCAGATTCAGGAGTCCATTTTGTAGATACTCATCCTCAAGAACATATAGTGTAAGTTGTTACTCTCAAGTTGTTAACCCAGAATTAGTCATTGATTATAGCTTCCCTATTTCTGTTTCTTGGACTGAATAACACTGATACAAATCAGTCTCCAGGCTTCTGAGTTAAAAAAAAGGAGTTGCTGGAAATGTTATGTGTAAATTTATGAGGCAACTTGAAGGAGAGAAGTTACCTATCACTTTCCCTCCTAAAAGCCCTATAACGTTATGACAGGCAGCTCTGTAGATTATAGTTGTGATAGATTCTGCAAGGAGATTATTTATACTGATACATGCAGTAGATCCACAGACAATTGTTAATGCATAGTTGTTACTGACTTTTAGTATGTATCTTGGCATTCCTGAGCTGCTTTAGGATGTTTCTATGGATGTAAACTATTAGCAAGAAGGATTTATTTCTGCTGATGTGAACACAGAGGGTTGTGAGGTCAGGATCTCCCATCATCATGGTAACCAGATGATTCCGCTAGAGTATATACACTCCCAGTACTCCTCTGAAGTCAGAAAGAGCTCTTTTCATCTTTTTCTCATTGGTTATCCAGCTGAATTTAAGCATCCTAAAACAGGTACCATCAGTAGATTATGTCAGTTGCTTAATAAACGAGTCAGTTTTTCTCCACTAGGAGAACTGACCTCTGATCACAAAACAGAAGTCTTAGCACGTCTCTACATCTGATCCATTTCTCTGACCAATCCCTTTACCACTGATCACCCCTTATCACAGAAAGCAGTAACTTCTGTAACACAACCCGCTGTCTTTCTGAGTATCATTCTTAACACTGTAGCATCTCCTTCAATACCTGTAAAAACTACTTGTATCCTTTAGGAAATTAGATATTTCAGCAGGAGTCAGTTTCCCTTGCAAGATGTTGCCAATGCAGTATGGAAGGCATTGCTACGCTATCCCTTGAATATCTTGCAGCACCAAGATCTTAGAGGAGTTGTTGGAAATTGCTAGAAGAACTGGAGAGGGCATATTTTTAACCAGCATTATGCAGTAAGTTGTGAACAGAGACTTGAACTGAAGTCCTGTAAAAGATGTGCCCTTTCAAGGATGCTCAGCATTTCCCTCTGCATTATATTCCACACAGCCCAAAACATAGGTGCAGCCATGGAGCCAGGGCATGATGGACAACTCTTTGTGAAGTATGTGCAAATAACCAAGGACATATATAGGGGGAAGAAGATGTTCTCAAGAGAGTATACCTAATTTCTCAAAACATAAAGATCTCACTGGGCAAAATATGAATGTGAGAGATGCTGAGAGATAGGTGCAAAGAGAGAGTACTGGAATATTAATTTATGTCTGTCTTTGCAATGAGATGAAGTCTGCTTTCCCATGTGACCCCCAGTCACACTTTCAATTTGCATTAGTTTCTTGAAGGCAGATCACTTTGCTTAAATATTTCTTTTTTCCTGTAGAAGTAAGATTTTGAGCATAAAATGCAATTAAAAAGGAGGTTTCAATTTTTCAAGCGAGGAAAAAGATCTTACTATTGACTACGTAATCTGAAAAGGTAGAAGAATCCAGTTCATAATTCTCTGTGTAAAGGTCATTTTTCTTCTTCTATTCCACTCCCTCCTGCAATACAGTTGTATATAGTTAAATACCACAGCAGAAAAACTGGAGGCTCACTGATGAGGGCTGAAGAGATTTAAGAGCCATTAAATTATTACAGTAATAATGGATGAAGTGAATGTGTTCTCAAGGAAACAAATATAATACAAAAGGCAGAATCACAGGAAGCTGATTGGATGAAGTCAATTTAAAGTGAGAAATGCACCTTCATACCAGGAGAAATTGAAGATACTGGAAATAACAAGCAGTTGGAGAGTATTTGGCTCAAGAAAATAAAGAGATTTTTCTCTCTAGAGGCCTGACTGTGCTCTCACTTACAAAATTGCATGAATAAGTGTATGGCGGCAACAGAGAGGGTAGGTTAATTGTGAACAGAATTGGGAACTACTGTGCAAATAAGGATAGCTGCACTGGAGTCATGAACTCCAGCAAGAACCTGTCTAACAACTGATATGGTCTCAGAAGTCATTACCCTATGGATAGAGTCCTCTCTAGGAGGGTTAAGTCATTAGAACTCATAGTGGATATCTATCTACTTCTGAAATCTTGTTCATCATTACATCAGCTAATTCATTAAAGATATCAAGGAAATCAGGTTGCAGAAATCAAACTATGTTTGGATGGCTCTGCATCCTGTGTGAATGTGTGGACTGTAGTTTTCACCCACTGCTGTCCAACCTGACTAAAAGAGAGTTTCAGTCTTCCGTTATTCTTATAGCAATATTCACCAATGGAACATTTTCTTATTTTAAGCCATCTTCCTCACATCCAACCACATTTCCTTCCTAGCACAGTCCTATAATGATTATCATGTCATAATTTTATAATGCAGCCATACATTATTTATGCCATGTGGCATAACAAGAATGATCACAGCCTTCTCAAGAGCTAACACAGAGCATGAAGCCTCTGGGCAAACGCTTAAGGTGTGACAGCTCTTCTCACTGAAGTCTGTCACCTTCAGAAACAACTCCAACTACATCCTCCCACTATCTATTCCCTCAGCCTTCCCCCATTTGTCAGTGGTACCTTATTTGCTGCTCTCCAAGGTGCAGTAAGGTGAGACAAACAGAATTAAACTTGGTGACAGGGATCCCATGAACTGGCACAAGGAAAGAGAAAGAAACAGAACAAGGAGGAGAAGGAGGACCATCCTCTTCAATAGCTGCAAATTCTGTTTAGAACACCTCATCCCACCTTTAGTTCCTACAGTTTCAAAGGAAGGCCTGAGTATTTCTAGAGAGTTCAGAGAGAGATGGACTCAAGCATCAGAGAGTAGTAGAGTCCTAATCTTCAGTCCCAAGAAGTCCCATTTCTCTTTTCCTGAATAGTTCTCATATCTGAGAAGAACATCTGCTTTAAGACCATATCCACAACACAAAAATAAACTACATTCCAACCTGCCTAACAGCTTTTCCCACCCTCCCAATCATTCATTTCCACTAAACAACTAATAATGAGTGCTGGCTGGTGTTAACTAATTCAAATTTGCTTTGAAAAACTGATCTTGTTATACTTTTTTGTTAAAGTTGCAAGAAAATTGTTTTTAGTGCCTTAATAATGTGTAGATTAATGCATTTGTCTCTACAAATCAATACTTCATTTTTCCCCTTCTACCCTTGTTACTCTTAGAGAGCAATTTCTACACTACTAGGAACCGTACTGCTATTTCATAGAATCATAGAATTGTTTGAGTTGGAAGGAACCTTTAAAGGCCATCTGTTCTAACTCCTCTGCAATGAACAGGGACACCTACAGCTCCATCAGGTGCTCAGAGCTCCATCCAGTCTGACACTGAGTGTCTTCAAGGACAGGGCATTCACTCCCTCTCTGGGCAACCTGTGTCAGTGCCTCACCACCCTTATTGTAAAACACTTCTTCCTTATATCCAGTCAAAATCCCCCCTCTTTTAGTTTGAAACCATTTCCCCTTGTCCTATCACAACAGACATGTTAAAATTTCATACTTTATTTTATTAATAAAAGAGTTCTGATTTTATGAAATTTTAATGTGAATGCTTCAGGGCCTGGTTAAAGCAGAGAAGAACCTCTCCCTGATTTTTAAGCTTATCTCATACTCCATCTTATCATTTTTCAGGATGAGTGCAAGGTTCTTAATAGTTTTGGAATTACTGGGCTGTACAGTAAAAGCCCGTACCTTTCATCAGATATCATTGTTAGATTAAGTGTCCCAACTTTTCTGCCTGCCAGTTGGCTGCTCTTCTGCACAGATCTACTTGAAGTGTCCCAGATCTCAAAACTAAGAGAAAGGAAACTACATACAGACACATGTACTCCTGTTATTCATACTAGTCTTGCAGCTAGGCCTGCACAATGACAGCTCCAGCACGGTAATAATCCAGTTAGCAGGGATTTTATGCCTCATTTAAATGTTAGTGAGAGAAATACTCCTGCTTCCCTTAGCTATCTTAAGTCAGCAGATACTGAATACCTTGTCAGACATGTGATTACCAATAAGTAACATGTAATTCCACTGCTCTTAAAAATCTCCACCAGGTAGATTATGCTACAAGGATGGATTTGGATTTCACTTTTTTCCTCCTCCTTTTTTATTCCATTTACTACTTTCCTTTTATCCCCCTCTTTCCAAACGCTCAGTGGTAACTTTGTCACATGCAAAAATGTAATCGCCTTTGTGGTAATTTCCAAAGTCCTAACATTTTTCCCCTTTCAACTTGATCAGGAAAAAAAAAAGAATGTTTTGGTGTCTATCAGGAGGGAGAGAACAGATGAATCTTATTGTGGGTGAGGGAGACATTTGGATCAAATCTATATCTATTGGCATTTGTGAGTTTTAGCTCATTTATACTAGCTGATAATCTGGCTGATATAATACACTGGGAGGTATCTGTGCCTGATTTAGCTAACACTGTAGGAAGCATACTTCCTATACAGCCAGTATATATATACAGTACCCATTCCAAGTGTAATCCTTTTTAAGACACATTCATAAAATTCCATTCCCATTGCTTCCTAAGCATGGGATTTGGTGATTAAAGGAGATGGTTCATCTGCCTGAGCCAAAAGGCACTTAAGTTTCTGTTCCAAAAACAGAAGTGGAAAAAGAACAAAATAACTCTTGCTGCTGCTGCTAGGTATGGCATGATGGAGTGGGAAGTAGTGCATAACTGATGGGAAAAAGGTGAGATGTTCCCTTGTACCATATGAGGGGTAACAGCTGAGCTCTGCACTACAAGCAAATAAAAGAGCCTCTTGCTTAGTCAAATGCTTATCCAAATGAGGACAGCGAGCTGTAAAGAGAATTCATTACCTGTTGGCTTGGTTGATCAGCCTTGTAAGTAGCCAAACCTAACAGCCATGTAATAATCAGTGACTTGCAGTGCTGGGTACATGAGTAAAACTCTGCACGTGTCAAGTAAGTTTAAGTGTAATCAGGTTGAGCTGTAACTGAAAGTAATCAGCAGTTGTATGGTCCAAGGCACCACACTGATATACCATGATATGCCACTTCAGTTTCATGAGCGGAGCGCCCTGAAGCAAGGCCAAGGGCTGCTTTATTCACCCTGGGGGGGTGCTCCAGCACCTAGGAGCTCTGGGGTTAAGGTATGATATCAGAGAGGCTCCTGATGCATGGTGGTAACAAGCTGCAGGCATCACTGTCAGGATTTGTAAAATGACACAAGATTTCAATAAAAACAAACACATCAGTCCAGCCCAATGTGAAATCATCTATAGCAGATTTCACTGAAGTCCTCCACCACACCCTGTCAAAGAGCTCTCACAGGTATCCAGGCTGCACAGACTTGCAAATAACACCAAAAACAAGTTGAGAAAAAAAATGTCGTATATGAAACAGAGCCCCTTCCCCACTTTATTCCATAAGAGAGGGTAGCATAGTCCTGGGAGACAAGAAACGATAAGGAAAGTTAAAGTATAAAAAGTTAGCCAGTTTACAAATTGGAATGCAAACCCCCTTCCCAGTCACCTCCTTGCTTATCCACACCTCCCAGCTGAAAACAAATAAAACTAACTAAAACCAGTTTTTCACTTATTTAAGGGATATTATAATGCATGCTCTGAGGAAAAGCAAAAGCTGTGCTTATGCATACATCTCTGCTTGTTCCAGTCATCCTGAACATGCATCACTGCCTACTGCTTATGGCAGAGTTCCAGCTGCTCTCCTCACTGTTTCCCTTCTTTAAGGCTTCAGCTGGGATGAGCAGAACTTGGATTTGCCCTTCCTACCCACTCTCAGATGTGTGCTAGCATCCCACTCTGGGAAGCTGTGTGCAGAGCAAGGCTAGCTTTCCATTTAGGAGCAGAAGTAGCTCTTCCACAGAACTCTGCACTTCTCCTCATAGAGCAGAGGGAAGGGCAAAAGCACAGGAACAGCAGAGCAGAGAGGAGCCAGGCTTTGGAATAAGGTGCTCAACTAACTGTGTCACAGCAGTTGCTAAGCTGTCTTTATCCCTAACGGGGAATGCAGCCCTAGGGACTAAATGAGCCCTCGGGCTTTGAAAAGGGCAGGAAGCATCAGGCAGCTGTGCAGCCAGGCGTAACCAGCTGTCCTGGTGTCTGAGGCAAAGCTCCAGGAGACCTGCATGCTTAAGAGGCAAAGCAGACTGCTGAAAACCAGAACACGCTGCTTACTTTGGAAACAGAATGAATTTATTAAATGAACATGACTGCGGGAAAGAGTTCACATTACAATCCATCTCCTGTATCTTTTTTTATGCAAGAGATTTGATGCAAACAATCATACTCCAGATGCATTTTCAGCCTGAGGTTGCTTCTTGCAATGGAAATGCATAGGTACTCTAGATCATAATGTTTAGGTACTACACAATTTCATGAAAAAGCAAAAAAAAATTCAGCAGTCTTAATAAACACAGATGGTGGGAAGGAACAGGACTCGCAAAGTGACCTTTGTGCTGCGGCACATCACAGTCATCAACAGGTCAGAGAAAAGAGATCAAATTTCTGAACCCCAGCCTGGAATCGTAGCAAGTGGCATCAGCACTACCATCCAATTCTCATTCTCTTGTCTTCATAAACATTCACCCCCAGAACAACCCACAAAATGTTATACCTCTTTTAGTTTTTGGCAGTGAGGGTGACAGCCTTGCCTTTGTGTCAGGCCACATCTTCATAGGTGCCTGTTTGTACTTGCAGGTTTCCATACCCTGGGCTCATTCAGGTTGCAGCTGCTATCAGATGACCAGCAGCAACACCTCTCACGTGGTTCAGTCCCAGCTTACTCCGGGACGTGCCAACCTAAGGAAGAGACAAGGGACCACTCAATTACCTTGTAAAACCAGGATCCTACTGACTGCATCAGTCAGCGAGGAGAGACCCCACTGCAGACCCGAACTCGGTTTGCTGAGCACGACTGACCCATGTGGTGAAGTTAACACCTTCTGCGTTTGAACAATGCTGTGTTCAGAGCCATGCATAAACACTTTACTGCTGGCCATTAAATTTTATTGCTCTCTCTAATATGCTTTGAGGTAACTAAACTCGTGCCTGAAAGAGGCATTTAAACTGTTTAACAGTATCTACTTCACATAATCTTCTTTATGGCACTGTCTTATGGTTTTACCCATTTTAAATGTGTTTGTTGTTGTTTTTCAATCAAGGGATTTATACTATGACCTTTGAGCAACAGCAGCCCCTGCGAGAAGACAGCTGGCAACGCGGTGTGCCGTACAATCTATGGAGATTAAACTCATTTCAGTCCCTCTTAGGACAGATGACTGGGAGGCTGGTGGATCTGCTGGGATTTTGGTGGATTGAATTCCTTTTTATTTCAAAAGGGGAGCTGAAACAAAGAAATAGACATATTTTTGCTCAGTGGATTAATCCCTGCACTGAATTGCTTCTTCAGCCTGGATAAGAGCAGATAGGGGTATTCTTGTAACAAATCCACACAGTAGGCATTAGAAAGAGTATGGATGTGTGTGGTAAGGAACAATATTTTTATTCTGATGAGCTCAGTGAACTCCATGCTCATGGACTGAGTTGCTCAGGAAGGTTAATATCTGCCCAGACAAAACGAGCTTCTGCCGCACTGCCTGGCCCTGGGGCTCAAAATGGACTCACATGATGAAAACAGAGCTGAAAACATGCCCAGCAGCCCCTGTTTTTCTACATAGACATAGCAAACCCATCTCCCTGCTGCAGTATAGCCACTGGGGAGGAAAACAAAATGGAGCTCATCTCAGGGGTGCTTGGTGGTATGCAATCCTTAGGACTTCATGTGACAAATACAATCACATAATTACAATTTACTCCACATCAGCTGAGGAGTAAGGGCAGCCGTGACACCTTCCATTGCTCAGCTGACTCAAATCAGTTGAGCCCAGTGGGCTGATACATGCTACAGGCACATGCTATGTAGAGTTGAGCAGAGAGTCCGAATAGATAACTTGAATATCTAAAAACTAAGAACTCAGCAACCCTTAGGAAGGAAACAGTGACCATATATCCCTTTAGTAATCTTCCAAAGCCATGTGAATTCATGAACATTAACTGAAAAACACATAGGTGAAAATTTGCCAGCACATACATGCAAAAATATAACATTTCCTTCCGTAGCAAGATAAAAACTTAAAATGATAAGAATGACTGCAAGTTGAAGATTTTGGTGGCTGCACTATGGGCTTTATAATTGCAAGTGGCCTTTCCATTTTGGGGGTCAGTGTACTAAATGGAAAATCTACAAGAAAGCATTTAATTTAGGTTAATGGAAAGTTTGAATGTTAACTGGATTAAGGCAAATGATTTTTTTTCTTTCTTTTGAAAGGGAATTAGCCCTGCTAATCTCCCAGGACAGATTTGTAGAAGGTGTAAATCAGTGCCATACACTGAAACTCAAAGGACCCTGTTCAGTTTTACTATTCAGTTTTTACTATTTTATATATATTTGCATGGACAATATGCTTCATTTAAGTTTGTTTTGGCTATCTTCTTCCTTCCATCCCATTATAGAGTTTAAAAATGAAATTGTGTAATTCCCTTCACTCTGTGTTAATTTGCAGCCTATTAATTGTATCCTGCTGCTTTTCAGGTTCTATAAATAGAATAGAAATCTTCCTTTATGCACATGGGATACGGGACTGATGGACTGAAAACCGTGGGAGGGGATGCTGGGACATTATTGTTTGTGATGACAACATTCAGGGCTACAATTTAATACTAAAGCAGGAGGAAAATGTCTTTAATCAGAGCTGTTTGAGAATTCACATTTGAAATGTTTGGTGGACAGATAGTTTCCACAGCATGAAAAATATGCAATGGAAAAAATGTTCCTATTGCTTAAAGTCAAAATCATATTTTTTTCCATCAAGGAAAAATACTTTGTTCCATCTCAGAAAGCAAAAAGCACTTCTTCCATGGTCAGAGAACATTCATTTTAAATTTTAAACTTCAGAGAAGGAGAAGTCTTCACTGTTATAAAAATAAATATCTAAGATTATCTTTAAATCCCTGCCCCTTCACACTGCATCATCAGGCAGGCTTGCTAGCTCAGTGCTGCAGAATTTCAGAGGCTGGGATTTGACTTCCAACACACAGCAACATGGTAACTCTCGCATTGACTTTCAGTGGACTAATTTTTGTTAGAAGAAAACTGTCTTCAGGAACATTTCCAAAGATAATTTGATGTTACAAATATTATCACCGCACACAGATATTAAGTGATCCTCAGAGTATAATCTCCATAGAGAGAGGAAGGGTTAAGAAGAATGAATGAAACTGAAATTAAAGGTAGTCAGGGCACTTCTTGATAATGAAGGTCTTTCCAGACAGAGTAAGACTGAGGTGGTTCTAGCCTGCTGTCAACTAAACTATTTCTGATGAGTCCCTTATAACTGAGCTCACCAAGTGTATAGACGATTCTGTAGAATAACAAGCAAAACAAACAAAAAACTCCAAACCTGCCTTTTCTGTCAATGTTTCAATTATCATTTGAAGACCTTCCTGTCCATCTGTTTTTGGTCGCTCATTCATAGTCTGTAATCCAAGTTTTTTCACTCACAGACCTATGTATTACAAAAGACATCAATTTCTTTCCCCACTTGTATTCAATTGATCACCATTTGGATTTGCAGGATAGAATGGTCATAGTTGTGTTTAACTTCACAGCTTTCAGCATCAAAGCTGGTTTCTGTTCTTGTTATGAGTTCATACTAAAGAAACCAGGCTGGTATTTCTCTCAGTATCACAAGAAAATAGAGGAATAGCAGTGGGAAAACATTGTTTCATTCTACCTTATCTTACAATTAGTTTTCACAATCTGGTTCAACTTGCTTGCACTTTCTAAGTCTCAATTCACACCCCTTCTCCTCCACACTCCTATATAGCAGTTGAATTTTATATCTGACTAAAACCAATTCAAAAAGGTAATTTTTGTTTTAGGACGTAATCTGCTAACTAAATTATAAGAAATATCCTTGAACATGATGATCTTTTGCCTAACTCCTAGTCTGTTCTGAAAATGTCCTCTAACCAGAGCTTGCATGATAAATTGCAAACATGTGTCAGCAATCAGACAGAATCATTCAGTCCTCGTTACTAATCATCATCCCACAGAGGAAAAAAAAATGACTTGCAGCCTGGCAGTCACAGAATATGTAAAGTCCCTGCTGCAAGGAATGATGTTAATTCCTCCTAAATCCAGTAAGGCACATTACCTTTCCTTACATTTTTATTCCTTTTTGAAAAAATAATCAACAATGAGAAATTAAAGCCAACATTACACCTAGGCGCGGTACTCCTGAAAACACACAACAGCAGTTGCCCTCTCCCTGAACTGGCATGAAATGAGACAAGCACAGAGCAGAGGGGTGTAATGCCATCCAAAAGGTCTTAGTTTTGATTCAGCCTGGACTTACTTTCCTAACAGAATAAAAGAATATCTCTAGGCAGTGCTTTTTATTTAAAATCTTTCAGAGTTTTCATTAGCAATTTTCATGTATGCTTTTGTTACACACAAAAATATGAAATGACAAAGTTTCTAAGCAATTTAAAAACCATGCTTGGATGAAATTTGAGAAAGAAGAATCATTTTGCCCGCAATGCTGTGAACTATTTAGTCTTATCCCTATAGTCACAATTTAATCTAATTGAAGATCCGTTCCACCATTTTCAAAAACATCTGAAGAATTTTATTCTTGGGGATTTTCCTCTTTTTATTTTTCCTCCTCCAGAAAGATCCCTTCTTTTTTTTTTTTTCCATTCATGGTAGGCAAATCAAATCATGTTCAGGAAATCTACTGATATGAAATTGTGTGAAGCAAAACTGTGCGTTGAGCGAAATTGAAAAATCACTTGTCTCATTCTTATTCTTGCCTCAGCACCTATTGATAGGTGCTGCTAGAGACAGAACTTGACAGCTCTTGATCTGAACCAAGAAAGACACTCCTATGTTCTCATCGCCCTATTAACACAGAAGATCTGTAAAAACAGATTAATAGAGCTTCAGAGAAGATAAAAACAGTGATGTGTGCCAGATACTGTACTGCCAAGGTGCCTACCAGTGTTATAGCTAGTCCAGGCTGGAAAGAGGCTTTGGGGTAAGATACCTAGCCCTTGCTTCTTGTGGTACTAAGAGATTCATCCCAGTTTCAGGCTTTTTTTTTTTTTTTTCCCTGAGAGCTATTTCTAGCATGCCTGTTGTTATTTCTGGTGAAAACTGCAACCCCTCATAATGGTATTAGAGCCATAGTGCAACATGATGGAAAGTGCAGTAATGACAGCAGAGCAGCAAGGTCCCAAGCTGCAGCAAGTGAGGATTTTGAGGATTTGCTCAATTCAACAGCCACAGAAAAGAAAGAAGCTACTCACCTCCAAAACGTCTCAGGCAGACTGAGATCTCCAGCAAGATACCCTTGCTTCCACAGCCAACCCTTAAATGAAGTCTGGGAAGGGGTGGATCCTGGCTCTACCCCTTCCACTCACTCAGGTGCATTGCATGCACCTGAACTCCCATGGGTTGGCCCTGCTTTCCCACCAGGTGCTCAATCAATCACTGCTTCAAGCTGTGACTTAGCATTTCTGCTACGCATGGGATTACTTGAGTACAAAAATCCACTTTCTGAGTGCAGATCAGCATTAGAGTGGAGTTTGAGCTTTGCCCTAGGCCATGCAGCAAAAACGCAGAGACACAGGATTGCTCCTCAAAGTGAAATTGCTTGGATCATAACTTCAGGTAGTGTAAATATTATCTATATTCAGCTTTCAAACTATATGCTGTCTATTCTTTAAATGTATTAATACGGTTCCTTGCAGAAATACAGAAATCAGTTGCAATAACAATATCCTTAGCATTATCACAAGGTTTCCGGGGTGAAAGTGCTTGTGTCCTACCTGCCCAGGATATATATCATCAAGGGTCAGGAGCCCTCTAAACCACTGGTCTAAATGAACCTGCCAAAGGAAATCTGTTCCCCTGACCATTCAAATGATGAACCACCTGATCAAAAACAGCAAGATCTCTTTCTCCTTCTGTCAAACACCACTGCTCAAAATTCTTTTTCCTTAGTTTTTAGCCTTCCTATTGTTCTTCATTTGCTACGCTTCTAATGTCCTGAGCAGAGTGTAGATTATTTCCCACATCCCAAGAGTCCCATGCAGGGTGAGCTTGCGTTTGTCTGTGCAGCAATGAGAGGACATACTCTAAAACAGCGCTTCTTTAATCCAGAGCAATGAATGATTCTGTTCTGATTCAGAGAATTATCACTGGGAAACTAGCTTTTAGCTTTTGAAATATCTTTTATGTTTTGTTACCTTTTAGGTTGGAATCTAAAGCATGAAGGCAAAGATATAGAGAATCCTCATATCCCCAAAAATTAATCTTTTAGAAATAATTTTTTTCCCTGCTCTCACTTGACCTCTCTTGTTAACATCTATTATATTCTCCCCAGTTTTTCTTGCCTCAAGCCTCTAGACCCACAGAAGAGAACAGAGAATGGCAAGACTGAAGCTATTTATAATAATAATCCACTCCCAGGCTCCACTGCAGTAGTTTTAATCATCTGCTATTGTCAGGCATCAAAATCAAAAAGATTTGAGATTTGATTTGTTTGGGTTATAAAGAAGCCCTGAATGCCAAAGAACGGTTGCTTAAACTGCAAAGCACAGTCCCTGTGTGAAGCAGAATGAACCGGTATTGCCCTCTATGATCTGATTTGTAGCCATCATAGCTCTTTAAAGTTATTTGATTTGACATCAATTAGCTGGTTTTCACTAGGGGAAAGTCTCTTTTTGCATTTAGTCCCATATCAATGTCATTTTCCTCCTAAAATGTGACAAGGAGCAGACTGCTTCAGCATAGTTTGCAAGCAACATGAAGAATAGGATGAGGAGGAGAACGGGGGCTGAGTGACTGCAAGATCATTCCAGCCCCATCTTCCCATTTATCAAATGCCTCATAAAGCAGAGACCTCCTGCTCAGCATGTGCTGTACTGCTACACTTGCAAGTATTGCTGTCACTGTAAGGATGCGGTTCATCAGACCACTGTGCTCTTGGAGGACAGAGAATCATAGAATGGCTTAGGAGGCACTCTGATGGAATAACCAGAGGCTTACAAAATTAAGAAATGAGCCAATTGCTTATCCATACGAGGACACAAAAAGGAGATCCAAAGGGAGGGGCATAACATGGACTGTGTCATAAATAAGCACTTTGTGAGCCCTGATCTCTGAAGAGAAAGGTGTGCAGGCCTTCCAAATAGCATTTTTTTTTTCTCTCAAAAAGGAAATACTGAGAAAAGCTGCCTCTGGGAGTATCATATTTTTATCAGCACACTCACCCATCTGCAGTATTTCTGGACTACACATGTAAGTCCTAGAGGTTAACAGTACTCCACATAGATCCCACCCCAGGATGCTGAATGATCTAGTTATTGACTGCTTCCTTGCTTCTTTGCCAATAGCTCATAGTGTAAAAAACTGGAAAAGGGTGGAGGAGCATTGTTATAACTCACAGCTCATTAAAATATGGTGGGTTTTTTTGTTGGTTTTTTTTTGCAATCCCATAAGAAAATAGATCAGATCTGCAACGGTGTGATGACCCTTATCAGAACATTGCTATAGGCAAAGAGGACACCATTTGCTTTTTCTGGGAGGGAAAAAAAAAACACCACCAAGGTACCAAGGTACCAGAGGCAAAGGCATTTTCTCAAGCCAAAGGGAAATCAACCTTCAAAACAAATGCAGCCACATAAAAAGTTTGTGTGAAAACAATCCTGAGTCATTTCTAGGTAATGACACACCCTGCACAGAGCCCAGCTTACTCCTCAATCAGTCAATTAACATATATTACACTGTATGCAAGGCAATTTGTCAGGAGGCCACTCTTCATATGGTACTCAAGTAAAGATGGCTAATATAAGGTTTTTGATTTCCAAAATCATTTTCCCAAAATGACAGCCAAGGAAGATCTTGAGATGGCAACTGAAGGCTGCAGAGTTTGGATTGATTTTCCATTCATCTTTAACTCTCTCTCATGAGTGCTCAGGCTTCTTCTGCCTGCTGAGCTGTGTTGCAGCTGGGAATGGAAGGCGGATACTTTCCCCTGTGCTGTCCCTGAGCTCTTCCTGGTCTCTGAAAGCTTGGCAGAGCCCACATCTGTCTTAGATGGTGGACTTTCAAGGTACTGCCTTTTGCCAGGTGTGCTATGCACCTGGGACATTTTCCAGTCCAGCAGCAGCATTTGGAAAGATCTTAATGCTGTGGACTTTTGCCAGAATAATCTCTTCATGGTTTTATTTTGGAACCTGCAACTCCTATCTTCCAGTTCCTGAAACTAAGATTGAAGAGAAGAGGTAATAGAGTTGTTAATTTGGGCTTGTAATTATTCACAATTAGCACATCTTTGGTGTTGTTTTTTTTTTTCCTCACTCCTACTTATTTAGTTATCAGATCCAATTACTAGCCCAAATTATCAGCCCTAATTTTAACTAACAGTTATTCAGACATGAATAACAATGAAACTGAAGCAGCAGAAGGGTCAGAGAAAGCTGGATAACCTAACAGGAGCTAAATCAATACTTGAGAAATACTTCATCTCATAGTCCATATTAAACCCTACCCTACATTGACAAACCTACACAGTTTGCAGTAGATTAAAGCCAGCAGAGTCTGAAGCAAGCTGCAATCACAGCTCTGACTGCAGGCCATCTTTACACTCCATTTAATTCAGTGAAAACTGCAACTCCTCTCTCCCAACACTGCTCTTCTAACCGCTGAAATCCCAGTTCCATAAAATACAAGTTCAGCAGCACTGATATAACCACCCAGTGAATCACGTCATTCTCTGATTCATCAATGAAGAAACTGATTCAGATTAAAAATAAACCTAAAATGGAGGGTAAGGGAAGGAAAGATTATTTTAAATGAGGAAAAAATTCTTCACAGAAAGAGCAATGAGGCATTGGAACAGGCTGCCCAGGGAGGTGGTGGAGTCACTGTCCCTGGAAGCTTTCAAGAAATGTAGAGATATGGCAATGAGGGATGTGGTTGAGTGATGATGGTAGGGATGACTTGATAGTTGGACTAGATGATCTTAAGAGGTCTAATTCTATGATTCTGTGAAATTCAGCTCAGCTGTGGGTAGTCCCTGAAAAGGGAGCCATGTGGGAGCAGGAATGAATGGACAAGGGTGGGAATGATGTGATGAAACAGTGGGAGCTTAGGGGAGGAACAGAAGATTTGGGAAAAGCTAAAATCCAAAAAGCTGCCAAGATGAACATCTTTGTATCCACAGCCTTTGGAGTTTGCAGGCCCACAGACAGAAGGTATTACAGCTCTCATTTCATACAACAGAGTGCTTGTGGAAAGAAATGGTTTTCTTTTAAGTGCATAAACCACTGACCGAACAAAGGAAAAAATGGATCAATTTGGGCTCACCCACACAGAGAAAGGACAGCTATTTTCTCTGCCTGGAATTCCTTCACTACAGAGTAACTATAGTTATTAAAAGTTATTGTTTCGGGGATTGTCATAAAGATAAATTAACAAAAGATGTGAAATTGCTGTTTCCAAAAGAAAAAAAAAATGGGTCTTCTGTAAAAGCGTTGTATCAGCACAGCAGGACTCTTGCCATATTAACTTTAATATTTGATGTTTTGGTGGAAAGGATTCACCCAAATACCCTGAATTTCTCTCATTTGAATACATTTCTCCCAGCTCAAGACATGGACTGCAAATGAGGGTCACCAGACCTGAGAAATGAAATCAACAAATCACCCTGTTGTAACTGTGTACATACATGGGAAAATGTATATGAAACGACAGCATTCCAAGATGAGGAAATGCTCATTGCTGATTAATTCAAGGGTAAACTTATCATTCTTGGGACACAGCTAAAACATTTGAAGTCTGTATCTTGTATTTACAAGCTTCAGGGTTTTTGGTTTTTAATGAAGACAGCTTGTTTTGCACTGAGTTAACCAACTTGCATATCCACAACCTAAGCGAGTCCTTAAGCTTATGTAGGAGACTGGTGAGACTATCAGTAATCACAGATCTCTTCAGTCTCATTTCCATGTGCAAAATCTGCAAGACTACACTCCCTTGTAAATAACCTGGGTATTGTAATAGACCCTTAGAAACAGATAATAGAAAGAAGACTCAGGAGAAAACTGTAAAACTTGTTGGTATGACAGCAATAGCATTACCATGATACAGTTTTACACGGCAAAAATACACTCCCATCATCAGGATGAATAACTGAGCCTTGAGATTTAAACCCAATTTTGTAAAAGGAGAAGAAGGCAGGATGGCAATAGATTCCATTGGGAAACAGAGGCACGAGAGAGCACTGCAGGATTTTTTCTGGGTACACCGGGAAGTAAGGGTTGGACTTAAGGTGACCTCATCCCTCTGACCCCAGCTTCAGCCCTTCAAGTCTTTCTCTTTCCAGTGAAATAAGAGTAGGCTTTTCCAGGACGCAGATGAGAGAAGATCCATGATCTTAACTGTCAATTAAGGTTACAAGAAAGAAATTTCTGGGCCACTTCTGACCCAGTGTGTTCAGTGGTTTTGACTCATGTAAAAACAGCATCTGCTTCAGCCTTCTTCCTTCCCTGCCTAACCCATCTTATTTGAACAGCACCCCCAGGCTAATGAGAAAAAGGCTTATTAGACTTTGTTTCTCACATGTAACCCGTGTCCAGGAACTAATATTGAAGATTGTGAGATACTGAGGTGTTCTCTCAATATTTGCATTTTATAATTGTTTCTCCAAAGAACTGTGCAGGCAGGACTTCCCTGATAGGGCTGTGGTCACCAACCCTGTCTGTATCTTGAGAGAAACAACAGAATACTAATCAGGTTCACCCAGTTCCCTCAGCAGATCATTTACTCTCCCTGTTCATTGCTTATTTACAAATAAACACTCAGAATGAGTGATTGGAGGGAGCTGGCAGGCAGGGAGGAAGGAGAGGGAAGTCCACACACCAGGCTGGAGCAAAAACGCTCTCCAGAAACATGTGTCTGTTTGCAAATACAATAGACTTGTCCCTGAAAGCCATTGGACTTCAGCTTTAGATCACTATAATCAAAAGCAGTCTCCAGCCCAGTAATCCTCTGTGAAATTCAGCCTGAGCTGTGCAGTGTGCTGGAGCAGAGGGACTGGAGGGAGAGAGATAAACGATGTCCTTTTTTACTCAAACTCCCTCCCGATGTTAATGGAGATCATGCAGATGTACTGCCGGATCTCTCTAATGGGAGCAGTACAGCTCTGTCTCACTTGGCAGGACAAAGATGAAAAGCATAAGAAGCACTGGAGGGCACAGCGGAATATCTGGGAACTGTACTGCAGTAGAAAACAATCCAGGTAGCATTTTAATCCACTGACCAGACTCTTAAGCCAGCATGGACACAAAATAAAGCAGATTCACTTAAAGCAGATTCCTAACAGTGTTCCTTGTATGTCTTGCCGTTCAGCTGAGCAGTCATTATATGCTGTGGTGTGGAAGCTGGAGACAGTGGCTGCTTGAACCCAATGCTACAGAGCTGGTTTCTTTTCCCTGGAGTTCTGCTGGGCTATGTTAAGTAAAAGCATGGTTTTGTCCATGTGGCAGAGATGTGTTACGCAGGTCAGATATAGCCAGAGTGCGATGCTCAATGTGATCACCTCTCTGCCTACAGGTGCAATTTAAAGAGATGGTTTGTTTCCCTACTATATCAATATAAAGTCCTGATTTTTGCAGCAGCACAAAGCATCTCAGGTAACAGCAGCCTGGTAGGACCATCACAACTGTAGTGGAATGTTCTCCAATTTGAAAGTGATTTCAGAGACAAGGCTCCAATAAGTAAGAAAAAAAGGCCAAGGTACTTTACCTATACAGCAAAGATGAGGTAATTGAGGTACAGAGAGAAGAGGAGCATTGCTTCAGATACCCAAAAGAAAATGAAGTCTCTTGAGATACCACCACTACAAGGGACTTGTTAATATTTGCTGACATTTCATACAGCCCTCAGAGCTACCAAAACTGAGGCCTTGTACATGCAACCAATATAATACAGTGGCAGGTAATGAAAGTAAAAGATAGTCAAAGAAGATGCAAAAAGAGAAGCAAGACTCTCCACTCATTTAAATGTAGTATTCCAACATAAAACAAAGTTCTCCAAGCCTCTAGCAGTGAAAAAAAGCTGTAACCGTTCTTCTGCTCAGCTGTCAACACCACCTTATTAGCACTGAGCAAAAAACTTGTGCCAGTTTGACAAACCTCATCTCTTTTTTTTTCCCCTCCAGATTGTGGAGATTTCTACAGCCTTATGCATTATTCAGACAGGAGACTCCCCAGAGGGTTTTAAATCCAAGGTTTGATGGCCAAGAGCTGCCTGTGTCGGAATGGAGCTGAAGAACAGATATTGGCTGGGCATGGTGTAGCGTGTGGCAATGGGTTCACCTTCCTGACTGGACGAATGAATGACTCAAGTGCAACAGCATTTCCAACTGATGGTAATGATTCTTTCTTGGGGTATTTTCCTATGAGAAAAACTAAGGAGAACAAAGAACTCCGGTCATTTCAGGTGAAGGTTAGCTGGTGTTGGTTTATGCTCTCAAGTCTGCTGCTAACCCTACCCTTCTGGAGCCGTACGTCAAGCCTCATGCCTGTCCCTCTATCTGTCTACCTATCCTGTTTTAAATGATTCTAAAACTAGTTTTAAACGTATGTACATAAAACCACTCACTTCTGAAGCAGGTCATCCTGAAGTAACTGCAGCCTAGTGAAGAGCTGTGAATGTCAGTCACATCAAAGCAGCACTGGTTTGATCCCACGGAGATTTGTTCAGTGTACATAAGAGTGGTCTCTAACAGAAGGGTGAGGTCTGAAGTGCCTTGGGTTCAATGATTCGTATTGCTCAGTGGGAATAATTCCCACAACTGAAGCTGACCCAGATGGAGGAGTATTAAACACTGAGAAGAGCAGGTTTGAGAATGATGCAGGTTAAGTACACCACCTGGATGCACACATGAAGGAAGGGACGTTAGGGATTTGCTTGTAGAGACAGTGTTATACGTACACTGAAAAGGGGCCAGGAGTAATTCAGCAGCTTATGGCATTGTTTGCATTTGGGACAGAGATTTAAATCCATTCCTCTGAGCTACTCTTAAAATTCAGTCATGGCTGGAAGTCACAAACATTTCAGTCTGTTTACATGGATTTTTAATGCAGGAAAAAAAAAACAGGTCTGGCCTCCTCCTGAAGCCACTCGGTGAAATCAATGCACACCAGCTGGGTCCACCCTCTCCCACAAGTGGGTTAAAATGATTCACAATTAGAAGATCATCTAAACACTGCTTTGCTTGCTGATTCATTATGCCATGAACTGTTTGCTCCCGTACAGCATTAAGTAGAGGAGCCTGTTTGTAAGGAGCGAATACCAACAGCTTTTTCTACATAATGATAAGGTGAACCCAAAAGCAGTCCTGCACTTGTCAATTGGTGTCAGTTTCTCAGCACATACTTAGGGCACATAATCACTCTGACACCACATCCCATTTTGCTAGCAAAGCACAGCAATTTCGGTTCCTAAAGGTCTCCTTCCAAAGTGCTTTAAAGTTGTCTGCCTGTCCAATTTATGTAGACACAGTGATTTTGTGGTGACTGAGATAGGTATGAAAGGTGCCACATCTTGTGATTTCTCTGCCATTAAAATAATCTTCCTCCAATTTAAAGTGCACTGGCTAGGGGATGGAAGACAGCAGCACTCTTGAATAGCTTGCACCAACGCTAAGGAAAAGTCAAGGTTAAGATTTTAAAGAGACTGTATTCTTTTTGGAGCAATAATGATTTATTATTATTGTTATTATTATTATACTTTATTTAATAGTAAACTCTTAGCTTCTGACCACAGTCTTTTCAGCTTTTTTTAAAAAAAACTCTTTATTATTATTATTATTATTATTATTATTGTTATTATTATAAAACACTCCTTAAAGAGAATTATGGATGAGACCACAAATCTGGCAGTGAGGGACCACATCAAAGATCCATCCTAAGATTTTGTCCCATCAATTCACAATCTCCATCATTAAACTGTAAAAAATCCACTAGGAAGAACATGAGAGCAGGGTAAGCAAAAGAGCAACACCACCTTGAAATATTCTCCCAGGCTGCACTAAGCTACTGCTTCTTAAGGCAGAAATGGCCATTTTGTAGTTCATATTTCTGATTAGTTTTCCTCCATGTTGCCATTTGATACAATAGGAAACACTAACATTCATACTGCATTCCTGTCTTTGCTGTTGCTCCAACAGGGAGATCGTGTGCTTGCACTTGTTCAGGCCCATTCTTCAGAGCCAACATAGCTTTTTTTTATATACATGTAGAAAGAAGCTAACAATTTTCAGTGGGAAATAATAAAAAGTTTGCTTTCTCCTACCCAGGCCAGCCTTCCAAAACTATCCAGGTGGCCTTGGGGCACATTAAACACATTCTCATCATCATAGTAGGGAAACAACGATTTGGCAGGCTGCAGTACAACCCTCTCATTATATCAGGCAGTTTGAACTGAAACCTGCGGCTCAGAGGCAGCTCAGAGAAGTCCTCAGCTGCGTATGTGGTCACTTCAGCCTAAATGGTGTCCTCTCTGAAGCGTGTAGCCAGGAGGCAGTAAGTATCATTCGCTGTAGGTGGCC
The DNA here is from genome assembly GCA_024606505.1 of Aquila spilogaster. Classification (NCBI taxonomy): domain Eukaryota; kingdom Metazoa; phylum Chordata; class Aves; order Accipitriformes; family Accipitridae; genus Aquila; species Aquila spilogaster. The sequence goes on from JANHGO010000012.1 coordinate 16,253,644, forward strand.
ATGCTCCCTGCCTTGTGGGCACAGCTTGCCTTTGGGAGCCAAGCTGGTTTTGCAGCAAAGGCCTCACATGATCAGAATAACTGCAGTACTGTGGAAATTGAGACCTCATTCAGGTCTTGTAAGACCTGCATTGCTTCCAAGTATATTATAACTGTGGTTTCTGCAGTGTTGCAGCTGAACACTTGGATCAAGGGCTTTTTAACAGAGCCAGATGGATCATGCTCCTTTAAATATTTTTTTTCCAGACTAGCTTAGTTATTGTTAAAGGTGAAACTGAGATCCTGTTCACATCCCTGTTCAGCAGCCAGTCACTGTATGGTGCTGAATCACTCGTCTGATGCCCCTGAGCCTTGAAATTTTAGCTCTAAGATGGGGATGAAGAAAGTCTCTTTGTGCCTTTGTTTGCCTTGTCAATTTAAACAGTATGCTGTTTGAAATGGGGACTTTATTGTACACACAGAGACTATACAGTGCCACCAATTGTCCTAAAACATAAATATTATAGCAAGGATTACCAGCTAATAACATTATGTACAATTATACATTCCTTTCTAGGAAGGTAAGCACTTCAGAGTGTTCCAAAAGATATGGTACAGCTAAATGTGAGGCATTGCTTTGATACTGCAAATAATAGGAATTTATTTTGAATTTTTATTTCTCATCTATACCACATTTTTTTCTGGTACAAGAATTTCTTGAGAAATGGTGATGTTTTGGACAGTCCTGATAACCATGGAACCGCCCAGTGTCTGTTTTTGACCCACACTGCCAAAAGGTTTAGATGTACACAACAGGTAGGTGACCAAGATCTAAATGAAGGCAAGACTCCTGTATCTCATTCCCTTCAATGAGTTTCAGAGGGATGTAACCCAGAAGAGAAAAAAACAAACAAACAAAAAAAACCAACAAAAACAAAAAGGAGCATTCAATGGACATTTGACGTGGAAAGGAAGAAAAGATAGGCCTGAAACACGACAACTTTGCATTGCTGTGTTACATTTCAAAAAGAAGAAATTACATAGTAAAGTAGATTAAGTTTATATTTATAGTAGCATACAAAAATGTAAGTTAATTAGCTCTGTCTGGGAATCACATTAATTTTAAACAGTAGCTTCCAGCAATGTGGTTCAAAGGGTAGAGACAAGACAAGGAGAAGCACGAAATTTTCCAGCTTTATGAGTAGAAAATGCTACTTTTAAATTTCCTGTGAGTGCAGAGAGACTTGTGCATAGTTCCCCATTCCCTTCTAGGAGCTGAAGTAGAAAATATGTCAACAAAACAGGGAGACAGCTACAGAACTGAGCAAGTCAGTAAGTGGGAGTGTAAAAGAAGTGGCTTAGCAGTTGTATGCCCAAAGAAAAGGACCGTAAATTGTTTCTGTATGGTTAGTCTTTAAGAGTTAGTTGGATTGCTGATGTGCTTATCTCCCTTGTTAGATTATTTATTATTTCATTTACAATTACTGTTTAGTCATTCATATCACATAAGTAACAACATTGCCTGACCGAGCACCAAAAAGCTTACCATAACTTTCCCAAGCTTTTCAGTGTATGCTAGTCCTGTTCCCCCACCTCCAAAAGCAGGGTCAGCTAGAGCATGTCACCTAGGACCTTGTCATCCAGGATCACGTCCAGTTCAGTTCTCAGTATGTGCAATTTTAATTTATCTGTCCGCATTATTCTTAAACTAATGTGAATTGCTTTAACAAGATGAAATTTCCCCAGTTAATGCGTTAGTTAAAGCACTGATGTTCACTTGCAGTATATTCTTCTCTGCAAGAATAGCTTACAGTCTGCATGCTGCAGCTTCTCTTCAAGAAGGCTGAGGATTGTGATGTGAGTTGTCTCCTTATTGAAAAACATTGTTCCTCCTCAGCCACAGTTAAAGGTTATTTCATGCTGAATTTGCAACATTTTGCCAAGAAAAAAAATTGACAAAACATATCATTTTAGACTTGTGAGAAAGTGAGTTTTGCCTTTGTATGTTTGCTTAACTATATCACTACATCTCTAAAAATGACCTTCACATCTGCATTCCCATCCTGAAGATGCTGCCCATCTCATCTTCAACATCTTTCTTACTACCTGCACTCTACTGACTTGTAGCAAGCAGATTCTGGCAGGTTTTCACTGAAGGCATAATTGCTTTTTAAATGATAATACAAGATTCCTATGATGAGAATGGTACAGAGGCATTCAACACAGCAATAGCACACAGCTACAGAGCATGTAGCACAGTAGAGATTGTAGCATGTTCCCGAAAGAAGGAAAATTTTGCCAGTTCAAATGAAGGCAGAAATGCTTCCTGTGATATTTCTTCCAGACCTAGAGCTGTCTTGCTTCCAGTAGCCTGGATTTCTCTCTCATGAGTCTTTATATGAACAAGTTTAATGTTTTTCAGCTTGAACTAATACCTCCAGGAGGAGCCACAGAAGGGATCTAAGAAAGTCAGAATCACTGTCTGTAGAAAGATGGTGAAACTGTTCCCTAATAATACTAACAGTGATTGTTAACCTCTCTGTTAACCTCTGGTGATGTCAGCATCCATCTTTTCTTTTCTTTCCTCTGGGTGTGTTGGTTTTCCTGGTGTAAAGAATTACCTCAAGTAGAAGATGCTTAGATCTGTGTGAATCACTGTTAACCACTGACTTGAAAGGTTTAGCTGCCATTCCCCTCTGGTGCTGAAATGAGTTTTCTCACACCAGTTTTAACCATTTATTCCACTGCTTCTCGGAGTAAAAAAGTATTCTACTCTCTCTCCACCTACAGATCAGGGAAATGCAGCTCTTTGGAGCTTTTAGATGAAGATGGAGACCTTCCCATCCCTTTCTGTTCTCCCTCCCTCCCTTTTATTTTTTATTTATTTATTTTGCTAAATGAAGATTTACTTTATCACAGAAAGGTCAGTTCTTAAATCACTGACATTAAGGACTGGAACTTCTGGGTACAGGAAACATATGTTATACTGACCATTCATTACTGTGTTTGACATCATTTCCATCAGATGACAAATTCATTTCCAAAGAAGAGAATAAGGATTATCAAGGAAGGCAGTTCAGGTGGAAATTCTTCCTTTGCACATGTCATGCTCTTGGTTAAGGGTGCTGCTACAGAAATATGCCATCTCGGTGTCTGCAGGAAAATGATGACTAACAAGTGTAAAACAAAGGGTAGATGTCTTGATTTAGCTGAGGCAAACCTACAGCAGAGAGGATTCTACTCATTCTGTTGTGATACTACTGCAAAGACAGTTTGGCTCCAGTTTTTGATGGGACAAAACATTTCTTTTTTGTCTCTCACTTAAGTCCCACTCCTGGAATCGCATCGAGACAGCAAAAAAGACACTGTGATGTAGTTCCTGTCTTGAATCAAATGACATATTGTGAGGTCACCCCCTTATCATATGGCCCAGGGAGCACCATGGGTTTCTTTCTTTTTCGTTTGTGAAACTGATCACCCCAATAGTGGTACCGTGTTCTTCAGTCAAGCACAGTGAGAGTTTCTAAGTGGTTTTATCTGTGAATCTCAGAGCAGAGATTATACTGACCTCACCCTGCACACTCTCCAAACGAAGAGAAGTACCTGACAAAGGAGGTAAGGCTTCATTTGTAGTTTCCCAGAGATGGACTCAAAGGGATGGTTCTCTTTCTACCAGCTTTTCACCTGTCATCTAGCACAGTGATTTGCAAGTGTATCTTCTGTTGAGGAAGAGCAACATAGTACTTACATCATCTCTGATTCTGTGACAGCTTAAGACACTGTTTCTCCCAAGAGTTACATGGAAGAGAAGTGGAAGACTCAGATACTATTACAGTTTAGTCAAAGTTTTCCTTTCTTTATGCATGTGTCACTCCCGGACTAAGAATATTCAGTACATCTTGCCCCAAAACGTGGATTTGGGGAAAGGTAAGCTTTATAATTTCTTATGCCAACGTCATCCTTGAAAGCAAACTCAGCCAGAAGAAACCAGCAATCTTGGTTTTATTATTAGAGTATCACATTTAAACTGTCGCTAACATGCCATGAACAAGATGTACATGGCCAACCCTGAAATGTGGAACAGATTCCACGTTCTGGTTTAAAAGAGAAGAGTGTTATTGTAAACTGGCAGCAATGTGCCCAAGGCTAAAATATCCATGGCATGACAGAAGAAAGAATTTCAAGTGAAAAGGAAAATGACAGCCTTAACACACTTTTACTGACTGCCTATAAAGATCTTCAGGTGACTGAGAAGTCAAAAGGATAAATCCATGCTATCTTTTGCCTTTCCCTAATAATAGCTGAAAGCTGAACATTATGAATGAGTAGCATTTAAACTCTGAGGCTCTACTCCATGAGATGGAAAATGGAGCCTAAGATGCTAAATGTCAATGATACTGATCTCATGAGCTAACTGAATAGTCGTACCCAGGATATGCTCTTTAAAGATGTTCTTTTGCACAACCTAATGTAGTCATTTTTCCTGCGTAAATATCCATACTTTGGTTAGTAAAGACGTTATTCTATGACTGAAGAGAAAGTTAGGAGGGAATGACTGTTCATGAAATTTTAGTGAAAACATAACTGTCAAGTGAACTTTCATAGAAGATAATCAACAGCATTGTACAAGAGAACCCACAACTTTTAACTGCATCCATCATCCTATTTGCAGAAGCAAAATAGGAATCCAATATCCCGACCCCACTGCACCCATCATAAAGATCAGACAGGTTGGTTTATTTCTGGGCTGTTGTTTGTTTTTATTTTTTTCCCTGCCAATACTACAATGATGCTGAAGGATGGCGGGGTCCATGTTAGCTGAATACCATTGTATTTCCAGGCAAAACTTCAGGAACTCCTCTAACCACAATGTCATCTCTCAGAATTAATAATAAAGATGTGTTATTTATACTTCATACATTTGAAGAGATACGTCATGTAGTTATGACTGTTCTTAACAGGTCACAAGAAATGTACTCTTAATACATAAGATGTTTTTTGTTTCTTCCTTTTTGGCAGAACACACTGTGTGCATAGAATGGTGATTGTACTCAAACAGAAAGCAGAAACACCTAAATGTGCCTAAAGTTCCTAATCTCTGAAGGAAAAGATCTCACAGACCCATCTGAGCCTCATTACTAGGCAAGGCCTCATCCTTCCCATTGAGGTCACACTAGGCAGAAGAGGTCCCTTCTCTCTCAGAATTATTTTGTCTCCTGCAAATGCTGCACCAGTAACAGGCACTTCAACAGAACAAACAGATCCTTCCTTCACTCCAGCAGCAGAACCACTAACCTTTCTGCAAAGTCTGTTTGCTCCCTCCACAAAGCAGGCACTGCCTCCTTCTGCATCCCTGACCTTTCCTCAATGTCTCTCCATTTGTTGCTTCTGTCCTTTTTAAAAAGCTTCTTATTGATGTTTTTAAACTGATGGGGGAACATAAACAAGTAATAAAGAAAGGTTAACAATACTGAATCAATACTGCGGAGAGAGGCGTCGGGGAGATGGAATTGAGGAGGTTGACTGTGAAAGAAAGCAAAAGGCCAAATTTAATCACAGTGCTATTGGCAATTAAATTACATTTTGGATTGTTCTTTTTTTTTTTCCCCTCTTTTTTTTTTTTTTTTTAAAAGAAGATCTAATGAAAGCACTGCACTGACTTTTATTAGTACTCCAGTAAAAGCAAAATGCTTGAATGGAAACTCTGACCAAGGGCCTTTTCGTATTCTTCTTAAGAACAGAATGAGTTATCCTCGATTATTATGGACATTTCCTAACTGAAAAGGAAAGGAAGCATAGGGGCTTAGGTCTACTACCAAGCACAGAAATGTATATAATGTGTGTGCTCCCAGGAAAGTTACTGGTAGTCCTTGTCACAGTTTCCACATCTTCAAAACAGTGTGAGAAGAAAGGGCAGATCCCACTTCTTGATCAGATAACTCCTTTTTGCCTCAGCACGCCACCATGAATTGCCAACTAATGACAGCATCCAGTGCTTAGTTTGGGGTCATTCTTTCAGTCTGTCATGCTTCTTGCCTTCATTTCTCACTCTTCTGCTTACAGTAATTACTTTTACCTATTCATCTTGCTTCCTTTCTTATGCATGCAGCTATGAAACAAAAGCTTGCATCATCTCTTATGTTTGTGATCTCACCACTGAACCTGCTACTGCCAAAGTAGGAGATGTAGGGTTATGCTAACATTTGGTCCTGCTGTCCCCTAGACTGCCTATAAAATGCAATGTAAAGGGCTCCAACCTTGTCCCTGTGATCTGACATGCTGAGTAACTGTGTTGTGCTACTGTCATCACCCATGCATCATCTGTGTGGTACTCATGTGAAGGAAAAGCAGACCATCTGCTCGTGGCCATTCTGGGTACTGACAGTACATCCAAGCTTTCACCAGTTGTAACTCTAACCTTTCAGCCCTCACAACTGCTCTTAGATGCTAGTAATGTAGATTTTAAGAAAATCTTAATTACACTGGGACTCCTCCTGGGAATTGCTGATGTGCCACAGGAAGTAAGACTGAGAACTTGTTTATTTGCCATCCAATACTATGCAGCTTGCCTTTCATATCAGGATCAGATTATCTTAAGCATGAATTTTAATGCTAAATTGACTGCAGGTGTTTCACACAGTAGAAGCCAGTAATTTTTACAGTGATACGGAATGTTCCCTTTTGCTAGATTTTGAACTGGTAGGGTGAGAAATTCAGAAGCAACATTGCTGGATGTAAAGATGTTTTCTAAGGCATGTTCCATGAAAGAACACTGAATCAAAACAAGAGAAAGCATAAGATGATTTAAAAATGTCAGTAGTCCCATGGATTTCTTCCTTGCCCTAGGGACGACACATTCCTGCATCCAGTTCTGCTTTAAATGGGATGAGGGGAGAGACAGGGCTAGAGGGGGGTACGCAATGCATACAACAAGGTATTGGTGAGGCTGCAGCAGCTGCTCTGAGTCTCTAGAGCATCTCCCTGTATAGGATATGAACCAGAAAATGCAGGCTTGTGGTTTCTTTGGGAGCAGGACTGCTGTTTTGCAGAGCTTAGTATTTTTTATTTTCTCCCTGCTAATGAACTTGTGCAGTTGCCTCCTCAGAAAGGCATTCAAAGGCTCAGATGCTAATAAGCAGGTCTCTCATTATGGCAGGCAAAGCCACATAATGGGAACAAGAAAAAGAATTAGCATAAGCAAGGGAAAGATACTGGGGACGAGGACTGTTTGTCAAAACTAGTGTTGTGGCCAACCAGAAGCAGCTTTGAATCAGAGGTTGCCAAGTTTAGTTTGCGTGCTGCCTGTGGTCTCCAGATTTCACATGAAAGATGCCAAATGTGAAAAGAATGAGAGACCCACAAACCAATCCCTGCTAGGCTCTGTAACAGGAAAGTGTTACTTGTTTGCCTCCCACCAGCTGGCATTCACTTGACCTCTCCCTTGTCTAACCAAACTTTTCCTTCTTCCTTGAGAATTTATGAGTTTGTTTCTCTGCTCGGTAGCAGCATCACCCTCCATGTGCAGAGCAAATCCATTTAATTGGTTTTCTTCCTTGGTCTTAGGACAAATATGTCAGCTGGCTTCACTAGCAGGTCTGTCACAAAGGCTTTTTAAATATTCCTTCTACCTTCACAACCTGATCATTTAGTTAAAAGGAGAGGAGGGGACTACTCTCATTAAAAATCATTAAAAAAGCAAGCTTAGGTCTTGTTTTCCTCAGTTAGAATAAATTAAAAATAGAGGTTGTCAAGCCTTCTGTTTAGAAACATGGAAAAATTACCACATCCAGTCAAGGGCATGACCCTGGGACAGGGGTGTATAACGGACATCCACAATGGTAACCACAGCTCTGCCTGCTCCAGCTGATAGGGTTAGGATCTGAGAGAACTAAAGGATGGCAGCAGGTCACCTCAGCATCAGTGTCCCTGCTGCTCTAACAGTGTTCCAAGTATGACTCTCTCAATTGTACCACCAACAGCATGTGATCTTAATCTTTCAATAATGAATCTGTGACAAACTTCCCAGCTACGTGTATTACCTAGGAGTTGGTAGGAGAGATGCTGGCAGACCCAGTCTGAGCATGTTCTTCTAATTGTTGGTCTCAGCTAGTATCGTGAACATAAGAATGCCACTGGTTTTTAACAACCATTCGATTGGCACTGTATACATGCCTTCCAGAGGTCTCCATTGAAGAGAGAGCTTGCTCTCCACCATGGAAAATCAGTGCACCAGGCATGCACAGATCAGGAAGAAAATGGCACTGCTGCATTTGATACTTCCTTGTGGCAGAGATGCTCAGCTCCCCCACTGAACTGAAGTTCCTTCCGCTTTGCAGAATTTGTGCTGGGGAAAGGCAGTGGAGGACAACCTTGTGTTTGATCGCCTTCAAAAAGAAAAATGTTCCATTTCCAAATTTGGCATCATTCTTCCCTAACTCTTGCTTCTGATACATGGTAGATTTATGCAGTTCCTTTAAATATTTACTGCCATAACTCATGCCACATAGATGCATTATTACTTTTTAACAAACATTAAACTTTAAAAACAGAATAAAAGCCTTGCCTCATACCAGAAGAAACTGTCCATCAGACAAACAGGAAATAAACTAAGTCATATGTCTACAAACACAAAGGAGAGCTTAAAATCCCATTATTATTATTTTTTTTTTAAAAGGTAAAAAAAAAAAAATTAAATGCACATTCTGTGGCATTGGCTTTAATTCCATCAATGCCATGGTCTGTTTCGTTGAGGGGGAAATGTTTGTTTTTAATACTGGGTCGAGATAAAGATGTAAACCCAAACTGGAGCTCAGAATGGTTGCTAGGGGAAAGATACTCTCTCTGATTCCCTCCACACATACCTTGCTTGCTGAGATTGTACAATTCTTGTGAAAGCAACTAATATTTTATACTCTTACCTGTTCAGCTGGCAGAGGTATGTGGGCATAACTATTTTTTTTTGTCTGCCCTCTGATCAAACAAAACTGGAGTATCAAGGCATCGTGCCAATGCAGAAAGTTAACTCAATATTGTTCTGTAATTCCCAGGGTGTTTCACTGATCTTAGTAACAGCTGGGTCTGATGTTTTGGGTTAACCTTTGGCCTGGAACAGAGAGCAGAAGTTTAGTTAGCATCGGGCAAAGTAGCATTAGAGGTAACGCTAAATCATTAAGCAACCCAACAAGCTTTATACACCACAGGCAATGTACAGTTGCCATATCCTAGACATGTCGTTGTCATCTGGGTAAAACGAGAGCTGTTTATCTGAAAACAATGACTGCAAGAAATTTAGGAGAAAACAGGAAGATTTGCCTTGCCAAAAGGGAGCTGCAATAAAAGTATGTCTAAACAAGATACTTCTCTTAAAGCCCAGTGGTCCTCAGGCACAGCAAAGCACTGCAGGAAGAAGCAACCTTGCCAAAGGATGTGAACTCAGACAGCGGATACTGGTGAGGTACTTCAGAAAGAGATCCTTTCAGGGTCACAAGTTGCACATCACTCAGAAAGACCCAAGCCAAAAATAATTGAAATCTCACACATTTTCCCTACTCCTTTTTTTTCTACAAGAATTGCTTATGACCCCTTTTGGAAACCTTTTGGTCCTGGATGACCATTCCTGCTTTCCAATGACACACACACTTCCCAGGATTAGGATCAGTGGATCATACTATGGATCTTCTTTTCAAATAATCTGTGTCACAAACACATCCCCAGGCTTCTCAACATCTGTCTGTATTAAAAGGTTTGTCAGCCAGGTGAAACATATTTCCTCTGCTCTATAGGAGAGGTGTGGGAGTTAAAAGAGCTCAAAAATCATTGAAGACACCACCTCTCATCGAAGACTTTTCAACAGAACATTTAACAAAATTTGAGCCATCATTTCTAAAAGAAATTTATTTGGGGAAGGGGAGGTGTTATGTATTTTCCTTAGCACTGAGTATATTTGCAGATTTCAGCATTAATTTTTCCAAAGGGTTTCAATGCGTTTGATGTTTCATTTTTTCTGCCACCTCAGAAGAGGCTGTTCCTAGGAGAAATGTCACCCAACTTCAGTAGTGATCATAACTCACAGGAGAGACCTATACAAAAATTTCCATTGGGATCAATATTGACCTGAACAGTTGCTTGCTGTTGACGTAGCATTGCCAAATGCCTCTTCCGTGCTTTATAAATGACAAGACATACAGCTACTTATCAAAACAAGTGATTCAGCAGTGGTGTTTCTGTTCATGGAGAATCAAAAGGAAAAGAAAACGGTGAGCCTTCATTTGACAGTGTATATTAAACAGCCTATTTCTCAGCAATATCACCAACTGTAGCAAACACAGCAGCTGACAATTAGGATGCTCGCCATCTACACATCACTGGCCTAGGGCCAGCTTGATTGCCTTCTTCAGTTCACACCAGAAAGTGTTTTGCTCTTCACATTAAAATTTGAAGCCTACATTTTCCGTAGCATTAAAAAAATAAAATCCAAAAAGGTGCACTTAGGTCCCCAGAGACAGCATAATTCTACTTTAGTTTAAGATTTGCTAATGCATTGAAGTCATTAATGTTTCATGGTGGTTCCATTTCTGTGTGCACACAAAGCCTTTTATACCACCCCGGCTAATGAACTCCTCCTGTTTCCCAGGAGGTCTTTGGAAGCAGAGATGGTTTCCCCTAATGAAATGGCCCAGGCTCTTTGTTTTGAAGTTGTTTACATAGTTAATAGCTCCTTAAGGGGAAAGAACAAAATAGAAGCCTGCATGTAGAACTGCTCCACAGATAGAGTATACAAGTCATTGAGAGAAATAAATCATTGAGTTGTGAACGGTTTTGATATGGTTTGGGGGGTTTGATTTCTTTTTTCTCAGCTAAATTCTAATCTCCACGAAGATAAACAAAGATCTGCCCAGAGGGATGCAGGAAGAGAGAGAGTAAAGCAACAGGGATACCCTCCATCCTACAGACCATTTGGTCCTTTTAATCAGAAACTCCTACTAAAAACATACAATTTCTCTTTGCTCCAAGTTCTCGAATGAACATAATTTAGGTCAATAATCCTGTTTTGAATGGTCTAAGGTAGCACTAATTCCAGTGTTTATAGTTAGAACAGTTTCCTTCACACCCACCTCTTCTGTTTCTGGGGGAAAATTTCAGCATCTCAGCCACTCACCTGTTACTAAGGCTTATGCAGTTATCAATAAATAAAACTGAAATAGACGTTCTAAGCCACCACAGAGAGTCGTAGCCCCATCTTTTGTCCCTTCTGTCCACTTTTATCTGCATCCGACACATTGGCAAGTCCATTTCCATGACAGATTCAAAAAAGCAAGTGCTTGAATAGTGAAGGAATGGGTGTACTATCATTTAACTCTGTTTTCTAATAGTTACCTCGGTGGCTGTTAAACCCAGAGAATTAATGAGTGGTCTATTATTTCTGAAACTGAAGCTTGTTAAAACCAAACCAAACCATCATCACATACAGACAAAAACAAATAAATCTAAAGAGGTGTTCATTTGTGTAACTCACCTGACTCAGTCCCGATGTTACAACAAAATATTGTACAACAAAATATGCTTAGGGCAAAATGATGCAAATTGCCAGTGTCACCAGGCTGACAGTAAAATGTCTAGGAAAACAGCAGGCTTCCTACAAACAGCTGAATGTTTGCATTTTTCAAAGCGAAGGGGAAAGTAAGGGGAAAGAGGAAGTATACCATACCATGGTACAGTGTCTTAGAGGAGAAGAGGAAATGGGGTAACAGGTATGAAGACAGCAAAACATGTTACTTGAAAAGCTTGGGAGAAGCTGGTTTTTATTCTCAAGATAGATTAGCTCTCATTTACCAGGTCAACATATTTTAATCAGTCTAATGTAGGCTGTCTGAAGTACTACCTGTGTTAATTTGAAAGTCTCAGCTGGTGTGACACAGATTTTCTGAATATCTCAGAGAAACAGGAGGCCAAAAGACCAAGAGATCTTTTACAGAGAACCCAGAGGGTCCCTGGTGAAAACTGCAAGTAGCTTTAAAAAGTAACAAATTCTCATCTTTATTCAGTTTCCCTTCAATTTTCTTTTTTTTTCCCTTTTTTTCTTTCTTTCTTTTTTTTTTTTTTTTTTTTTTTGACAGTGCAGAGAGGGGAAGGAAAGTAGAGCAAGATTAGACAGACAAGATGCTTCTTGCTCCAGCCCATAGGGCCAGCAGGTTGGCATTCCTTGTAAGCACTACATCAGTCATTGGAAATAGAATCATAGAAGGGTTTGGGTTGGAAGGGAACTTTAAGATCACCCAGTTCCAACCCCCTGCTGTAGGCAGGGACACCTCTCTCTAGACCAGCTTGCCCACAGTCCCATCCAGCCTGGCCTCGAATGCTTCCAGGGAGGGGGCATTCACAACCTCACCAGGCAACCTGTTCCAGTGTCTCACCACCCCCTCACAGTAAAGAATTTCTTCCTAACATCCAGTCTAAATCTGCCCTCTTCCAGTTTAAAACCATTTCCCCTCATCCTGTCGGTACCTGCCCTTATAAAAAGTCCCTCCCCAGATTTCCTGTAGGCCCCCTTCAGGTACTGGAAAGTCGCTATAATGTCTCCTTGGAACCTTCTCTTCTCTAGGCTGAAGAGCCCCATCTCTCTCAGCCTGTCCTCATAGGGGAGGTGCTGCAGCCCTCTCATCATCTTTGTGGCCCTCCTCTGGACCTGCTCCAACAATGCAAGCTCTGCTTCTGATATGGAGATTTCTTCTTATCATGTAATTGGCTTGTGCAAGCAATTTTAAACAATGCGTACACCTTGCTTGGCTTAACTGGGAATGAACTAGAACAACCGCAGAGCACTTGGATTCAGCCACTGCTTCCCAGCTGGGTGGCTGGGGAGCTGGATGAGAAACAGGCTGCTGAGTAGTGCCATTTAAGATCATTTCTCTTCTTAGTTTTGACTCAAACTAGCAGGAAGGGACAATTCTACCTGACACAGAGAGGTTCTGAGGGGCATTTTCTAAACTTTGGCATAATTTTCTGTTTGGTTGATGTTGAATCACCTCAAAGGACTGGGGAAGGGCTTCTGTCCATGCAGGGGTTATCCTTCTGCAGCACCTCCACTGCAAACAGGAAGAGGAAAGGGAAAGGATAGAAAGAAGCATGAAAATATGAGTAAGAACTTTTAGTCACACCTACTTCTCTCTCCATTTTTTAGTTTTCCACAGTTCCAAACAGCACAGAAGTAAATGAACTCCGAGGTTCTTTTGTGAGATCTCTTTCTTACAAAGTAAAAAGAAAAGTCCCACATGTAGTTATTACATTGCAAGGAATATTGTGTACAAGTACTATCTAATTAGCACTAATTGAACAATAGGAAGGACTGCTACATTTTAATCAGAAGCCACAATTTTACAGCAGAAAACTTTTAATTGTGGGGAAAGCTCTCAAGTCATGGCTCGCAGGTTACACCCGCACACGTTAAGTAACTAAAGAGCACGGTCTGTTCTGTCAAGTAATGATCCATTTTTTTCCTCTGCTTGGGGAAGGAAAAAAAAAAAGATCAGCATTTAAAGTATGCAATGAGCATCTACTGAAGGGAAAAGGAGAAATAAGTCTTCCATTCACACACCAGATGTTCCCATTAAACAATCGTTTTCAAGAAAGCTCAGCTCATGTGGAAAGAGAGCGCTTCAGAGTTCAGGAGGGGGAAAGAGAGAAGAAAGTTAACTTGTAAAATAAGGGCAGCTGCTGAGGAGATCTCATCGGCTCTGGCCTGGCAGACATCAACCCAGCATTGCAGGGCTGGGGGCCAGGCCTGGTGTAAGTCCGTGGTGGTGGTGGCTGAGCCGTGCCCTCAGCTGCTGGGCTGCAGCCTTCTCCTCTCACCCTCTCCTCTCCTCTTCTTCTCACACAGGGATGTGCTGTCACGGCCACATTTGCTTTGTAGCAATAGCATGAGTGAGACTTTTCTCAGTGTTATTTTAATATGTGATTTAGAAGCTTCCTTAGGCTTTTGCACTTTGAAATTAAGAGGTTTAAGCAAAGCGGGCCCCTCTCCAAATTCCTTGTAGTCTCTGTTGTGCTGTTCAAACCAACACTCACTAGCACAGGCGCAGCATATGCAGACAGCAATACTGAAGGCATAGGTAAAACAGCTGGATTAACTTCAGCCTCATTTATCTTTGGGCCTAAGCCAAATAGCACTTCATGTCATTTACAACAGCAGCCTGCCTCAAAAGACTTTTCCCCAGTGCTATTTGCTTGCACTAATTTGTCATCTTTGTGGTACAGTCCTGCTGCTCAGCCAGCTACAGCACAAACCACTCCACTCAGGCCAGCTTTTGTACTTATGGGAGGGTTAACCAGCCACAGGAGCAGTGATCCCTTGCTGGACCTCCCTTGGTGCATTTCTTGCAGCAGGTAAGCCAAGGACTACGGGGGATGAGTATAAAACCTGGCCTTCTCTGTACAAACAGCAGCAAGAGGGGTCAACATTTGCAAGAATTATGGTTTTGGGGAGGCAGCCACAAAAGCAGCACTTGCTAAATTGCCAAGGGCAAGAAAGACATATATCAATGCCTTTCCTGTTTTCTAAAAATGCGTAAAACTAGATCCCTTTAATCTGAAACAACAATTACTGCGTCACCATTGTTTTCCTGGGCTTAGTCTGTCATTATTTTATCCATCTTTCCTGAACTTCAGCAGGAATTTTAATTACAGTTCTCCTCTCCCAGGCTCCCCCTCAGTTCAAGGTATCGCCACATGCCCTTGGCAAGTCAGAGCTCAGCCCTGCTCAAATTGTAGCAGTCCATTTTCCTATCAAAGGCACATTGCTGAGGAGTGATGTATGGCTCAACGTGGCTCATCTAACACTGTCCTTGTTATGGAACAAAACAAGGACTGGTGAGTGTTCAACCACCTGCACAGGCAGAGAAAATGTATTTGTGGTCTCTATAGAAGCAGTTGGCCAAGGAGAGCTGTGTGTTTCTGTAAAATACACCATTTCTGCAGTGAAATGCCTGGTGATAGCCCTAGGTTTAAAATTCCATTAAAATAAACAGTTGCACAGTAGTATTTGATAGCATTATATGGTATTATTGCATTACTACTGTTGTTGCTGTTATTTGATACTACATGCTATTTGGCAGCTCTGGATCCAGAAATGCATGCCAAAATTAGTGACAAAAGTGACTTGTGTTTAAGAGTTAGAACCTGTGCTGTCTGTCAAGCCACAAAACTGAATTTGCACTTCATGGGCTATGAAGAGTAAAGCAATTTTTCTCTACGGAGCCCCATCTTGTCATAGGTCACAGTTCATTTCTAGCAGCCACGATGTGTCTCCCTATTCCTGGGTGGGCAGTGGAGCCTTCAGATATCTCTGCTTTATGCCAGTGCACATCCTGCAAAGGACCATTCTGACTTGTGTTCACACGATTCACACTAAGCTCAATGTAAAGCTCCTTTGTTTGTGTACTGTGCATTCCTGGGATGGCAAACATCTCCTCAGCACTTGAAAAACAGAATCAAGCAGGGTGAGCAGTCATCCCCCACTGAGCACTGCACCATACTGCTATACTCCTGATCTTTTTAAAGCTGGGGGCCTGAGGAACAGCTGACACCTGAGAAAGCCAAGTGTTTCAGCAACACTACTGTAGCAGAGTAGTGTGAACAAAGATCCTCCCTCTGAACCAGTGTGAGGAACCGGAGCAAGAAAACATCACGTCTGTCTGCACTTAGGGGGCAACACAATACTTGGGGAAGATTCTATGCATCGCATCTCAGCTCCTTCTTTTCTCCTGTTCAAGCTGATCAGCTACAGGCAACAAAGAACATGATGCTTTAAAATAATAAAAAAAATTGGCTAGAGCTTTTGCTGTCAAGTAGGTCTCTTAAGCCCCATGGGTAATGTTCTCAAATGACAAAGCTGCTCTCCTTTT
>JANHGO010000012.1:16269623-16286001 GCA_024606505.1 Aquila spilogaster
TATTAAACCGTTCTTATCTCAACCCATGAGTTTTACTTCTTTTCCCCATTTTCTCCCCCATCCCACTGGGTGGGGGGAGTGAGTGAGCAGCTGCATGGTGCTTAGTTGTTGGCTGGGGTCAAACCACGACAGGTAGGCTTAGCCACTCTTGAGGTTTTGTGAGTTCACTGCAAGTCTTCAGGGAGACTAGAAAGCACACAGTTGTTCTTTATGTGTCATACCTGGAATCAGGACACGCCAAAAATCTTGCCCAAAAAATGTGGTTCTTGGGATGGTAAGCTTCATCACTAACTTCTATGCCAATGTCAGGTCTGAAAGCAAACTCAGCGAGAATAAACAAACTAACTTTGGTTATTAAAATCTCACATCCAAACTGTTGCTATCATGCCATGTACAAGATGTACATGGTCCCTCCTGAAATGTGGATCAGATTCCAACTTACTGTTTACCGAAGAGTATTACTGTAAACTAGCAGCAAAGCAATATGCCCAAGGCTAAAATATCCATGACATAATGGAATAAAGGGCTTCAAAAGAAAAGAAAAATGACAGCTTTAACACTTTTACTGACTGCCTGTAAAGGTCTTCAGGTGACTAGGAAGTCAAAAGGAGAAATCTATGCTATGCTTTGCCTTTCTGTAGTATTAGGTGAAGGCTGAAACATTAGGAATGAGTGGCATTTAAACTCTGGGGCTTTACTCCTTGGGATGGAAAAGGAGCCTAAGGTGCTAAATGTCAAAAACACTGATCTCATGAGGTAACTGAACAGCCCAAGCCAGGACACGCTCTTTATAGCTGGGAAGGTACCTCTCATAAAAATAAAATCCCCTTGTGCAACCTAATATAAATAGTCATTCTTTCTGTACAAATAGCCATACTGTGCTTAGTAAAGATCTCATTTTAAGACTGAAGAGTAAGGTGGGAGGAAATGTCTGTTCATGAAGTTTGAGTGAAAATTGTTCTGTCAGGTGAACTTTCATAGTAAGTAATTAACATTATTGTGTGAGAGAATGCACGATATTCATCTGCATACATCATCCTATTTGCAGAAGCAAAATAAGAATCCAATATCCTGACTGCATTGCACCTACCATAAGGATCAAAGATGTTGCTTTATTTCTAGACTGTTGTTTGTTTTATTTTTTTCACCTGCCAATACTATAAATTATGTTGAAGGATGCCAGCTGATCACCTTTGTGTTTCAAAGCAAAACTTCAAGAACCCCTCTAACCACAATGTCGCCTCTCAGAATTAATAGTAAAGATATATTATTTATACATCTTTCTGAGTTGAAGAGAGATATGTTATATGTAATTACATTTGTTCTTAAAAGGTCATGAGAAATGTATCTTTAATAACTAAGATGGCTTTTGTTTCTCCTTTTAACAGAACACTCTGAATGTGTGGAATGGAGGTCTTCTCCATGTTGAATAGTATTTCCTGCACTGTGCCTGGCCTGGCCTGCAAAAGAAGGAAAGTTTCCAGGGCAAGGGGTTGTTTTCTGAAAGCTAGAAGTGTTACAGCTGTTAGACTACCATGAAAAGAAGAAAAAAAAAGAAGTAATTTTTTACAATTTCATTGGGAAAACCCTCTCAAGCACAAGACAGAGTTTCTGGAGACTGGAAAAATCTGAATCCAGGCTCCATTCTTGAAGACAGAGGAGTGACATGGTTAATTTCACTTTCAGGGTTGCAAATAGTCCAGTTCAAGACTCTACTCCATGCCAGACATATGAACATGGGCTTGCTTTCACTCCTGCTGAGAATCCAAAACACCTATTACAGAGTTCCCTCTCTTTTAAATGAATTTTGGATCTTTGTAGATGTTTGGTATCTTATAAAAGTGGAATCTTCCTCCCAGCTTTATTTGTTAATTTAAGCTTGTTGTGTTAAGACTATTCATATAAATGCACGTGTTAACTATTATAAACCACTGAGGCTGCATAAAAGCTGTGGATTAATTCTGTAACAGCACCAGTGTGAAATACAGTACTTTGTCCCAGTAGAAAGTTGCTTAGAAGTAGAAATTGTAGCTTCTGGATATATATCATTAGGATTGTACAGTTCTGAAGAAAATATTGCATTGACCAACAACATTGGCTTAATTACACACAGCTCTGCTAAGCCAGAGTTTCTCTGAAAGCTGAAGCAGGAGGTTGGACTAGATGGCCTTCTGAGGTTCCTTCCAACTTGAATTTTCCTATGATGGGATGATCCCTATGATCCTATGAAGTGTGTGTATAGTTTTGCTTCAGGTCTCTCTCTACTTTCAGGAGAAGGACATTTTCAACTGGCATTAACACCACATACAAGGTATATCCCTACAGACATTTAAAGCCAACTCTGAAGAGCTTTCTCAGCAGCTCGAGAGACATGAATATCACTTTTCAGTGTTTTTCTCCTTCAAAATCCCTATCATTACCATCCAAGGTTTGTTCCTCACCCACATGCAGAGTCCTTCTCAGAATCACTTTATCTTTTCATTTAAGCAGAGACACAATGTGTGGGTCATGGACAAGAAGGGCAAGATTCAAAAGCAGGAGACTGGCTTCCTATGCTCAGGATATACAAGTATGGGTAAGGTCTAGTCATGTTTTGGGAAGGGCTGGGTCATAGGCATGCTCCACTTCAGACCAAACTATTGACCAAAGCAAGTATCTGCTTAGACTTCTGTCAGGAGTTGAACTGAGAGGTTCTTAATATGGATTGTCAATAAATATTAACCCTCAAAATGACCTCAACATCATCTATCCCAAGGACTGAGCCCTTCATCACAGTTCATACACCACCTTGTCTAATTGCCAAGTTCCTTCCTCAATCCACCTTTTGATATGAAAATAAATAACACCTCTCACAGTCCAATTGCTGAAGCACCTTTTTGTGCCCAGGGAACCCTTGCTATTCTTCAGGGACTTTCAGTTCCCTCTGCTCACTGACATGCTCAGTGAGCTGGGCACAGCCCAGTGATGAATTAGTCACCACTCTTCCACTTCTTGCTTTCTTTGCTTTGCACATTTTATTCCCCAGCAAGGCTTATAGAAGTTGCATTTGCATTTAAAGCTGTGATGGAGCACACATATTCTGTCAGCAGGGTTCCTTTAACCAGGCATTCATAATAAGCAGTACAAGTACAATCTTTCATCATAGTGATCCTTGTCTGGTGGTGGCAGTGGTAACACTAGAGCAAGCAGTGAGATGCAGTTACCTTTTATGTGCCAGGAATCTCTAAGGCTTCAGAGGGCTGAGAGTGGACGAGGCGTCTCTCCCCTCCTCCACCACACTAACCTTCTACTCCTCAGCTAATATGATTTCTCTGGGGAGCCAAGAATGGAAAGCCCTTAATGGGCTTCTCCCCTTGGTGGAGACCTTTGAGCAAGACTTACATCTCCTCTGAAGTCATTGAACAGTTTACTGCTATAATGGCTCAATCCTCTGTCCCTTTCAAAGCAAAGGGACTAGCATCACTCAGGGCAGGATTTAATCCAGGAGTGAACTCTAGGTTGCCCAGACCACAACTTTATGGGCCAAGAGGAGGAGGAAGAGGAGGAAGAGGAGGAAGAGGAGGAAGAGGAGGAAGAGGAGGAAGAGGAGCTACCTCCCCCAAGCTGGGGTGCTTTCCTAGTTCAGCAGAGACCCAGAGAAATCTATCTTGGGCTCCTGGGTGGTTCTTGGCCTGAGGATACAAATGCTGACAGCTGAATGGGTTCAATCACACACTGATGCAGTCACTCTGCTTCCTTGTCACAGCCAACTAACACATCTCCACCCAGCACAGCCCTGTGTAGAGCAGTTAATGCCCTCAGACTGGGTTTACACTCAAACAGAAAGTAGAAACACCCAAACACACCTACAGCTTCCTGATCCCTGAAGGGAAAGATCCTGCAGACCATCTCAGCCTCATTACTGAGGCTAGGTCCAGCCCTTCCCAATAGCCCCAGGTTCAGACTGAGCAGAACAGGTATTTGTGTCTGCTGCAAAAGCCACACCAGTAGCAGGCATTTCTGTAGAATAAACACATCCTTCCTTCACTTCAGCAGCAGGACCACTAACCTTTCTGTACTGTCTGTTTGCTCCTTCCACAAAGCAGGTACTGCCTCCTTCTGCATCCCTGACCTTTCCTCAATGTCTCTCTATTTGTTGCTTCTGTCCTTTTTAAAAAGCCTCTTATTGATGTTTTTAAACTGATGGGGGAACATAAACAAGTAATAAAGAAAGGTTAACAATACTGAATCAATACTACAGAGAGAGGCGTCAGGGAGATGGAATTGAGGAGGTTGACTGTGAAGGAAAGTGAAAGGCCAAATTTAATCATAGTGCTATTAGTAATTAAATTACATTTTGGGTTGTTGTTCTTTTTTTTAAAAAAAAGAACTAATGAAAGCACAGACTAGTATTAGGGTTTCAGGAAAAGCAAAACGCCTGAATGGAAACTCTGATCAAGGGCTTTTTCATACCCTTGCTAAGAACAGAATGAGCTTTTCCAGATTATTGTAGTCTTTTTCTGACTGTAAAGGAAAGGAAAATGCACTTAATGTTAAACTGGGGGAGTTCTGAAGATATGGGCTTAGATCTGCTGCCAAGCACAGAAATGTGTATAATGTGTATGCTCCCAGGAAAGTTGCTGGTAGTCCTTGTCTGTTTCTACATCTTCAAAAGACTGAATGAAGAAAGGATAGATCCCACTTTTGGACCAGATAGCTCCCTTTTAAGTGTTTCAGCATATCACTGAGAGTTGCCTAATGACACTATCCAGTCCCTAGTTTTGGGTGCCAGTTCTGTGTGTTGCAATATGACATGCATTTCTTTTTAACTAACTGGTTTCCATTATTGGCAGAACTTCTTCATTTTATTATTAGCTTTGCCATCAAAACATGTTTCCAGTCACCTCCGCACATTATTCTTTAAAGGCTTTAAATCTATGAACTTGCACATCGTAGATTTTGCAGACATGCCTACCTCCTCTGTTCTTGCAGTGTTATGATCATGTTCAGCAGCTATATGTGTGCGTGAACAGACACACCATACTCTGAACGGAAATGAGTCAACAGTGGGATATCCCCTCCAGTAAAGCTTCAAATCTTCTTTTTTCTTCATGTATTATACCCTAGATTTATTAATCTTCTAGGCACACGATAGTGACTATTTTCTTCTTTCTTTCTCAGGCTTTCTGCAGAATGATGGTTTTTGAGGAAAGCTTGCTGAGATGCAAGAAGCCAAGGTACACATTTATAGAAGTTGGGTTTTGGTGGCATTGTGTTGCAATTTAAATTTACAAGCCAAATGCCCTGATGATAGGCTCTGTGGCCATGGCCATTTGTGTGAACCTAAAGGAAAAAAATATATATATTCACTAAAGTCTCTCACTTGGCCAGCCTTCACAAATCAAGACAAATTGCCATTATCTGTTGGAACTGGTATTTCCCCCAAACTTTTCAAATTCTGGCTGTGGCTGTGATCCTGACAAGGTGTGGGATTCACAACTGACTCATTCTTTCAGACAGGCACACTTCTTGTCTTGCATTTCAGGGCTAGAGGGGTGACACAGCACATATGACTAGGTCATATGTAGTGGTAGTGGTAAGATGCAACATCTGCTCATGAGTCTCCAGACCATCTCCCTGTACAATACACCAGCTGGAAAACACAGGTTCATGATGTGTTTGAGAGCAGGGCTGTTGTTTTGCGGGGCTTAGTATTTTTTATTTTCTCCTTCCTAATGATCTTGTGCAATGGTCTCCGCAGAAGGGCATTCAAAGCCTCAGATGCTAATGAGCAGGTCTTTCTCATTATGGCAGGCAAGCCGCATAATGGGAGCAAGAAAAAGAATTAGTTGGCATAAACGAGGGAAGGATACTGGGGATGAGAGGGTGAGGAGTGACTGTGTTTGTCAAAACTGGCATCGTGGCCATCCAGAAGCAGCTTTGAATGAGAGGTTGCCAAGTTTGGTTTGTGTGCTGCCTGTGGTCTCCAGATTTCAGATGAAAGGCACCAAACGTGAAAAGAATGAGATCCATAAACCAGTCCCTGTTAGGCTCTATAATAGGAAAATGCTACTTGCTTGCCCTCCACCAGCTGCCATTCACTCATCTTCTGCCTTGTCTTCCTCAGCTCTCCTGCCTTCTATGGGAATTGAGGAGATGTTTGTTTCTCTGCTCAGTAGCAGTATCATATTCCATGTGCAAGGCAAGTCCATTTAACTGGTTTCCTTCCCTCGATTTTGGGCAAGCATGGCAGCTGGCTGCAGCAACAAGTCTGTCACAGAGACTTTTTTAATATTCCTGCTACCTTCACAGCTTGGCCATGTAATTAACTGGGAGTGGGAAGGAGGGAGGCAGGGGGGCTACAAACACAAGATTTAGAGCAACCTGCAGAGCTGCCTAATTTGTATTTGTTTTTCCTTTCCCTCAAGTTTTTTTCCTCCACCAAAAAACATTTGTGGCACAGCACCAAGTGCTGTATTGTGCATTGTACCAATGGTCTATAGGAGAGGGTGAATTGGCAAGGATGTGCTCATAGATCTTGCTGGGAACGACTAACGTGCTCTATAATCCAACAAAATGCCCCTGATCTACAAATAATGTCCTGTATTTGACACAAATGCTTTAAGGAAGCCTAGCAAGGATCCCTAGAGCTGCTGCTTTTACTAAAAGAAGGGGCAGTGGCCACAGATTTCAATTTGGGCAGTTCAGGTGGGGCAGCAGGCAAAACTTCTTCACAAGGAGATTGCTGCAGAACAGGAACAGGTCACCAGAGGTGGTGGATCTCTGTCCTTGGCAACTTTTGAGACTTGGCTACATGAAGCCACAGCTGGCCTGCTCTAGCATTGGCGAAATTACTGCTTTGAGTGGGAAGTTGGACTAGAGACCTCCATAGGTCGCTTCCAACCAGCATTGCTGTGATTATTTTGATGGAAATTGCTGTCCCAGGAAGCACTGGAATTCCCTCTGACTTGATTTTTTCTGATCATGGCTGCAAAGAGAGTTTAACAAAACATGCCAAGCTGAGAAGCTCTTACAACAAGTGGCGACTTTTTGGTGTCCACCACAGAAAGACAAGACCTGTTCCTGGAGTAGATACTACAACCCTGTAAGTCAAGAGGGGTAAAGAGAGAGTCAGGCTTGACATGTGGGCTTTTATCTTCCTTGTTCTGTGATTTGCACAAGCAACAAGACTAAGCCTCTTTGAAAATATGAACTACTTGCTCTGTTTAATAGTAGCTTGGTGCTATCAGAAAGCACACTGGCCCAGGGACTGGTACAGAATCCCAGCTAGTGACAAACTTCCCAGCTTTCCCTCTGGTCCTTTTCAACTTAGCAGTAAAAAACCTCACTTTCCTTATTAAAAAATGTAAATAAAGCTTAGATCTTGATTTCCGCGGTTAGAATTAAAAAACAGAGGCTGTCAAGCCTCCAGTTTTGAAACCTGAGAAAGTTACCACATCCAGTCAAAGGTATGTCTCCCCTCCAGCCCCTGGGAGAAAGCTGTAAAATGGACACCCAGGATGGGTAACTACCGCTCTGCCTATACCAGCTGATGGGGTTAGGACTTGAGAGAGCTAAAGGATAGCATGCGTTTGCCACCACCGGGACATCCAAGGATGAATGTGCCCCTGCTGCTCTAAGGGTGTCCCAAGTTAGACTTTCCTAATAGTGCCACAAGCTGCATGTGATATCAGTCTTCCAAAAACAACCCCATGGACACCTTCCAGTCTAGGTGAATTACCCGAAGGTTGATAGGATACATGCTGGCAGGCTCAGACTGAGCATGTTCCCATAACTGTTTGTCTCAGCTAGAATTAAGAACAGAGAAAAGCTGCCATTTTTTTAACAATCATTCACTTTTATACAATGTCTTCCTGAGTTCTCCATTGAAGAGAGAGCTTGCTCTGCTTTCTACCATGGAAAAAATCAATGCACCAGGCATGCACAGATCACAAAGAAAATGACACTGCTCTGTTTGATGCTTCTTTATTGCAGAGATGCTCAGCTATTCCATTGACTGTGAACAGAAGTACCTCCTGCTCTGCAGAATTTATGCTGGGGAAAGGCAGAGGAGGACGGACTGATGTTTGATCTGCTTCAAAAAGAAAAAAACGGTCCCTTTCCAAATTTGGCAGCACCCTTCCCAATCTCTTGCCTCTGATACAGTGCAGATTTATGCAATTCCTTTAAATATTTACCACCATAACCATGCCACAAAGATGCATTATTACTTTTTAACCAACATTAAAGTTTAAAACCAGAATAAAAGCTTTGCCTCATACCAGAAGAACTTGTCCTTCAGACGAACAGAAAGTGCACCACATCATGGGTCTACAAATAAAAAGAAACTTAAAATTCCATTCTTTTTCAAAAGAAGTAAATGAAAACTTAAAAATGCACTTTCTGTGGCATTAGCTTTAATTTCATCAGTACCAGGGGTTTTTTTTTGCTGGGGGGGCGGGCGGGGAATGTTCGTTCTTAATATTGGGTCTGGACAAAGAAGAAAATCAAACTGGGGTCAGAATGATTGCCAGTGCAAAGATACTCCCTCTAATTCCTCCCCATACACACATACCCTGCTTGCTGTGGTTGCTCAGCTCTGGTGTGGTAGCAAGGAATATTTAATATTCTTGCCTGTTAACTACCCATCTTACAGAGGTGTGTGGGCATAGCTATCTTTCGTCTCCACCCTGACCATTCAGGCATCATGTCAAGGTGGGGACTTAATACTGTGAGTGCTTCATGGATCTTGCTAATGGCTGGATCTAATATTTTGGGCTAACGTTAGGACTGGAACAGAGACCAGCAGCTCAGTTAGCACTGGGGAAAATAGTATTAGACATAACACTGACTCATTATTTCTTTGTCTCAGGCAATCCCAGCATGCTTTATACACCACAGGCAATGGATAGTTGTTGTATCATAGAAATGTCATTGTCATTTGGGTCAGAAGATAGCTGTGTATCTGAAAACAGCAACTGAAAACAACTAGGAGAAAACAGAAAAATTAGCCTGGTTTTCTTCAAGACCAGTGGTTCCCAGGCTGAGCAAAGCACTACAGGGAGAAGTACCCTTTGCCAAAGGATGCTGTGGGCTCAGACAGAGGTCAAGGGGAGACTGGTGAGGTACTTGGAAAAGAGATACTTAGAGGGTTACAGCTTACACAAACTCCATCAGACTCAGACAGTCCCAAGATAATAGTTGGAGGCAGCCCAAGCACTCATACTCGCCTTGTTCCGTTCTTTCTCTCCTGTAAGCCTTTGTTTATGGCCACTGCTGGAAAGGAGGGCCCTGGGCTAGGTGGTCCCTTATTGTGGCCCTGGATGACCATTCCTGCCATCCAATGACAAACACACTTCCCAGGATGAGAATCAGCACAGTGTACTATATGCCTTCTTTCCAAATAATCCGTATCACTGGCACATTCCTCAGCTTCCCCACATCCTCCAGTCCTGAAAGGTTTGTCACCCATGTGAGACATGTTCCCTGCATCCTGTGGTAGAAGAGGAGGGGAAGACAAACTCAAAAATCACTGAAGACACGGCCTCTCATCAAAGACTTGTTCTCTTTGCAATAGCAACTTTTGAACAAACTGGACCCATCATTTCTAAACTAAATTTCTTGGGGGAGAGGGGTATATATTTTTCTTGAGGCTGATAATGTTTGCAGATTTCAGCATAAATTGTTCTGCAGAGTTTCACTGCATTTGAAATTGTGCTTTTTCTGCCATTGCTGAACAAAGTATTCCTTGGAGAAATGTCACCCAACTTTAGTAGAGATCATAACTCACAGGAGCGACCTATACAGTAATTTCCATTGGGATCAATAGTGCCCTGAACAGTTGCCTGCTGTTGACGTAACATTGCCAAATGTCTCTTTGGTGCTTTATAAATGGCAAGACATATAGCTACTTATCAAAGCAAGAAAAGTGATTCAGCAGTGGATTCTGTTCATGGAGAATCAAAAAGAAAAGAAATCAGGTGAGCCTTTATTTGGCGATATGGATTATGCAGCCTGTGTCTTGGCAATATCACTGACTGGAGCAAAGGCAGCAGCTGACAATTAGGATGTTTACTTTCTACACGTCTCTGGCCTAGGGCCAGCTTGATTGCCTTCTTCAGTTCACACCGCCAAGTGTTTTGCTCTTCACATTAAAACTTGAAGCCTACATTTTCCCTAGCATTAAAAAGATAAAATCCAAGGAGGTCCATTTGGGTCCCCAGAGACAGCGTAATTCTACTCTAGTTTAAGATTTACTAATGCATTGAGGTCATTAATGTTTCATGGTGGTTCCATTTCTGCATGCGCACAAAGCTTTTTACACCACCCTGGCTTTAATGAACTCCTCCTGTTTCCCAGGAGGCGTTTGGAAGCAGAGATGGTTTCCCCTAATGAATCGGCCCAGGCTCTTTGTTTTGAAATTGTTTACATAGTTAATAGCCCCTTAAGGGGAAACAGCAAAATAGAAGCCTGTACGCAGAGAGTTGCTCCACAGAGTACACAAGTCACTTGGAGAAATAAATCATTGAACTGTGAAGGGTTTGGGTGTGGTTTTGGGGGTTGATTGTTTTTCCCCATCTAAATGTTCATCTCTACAAAGATAAACAAAGATCTGCCCAGAGGGATGGGGAAAGTGAGAGAAGAGATGAAGAGGGATACTGTCCATCCTACAGGCCATTTGTTCTTTTTTGTTAGAGAAACTTCTGCTAAAACAGACCATTTTTCTTTGCTCCAAGTTCTTGACTGAACATAATTTAGGACAATAATCCTGGTTTGGATAGTCTGGGGTAGCACTAATTCTAGTGTTCATGGTCAGAACACCCCTCCCCATTTCTTCTGTTTCTGGGAGAAAACTTCAGCATCTCAGCCACTCTCTTATCATGAAGTCCTGTTACTTCAAATGCAGGTGTCAGTAAATCAAACTGAAAGATAAGTTTCTGGCCATGACAGACAGTCGTTGCTCTGGTTTTTGTCCCCTCTGCCCCCCTGCATCTAATTCATCAAGCCCATTTTCATTACAAATTCAGAAGAAGGAGTTCAAATAGTGAAGGAAGGTGTGTAACATCATATAACTGTGGTCTCTGATAGTTACCATGGTGGTTGTTAAACCTAGAGAATAAATGAGCGGTCTATTATTTCTGAGACTGTTGCTCGATAAAAGCAAACCAAAACAACACCACACACAGACAAAAACCCCAAAGAGGCATTCAAAGTGTCATTTGTATAACTCACCTGACACAGTCCTGATATTATAGTTGCATAATGAAATATGCTCAGAGCAAAATGATCCAAATTGCCAGTGTCACAAGGCTGATAGTAAAATGTCTAGGAAAACCGCAGGCTTCTGATGAACAGCTGAATGTTTTCATTTTTAAAAGAGAAAAAGTAGAGGTGAAGAAGAGTGGGACCAAGGTGCCTACACAGAGAACAGTGTCTCATCAGAGCAAAAGAGGAAATGGGCAGGCAGGAATGAAGACAGTAGGACGTTGCCTCAAAATTAGAGAGGAGGTGGGTTGTTTTTCAAGATAGCTAAGCTCTCATTTACCAGGTCGATGTATTTTAATCAGTCCTATGTAGGCTATCCCTGGTGCTACATGGGTTCATTTGAAAGTCCCAGCAGATGTGGCACAGATTTTCTGAATATCTCAGACAACTGGAGGCCAAAAGACCAAGAAGTCTTTTACAGGGGACCCAGAGGTCCTCTGCAGGGAACTGCAAATAGATTTTAAAAGTAACAAATTCTCATCTTTATTCAAAATATGATTTTTTGGCAATGCAGAGTGGGAAAAAAGTAAAGTAAGAATACAGACAAGATGCTTCTTGATCCAGCCCATAAGGCCAGTGGAGCGTAGGGGTTCAATACAAGCACTGCGTGTGCCCTAGCACATCAATCTGGAAATGAGGCTCTGGTTTCTGATTTGGAGTTTTCTTTTCTGCTTGTCATGCAATCAGCTTGTGCAGGCAGTTTCCAATGGTGCATACACCTTGCTTGGCTTAACTGGGAATGAACTGGAACAACTGCAGAGCTCTTGGATTCAGCCGGTGCTTCCCATATGGTTGGCTGGGCAGGTGGATGAGGCACAGGCTGATGAGTAATGCCATTTTAGTTACTTTTGACCCAAACAAGCAGGAAAGGGTAATTCTACCAGACACAGAGAGGTCTGGATGGTATTTGCTAAACTTTGGCATCACTTTCTGTCTGGTTGACACTGAATCATGCCAAAAGAATGGTGAATGGCTTCTGTTTCATGATTCTCAGTTCAAGCTGCCACGTCATGCCATAAGTTTGCCCCACCCTCTCTTAGGCAAACTATCAGGTGCTTTGATCCTAGGGGTAGCAATATGATGCTATTTTGTCTTCTCTGGAGGCTTCAATGCATTTAGGTAAATCAATCATCACTTCAGTTTTACAGCCAGTACCACTGCTGTACCAGGCTGATACACAGCAGAATCCTGCAGCTTAAAGCACAGATGGGTGTTGCCTGCTGCTGTACCTGTTTTCCTTGCCATGAGGTTTGCAAAACTGCTCTCACTTGTAGAGTATATGAGCCTGCCCTAAACAAATCAGGGATACCAGCTCCCCATTTAAGACATTCCTGAGTACACTGAGAAGGTGGGCCTCCACCTTTCTCATGCCAACACTCTTGGTCTCTGCCATCTGCCCACGTCAGGGCCAGGGATGGCATAAATCAGCATAGGTCTGCTAGGAGTCATCGTGATTAACTGGCATCAGAGCAGCTGTGTTTACATGTAGCACCTTGCATGAAAACGTTGCACATCCACTCCTTCTATATGGCCTATTCATTTCCCATTGGATCATCATAAATAATTTTCAGCTAGCAGGGAGTTCAGCTAAAGATGGCTTAGCCAAAAAGCCATCAGAGTGCATGAACACAACTTTATGGAGCCTATGAATTCACCAACAACACTAGATGGTTGCCAAGCCAGTTATTATAAAAGCCCATGCAAAGATCATCTTTCTGTAGCACCCCCATTGCAAATAGGAAGAGGGAAAGGAAGGGAAGGGGAAAATATGAATGCAAATAATATTTTTATTAATACCTACTTATCTCTCAATTTTTTAATTTTCCACAGTTCTAAAAAGTGCACAAGTAAACAAACTCAGGATTTTTTGTGGGGGTTTTTTTGTAAGATTTTTTTCCTCACAAAAAAGAAATATCCCAGATTGTGGTTACTGAATTGCAAGGACAATTGTGCACAGGTACTACCTAATTAGCACTAATTGAACAATAGGAAGGACTGCTACATTTTAATCAGAAACCAAGACTTTACAGCAGAAAACTTTCAATTACGGGGAAAGCTCTTAAGTCATGGCTTGGAGGTTACACCCGCACACGTTAAGTAACTAAAGAGCACAGTCTGTTCTATCAAGTAATGATCCATATTTTTTTCTCTGCTTGGGAAAGGAAAAAAAAAGATCAAATTTTAAAGTATGCAATGAGCATTTACTGAAGGGAAAAGGAGGAATAAGTCTTCCATTCACACACCAGATGTTCCCATTAAACAACCACTTTCAAGAAAGCTCAGCTCATGTGGAAAGAGAGATCTCCAGAGTTCAGAAGGGGGAAACAGAGAAAAAAGTTAACTTGTAAAATAAGGGCAGCTGCTGAAGACATCATTCCCAGTTTTGGCCTAGTACACGTCAATCCAGCACTGCAAGGGGTCAGAGCCAGGGCTGGCATAAATCAGTGCAGTTCTCTGAAAGTCAGTGTGAGTGACTGGCGTCAGAGCAGTGCACTGATTTACACCACCCTCCCAGTCCTGAAGCTTCAGTAGCTGATGGACTGTGACCTTCTTCTTTAATACCTCAGGGACCTGCTACCATCGGCACATTTTCTGGTAGCAGAAATGGCACGAGTGAGATTTTTCAGTATTTTCTTACATGTACTTTAAAAACCTCCTTAGGCTTTTGCACAGGTCTTGGAAATTAAGAGGTTTAAAAGCTCGAAACAAAGCAGACATCTCTCTAAATTCCTCATAGTCTTTGTCCTGTCATTAAAAATAACACTCACTAGCATAGGCATAGTGTATATGGATATTGATACTGAGGGCATAGGTAGGACAGCTGGATTAACTTCGGCCTCATTTATTTTTGGGCACAGGCCGAAAAACCCTTCACATCATTTGCAGCAGCAGCCTGGCTTAAAAGAGTTTGCTCCTGTGCTATTTGCCTTCACTAATTGGTCATCTGCCTGGTTCAGCCCTGCTGCTCAACCAGCTAGAAAGCAAACCACGCTTCCTCAGCTACCTTTTGCCCAGCATCACTTCATAATTTAGGGAGAAAGAAGGGTATTCAAATAACAGAAAATGTGATTTCCCATTGGGCCTCTGACAGTCTGTTTCTTGCAATAGGTAAGTCAAGGGCTACGTGGGCCGAGTTTAAAACCCAGGCTTCTTTTCTGGACTTTACAGCAGCAAGAGGGGGCAAAATTTGCAAGTATTATGATTGGGGGAGGCAAACACAAAACCAGCATTTGCTAAATTGCCAAGGACAAGAAAGAGATATATAAAGGCCCTTTATGTTTTCTAAAAATAAATTTCTCACCATCACCACACTAAATTGGATCCATTTAATCTGAAATGACAACTGTGTCACTGTTTTTTTTTCCTGAGCCAATTTATCATTATTTTATCCAGCTTTCCTGAACTTCAGTGGGGATTTTAATTACAGCTCTCCTCTCCAAGCTCCCCTCAGTTCAAGTTATCGCCACATGCCCTTGGCAAGTCAGAGCTCAGCCCTGCTCAAATTGCAGAGGTCCATTTTCCCATCAAAGGCATGTTGTTGCAGAATGATGTACGGCTCAGTGCAGATCATCTAACACTGTCCTTGTTATGGAGCAAAACAAGGATTGGTGGGTGCCCAACCACCTGCACAGGCAGAAAAATGCACTGGTGGGTCACTACAGGAGAATTTGGCTGAGGAGGGCTCTGTGTGCTTGTATAAAATATACCAGTTCTGCAGTGAAACGCCTGATGATAGCCCTAGGTCTGAAATGCTATCAAAACAAATAGTTGTACAGTAGCATTTGATATCGTTAGACAATATTATTGCATTGCTGTTGTTGCTGTTATTTGATACTACACAGTATTTGGTAGCCCTGCATCTAGAAATGCATGCCAAAATTGGTGAAAAAGTTATTTCTATTTAAGAGTTAGTGTCTGTGTCATGAAACCAAATTCACACTTCATAGGCTATGAGGAATAAGGGGATTTTCCTTCATTGAGCTCCGTCTTGCTGAAGGTCACAGCATCTTTTTGGCAGCCCTGAGGTTGCCTCCTGGGGCCTGGGATGTTTCCAGAGACACTAACAAACACCTGACCTACCCCTTGCACCTGTGTCAGCACAGGTATGAGAGAGAGCCTCAGGACTTGTCTCCTGTTTGTTGTATATTTGAGGCCCCTTGGTGTGAACTGGCTCTTTTAATGCACCTTAAAAAAGATCAGGAAAAAATTAAGCCCTTGTGTGTCAAATGTAAAATCAGCCAAGACCTGTGTCACCAAGACCCACTAGGAAATTCAGGACACCCGCAAGCCCTGCTTACTTTCCCTTCTCAGTGAGTTTGGGGCTGATGCCACCAAGTTTATGCCCTGGTGCAGCAGTCCCAGGGACAGGCCTTTCTCCCTTGCGGTGGGTAGTAAGGAGGCAGGGGTGACAGCCGAGACTGCCCAGAGCAAGGCTGCGCCGTATCCTGCAGGCCAGCCAACTCAGCCTGTCTGCTACAAGGCTCATGAGACTGACCTGGATACCTGTGCAGGACCTAAAACCAGCTCTAGGTCTTTTTCCATCACGCAGATGGTTGGGGAGCAGAGCCTCCAGACTTCTCTGCCTTAAGCCAGGACACAGTGCATCCTGCAAAGGACATGTCTTGCCTGTGCACGTTAGACACACCAAACTCACTTTAAACCACCTTTCTTTGCACTTCAAGTGTTACCGTGGCAGCAGAGATCTCCCTGGCACTGGCAAAATTAAATCAGGCAGGGTGGGCAGTCATCCTGCACTGAGTGCTGCAGCATAACGCTACGCCCGTGCTCAGTTTAAAGCTGGGCACCTGAAGAACAGCCAACACCTTGGGAAGCCACAAGCCAGTGTAGCAAAGTGGTACGAACCGAAAGTGACCCTCCCTCTGAACAAGCACTAGGAACTAGAGCAAGAAAACGTCACTTGTTCCCCTGGTACTCATGGGGCAACGCAATACTCAGGGAAGATTTTATGGATCACATCTCAGCTCCTTCTTTTCTCTTGTTCAAGTTGTTCAAATATGGCAATGGAGAACATACTGCTTTAAAAAAAAAAAAAATCTGCTAGAGCTTTTGCTGTCAAGTAGGTCTCTTAAGCCCCATGGGTAATGTTCTCAAATGACAAAGCTGCTCTCCTTTT
>JANHGO010000012.1:16286270-16298736 GCA_024606505.1 Aquila spilogaster
TGAATAACCGAGAGTACGATGAATAATGTACAAATATTTCTTTCCTCTCAGTCAAAATGATTCCAGATCCTTTTTCATTTTAATCCCCGTCGTATTCTTCATTTTTAAAAAAAACTTCAAGAAATGAAAGGGGAAGAAAAAAACCCTATATTTTTAAAGGGCATTAGAGTTCTAAAAGAATAGCTTCTAAAACAAGCCTTCCTGATTGCACTCAAAAGATATTTTTATGGTTTCTTTCTAACTGCTAGAAAACAGAAGATTGTTTGGTTACTGGCAGTAATAACCACACTAATGATGGGTTACCATGCAAAACCTTAGCCTACCTGTTCGTGCTCTGCAGAAAATGTGGAATTTATCCAAGAAGAATGTCTCCTTTTACCTGGGAGGTATTTCTCATCAAATATGAAATGTAGCTGTTACAAACATTTTCCTCCCTTGAAATTTCATTCTTAATTCTGTCCCTGCTAAAAAAATGATGAGAAAAACATATATAATGGTAGCATAGTTTCTAAAGAGAGGCAACAAAAGCAACAAGTGTAAACATCATTTGTTTGGTTTTCCTACAGGATGGGAGGGGGAAACAAGATAAATGGAGTATTAGCTGAGAGTCCTGCCCATTTCTTCACAGGCTACATCAAAGCCTGGCTTGAGAAAGATGCTTTCAGCAGAAGGGTGTCACTGACCTGCAGGCAGATGCAGCACGTGATATTTTTTAACCCTCAGTAGGAGGGAGGTCACATTGCCTAGACCTTTTTAACTTAAATTTTGTGACAATCATGCAAAGATGCAAAAGATGGCCATTCTTTACACCCAGATTTCTCCTCTTCCATACCTTTGAATTAACAAGGGTGAATTTCACCTCCCCACTAAACTGGCTGAATAGGTGGGAATTTCTGAGCAGGGATATGATGCCACTTGAAAGGTAAGGAAGGCAGAGAAATGGGTGGTGGTGCTGGAGGTGAAAGGAAGCAGTTCACCAAAAAACCAAAGCATAATAGAGCCATTGGAAAGTATCTGATCATAAAAAAAAATAGACAAACTCAATAGGTGATGTTAGCTCCTACCACGGCACTAACAGCAGGAGCAGAAGACCCATTTACTGCAGTCAGCGTTACAAAGTCCAGAGCAATGACTGGTGCACGCTGTGTAGCAAGCGTTACCAGGTCCACGCAGGGAAAAAACATTTAATTGTAGATCTCAGGGGATGACCATATTGTCCGTGCTTGACCTAAATCCCACAGCACAGAGCTCAGAGCAAAGTCAAAACTGACCTTCAGAACTTTCTGCAGCAAATCCATTCCTGCCATGCCCAGGTTTCTGTCCCCTCTGATTTATCTGGTTTATGGAGGACAGGCATATTGTGAGACACATTATATGAAACTGCTGGAAGGAAAAATTAAGACCAAAAAAATGGCTTGCTGGAGCCAATGAGAGTACAAAAAAGCCCTTACTGAATGGAGTTTTTCCTCTACAAACAACCTCTCGTTTGAAGTCGGTCTCTGGAGGGGTAAAAGTCTGTCAACAAAGTATTTTTCTGAAATGAAGATGAGGGCAACGCATTTTAAAATACCACACATGGGAATAAAGCCCTGTTCTTCCAGGCATGCTGAAGACGAAGTGGGTCACTGTATGCTTTGATTCATTGACTCGCGTCTCCTGTAATCACATAACATATGGCCACAGTAAATGCAGAGATACCAGTCCAGTTGCTGGTGATGACTGGCCCAGGATCCTCGCAATGGCTAGTTCTTGCCACACAGTAGAAAGATTTGCCCACTGAATTGCTTGAATCCTAACAGGGGAGGGTTATTTTTCAAGGTCAGTTTCATACCCATTGAGTACTAAGCTTATTGTCTGCAATAGCACCAAGTACTTCAGATGAACTATGGTGAAGCAACCAAATTGTCACTTAGCTTTCCATCTTCATTGATTGGGGTGGCCTTGCTGCTCCACAGGTGTGCTGGCAGGTCCCTAGGCCATCTATTCATCCACCCACCTCAGAAAAAAAAAGGCTTTTTGTATAACATAAAGGTGGGACAAGGAGTGATACTGCTATTACCCAATTAAGGGAGTAACGGAGGTATGGAAATCAGGAAGCCAGTCTCCTAAGACATCCTTGTCAATGGGAAGCAGAGAGAAAAATGAAGGCTTTCTTCCAAATAGTATCTAAAATGATGACCCTCTTCTTTGGAGTAATTTTGAGTAAAATCCTCATATATATGTGTGTGTACATATATATATATATATATAAACCTATCCAATTTTCTTTGTGTGAGAGGGTCCTAGGACCCTAGAAGCCATCAAAGAGCTGGGCTGGTGTAGCTTGGATGTTGAGGAGAAATTGTATTTTCCCATGCTGGGGAAGAAAAGAAGTGTACAAGTGGAAAACATAGAATTGTGTTAAGCAGAAGTGGATAATTGACAGAGACTAATTTATTAATTGTGTCCTTTTTAATGAAAGGTTCTGGAGCATCAGAGGAGAGACAAACAGGTCTGTAGCAGAGCCAGAAGCCAAAGGAAGGGCAAAGAGACAGTAATGCTTTTGTGGAAAGACTGTGCTCCATTTTTGTTTTGTTTTGAGAAAATCAGTTGCTTTCTAGGTAAGTATATGAAAACCCAAGGACCCAGTGGAGCAGAAAGAAGAAAAAAAAAAATGCCAGAATATGACTGTCTTCTCGCTTTTATGCTACTTTTTATTACTGTCACTTCTCTCCCTGAAGTTCCCAAAGTAACCATCTTTATATCACCAGTGATGTAGACATGATGAAAACTTTCTGTGCATGGACATACATGGCTGTACTTAGGGTCAGACTTTGCTTCACACAACATTCCTGCTGTTTAAGTAGGACAGGAAAAGGAACTGGCAGAGTTTCTAACAGTCACAGTTTAAATCAGTGGCAGAGCTAGGGACTGGATGCAGGTCCCTCCAATGCCAAACTAGCTCCCTACACACAAAGGCTCTCCTCACCTCCCAAGAATGCTGTGCTGAGAACCCTGGGCATTTTCCTCCAAAACTGTTCTCAAGTGAGATTTATATCCCAGAGACACTCAGTTTGCTCCCCAAACTTTTCCATGGTGCTTTGATCCAAACTTTTTAGACTGTATTAAGAAGATCTAGGGTATTGATTTATTACCATTAATTCCTTTTCTTTTTCCTTGTCACAGCTTTCACAGATTTATGAGGTTAAGGAGCATGAAGCTAATTAAATAATCTGACTGGTTGAACATCTGTTGAAACATAATAATAACTTCTGAAGCCAATGTTCCTGACTAGCTATTAATTCTGATTTAAAAATTAGAGGCAGACTTTTACAAAAAAAACCCCAACAAAACAAAACAAAAAGCCCAGCACTATTCTGGGCTTAGAGTGAACCCTCAGCCTCCCTCTGAAGTCTTTTCCACCCACTTACTTCCACCTTCAACACCTTCCAGTTCACTGACCCAAGTGTCCTTTTTTTTAGGCTTCCTCACAGTCAGAGGTCCTACTGCAAGCAAGGTGGTCTTTAGGGGAGGTTCAGTCCAGTTTGCAGACTGTTGGTGCGCAGCAGCTACAATCAGAAATTCAGACTCAAACATGATGGAGCTTAACTGCATGCAGAGATCCACCTCAGCCCAAAGCAGAAACTAATGCATGTCCTTAGGTTAGTGATTTAAGTAAGTCCAAATAGCCATTGAAGTGAGGAACTAAGCCTTTTCTTCAGTTCCATCTTGCCCTCCATCCCCATAGACCATATAAAGGGCACCTGAGGAGCAGTCTTGGACTGACTCAGGAGTTCATAAGCCCGGAAACTTCCACTGGACTGACATACAGGAGCTTGGTGCTCAGCCTAGCATACTCTGTCCTAATTTGCTTAGACGTTGCATTGTCTTCACAGCTTGCTCTCAAAATAACTTTGTCCAAGATTCATCAATGGAATAGATATATACATAAATCAGATCAATTCCCTCCCACTACTCAGGATCAGTTAATGTTTGGAGGTTGAAGAAAGTATCTTGAATGAATAAATAATTTGCAGTGGTTCTTAAATCCTCCTCCTCTGTTGGCAAGGTGTAGGGGTTGTGGGACTTGTGAGTGTTCATGTGGAGTGGGGGTGTGCCCCAAGGCCTAGAGGGGTTAACGACACACCCACAGTGAATGTGCCCACTGATGCCAAAAACCATCTCCAGGCTCTCCTGCACCAAAGCCACAGGAGTGCATGTGTTTGTCCCTCCCATGACTTTCCCTTTTAGAAATGGACAAATTGTTCATACTGTAAATATTGTTCATATTGTAAATTGTTCATAGTCCCAAAGTGCAATGGTTGGAGGGGAGTGAAGCTTATGCTGAGACTTTGCTGCGTAGCCTAAAAAAGGAAGGGAAGTTTTACACAAAAACCAAAGAGGAAAGTCCCTCAGCATCTTGTAACAGGGTTCAGATCTCTAGCAGCCTGTAGAGTGGAACTGACAGGAACATTTCAAGGTTAAAAAAAAGATTAAAAACACAGTCTCACAGGTATTCCTAACAATATCTCAGATTATTCCAAGTGTAGGCAATATTATTAGGCAGTAAAGTCCAGAGCCGCAAATGGATTTAGACTCCCAAACTTGCCTACAATAAGCTTTAGACACTTCAGCACATGCGTGCTGTGGAGCAGAGCTCGAGGTAACAGAAACATTTCTCCTTCTGCTGGCAACACTGTCTGTCCCTGAGCACGCCAGTGACATGTTATGGCTCTCAGTCTTTCCCCATCCTTGTGGACTCTCAGCAGACCCAGAACCACTCTGAAATCATGGGGGGTGTGCATGTTGGGACACCATAAGTGCAGAAAAACATTTCCATATCTGGCAACAAGAGATGCTGCCCAGGTTGACTTTGCCTTATCTTGGATGTCAGATTGTCTCATTTTCATTTTCACCACCTCTTCTCCTCCTTAAAACTCTGCTAATTTCCCTGGTTTCTCCGACGGTCTCTTCAGGGGATGTTCATTTCGAAAAGACAAGGACAGGTAGCTACATCCCTTGTCTTAGCCCAGCCAATTGCCTTAGTCAGTTCTTGATGGCCCATTTATATAGCTCTCTGTAAAAGCTTATCCTTGCCTCCCATCCCAGGAAATTATTTTAACTCATTCTCTCACCCAGCATACAGTCCAATTAATATCAAGGAAAGAGGAGTGAGTCCCATGAACCGACAAATACTGCACAGCATTTTGTAATCCCATCTTCCTGCCCTTTCCCCACTGACTTCTTCAGGCCCATTTTCCCTACATCCTGCATCAGGAGCCACTTCTTTTTCACAGCATCCATCCAACCCTTTGAATACAATTACATGCAACCCTGAGGTGAGCTCTGAAAATGGCCTACAAATCCTGCCCGAACCATCACTCCCACCCAGTTGCTCTACAAGGAACCTCAGTGCTTAACACTGGGCCTTCAGTAGGGAATCAGCTGCTTAAAACTTGCATTTCAAGGCTGAGCCTCAGAACATGGGAGCAGAAATGACCCCATCTTATACGTACTGGATGTGCTACATCTCCTGTTGATTTGGTTGA
Organism: Aquila spilogaster; assembly: GCA_024606505.1. Taxonomy (NCBI): domain Eukaryota; kingdom Metazoa; phylum Chordata; class Aves; order Accipitriformes; family Accipitridae; genus Aquila; species Aquila spilogaster. The sequence goes on from JANHGO010000012.1 coordinate 16,291,799, forward strand.
TCCAGCCTGAGACTTCAGAAATTTCCCATGCTATAACTATTAAATATTAAACATCCATGTCCCTCTCACTGTGCATGCTGGTCAGCCACAGGCTCTCAGCCAGCCCAGTCCACCTCTATTCTTCCTCGCTCTCTTTCACATCTGGTTTCCAGTTTTTCTCTCCTTTTTGCTTTCCAGGTTCATGTAACCAACACAGGATTTTTAAAAGCACACATCATTATAACATTTCTGTTTCACTTAATAAACATCCTCCTCCTTCCTCCCCACTATATCCCTGTATGTGTTTTTTTATTATTAGTAGTATTACAATCTCCCCTAAATTCTGGCCTGAAAACTGTTTGACATTCACAACGAGGCATTAAAAAGGATTTATTCTGTCCTTGAAGCAGGCATGTAACTCCTCTTAATGTGAGAGCTCACACTGGTGTAAATCAAGACTAAATTCACTGATGTCAGTGGGCCTGAACAGGTAGAACAAGCATAAAGCAATGGCGAAGCAAATCCTTTTGTATTGATCATGGGTAAAATCCCAACAACAAACACCACAATTACCTTCTGTCCTGTCTCTACCAGCACAACTGCATTAAAAATATAGTCAAGAGACCTACTAATAATAAATTCTCTGAAATTCAGGAACAAACCTTTTTTTGTTTTGCAAGGACAAATCTCTTTCCTGCTCATACACAGACACTCACACATGCTAGTCTCATGGAACGGTTCACAGTGAGCAATCATTCCCTCCTCCATGACCCAAAATAAACCCATCTCTACAGGCTCATATAGAAACATCAGCAGACTTGTTTAATTAATGTCTTAGGGTCAAGGGAAAAATGTATAGATAAATACATTTAAAGCTTTTGAAAGCTTCATGGCAGCATTCCAACACTGCTTTCTTTGCCTTTGCTTGCTGTCTTAGAGAAAAAAAACAGCCCATAAAGCTTAGAAAAATGATCTGTCTCTGGGTCTGGGGTTCCTGTCACCTGTCAGTCCTCTGATATAGCACCATGATATATGACAGCAGACCAGCACTCAAGTGATGTATTACAATAATATGTCAGTAATGCAATGGTGCTTTGATAGTGCTTAATAACCAGAGTACTTCACTGGGGACAGGGCCAAGGGAAAAGGAAGACCCGGGCAGAAGGCAAATGCAGCTAAGTACTGCCTCACCCTGTTGAAGTGCATGGTGCCATGAATTCTGGATGGGAAATGTCTCGTTTCTCCCCAGAACAAGGACTAGAAGATGGGCAGCAGCATTCACAAGGATGTGCCTGGAGCACAAGGCCTCCTCTCTTAGGCTAATTCTCTGGGGCATGAGAACTTGTATTTCTGGTTGCACCAAGGCCTGGACTGAACCAAGGCAAAGAGGCTCCTCTCCTACCTTGGCAAGGCTGGGCACACTCCTGGCAAGCAGAAGCAGTGAGTATAAGCCTCTTCAGGCTGATGATTTTAGAAGGGCAGTCATCTTCCAGAACAGTACAAAAGGTCCATCAGGTGCCTCTCAGATTCTGCCTTAGAGCAGGAGAATCCAGCCCAATACCCCGAAGAGTGTGAAGACAGAGCCTTGGTTGGTTCAGGCATGCACCTTCCTCCATCTCTGTCCTACACTGCAGCATGTGGGTGAGGATGCAGCCAGCCCCAGCCAAGCCTCATTGCACTTGTGCATTCCATCACCGACATCGCTGCGACATGGTTTGTTCAGTGGCGGGCACAAGGGGGATGTGTTCTCAGCCAGGCCCTCTAGGTGCTCCCATTATACAAGTAATGAAAGGCTCTCCCTGCACAAGGAACACAAGAGCATAGTTAGTCAGTGAGCCCAAACCAAGCCAAACTTTTCAGTATCAACCCACCAACCTGGGGAAAATGGCCTTGACGGTACTTTTCTCTCCTATACTACAGGTGTCCCACACCCGGCATGGCAGCCTTGGGTCATACAAGTGGTGTCGAGCACCATGGTGAGGACTGAAACAAGACAGTGATGAGCTGACTCCAGGAGTAGTTATGATGCATTTTTCCTGAGCAGCGCCATATCCCCTGATAAAGCGGTATTTGGCACAATCGTAACAATATCAAAATGTAGCAAACAATGCTTACACTGCCTTTAATAAAGGGAATAGTAAGTCCATCCGTCACAGAAGACCAGCTGGATTCAAGCAAAGATTGAGCTACTGTTCATGTTTCCAGACTATGATGAGGGCTGATGTTTAAGTGCTTGCATTTGACTTCACAGCTGCACTTAGCTGGGTTTCTGCACATAGTCGATTACTGGGTATCAGTGGTAGCTTGTTAAGCCACAGTAATTTCGTCATTTGTGCTTGTCTGTTCATAACTTGTACTTCAGGATTCCATGAACAGAAATGTTACACTGGCATTGCTGTAAAGAGGGCCAGACCCAAAGATTTCAAAAGCTGAGAGATCTCTGATGGTGGAAGTCTCTCATACATCACTCTCAGAGATGGCCAACCAAGTCCTTGGTTGCCTGACCTTTTCAACTTGCTGACATAAAGGAAAAACAGAAACAACTGATCATTGATTATAAAAGGAAGAATAAACAGGTACCAGATGCATTCTTAAGTAATATGTACATAAAAGATTAGCTGCATCAGGTCAGAGAAAATATTTGGCCCATTAGTCTCGCCTGCACCAGTGACCAGGAGTGGACACCTGGGAAGGAGCATAAGGACGATACAGCTGTGGACAGATGTTTGCCAGGTAACTCTGCAACATTCCAGAAATCTGCAGTTTATGGACCTCCAAAGCTAAAGGAAAAGAGAGGCAGGGGAGGGATGGGGGATGTGTATGCATGCCCATGGAGGGAGATGGCTGATGCATATCCAGAGACACACTTTCATGCTCTCTTTTCCTTTTTAAACAGTCTCTTGTGCCAAGGAGTGAAGAAGGTGTTTTCTTTTTTTTTTTTTTTTTTTTTTGGCATGGGCACTCTACAGCATCTTCCAGACTAAAGTCTGTTAGATGAGAACATGGGATTCATGGGGCCTTGTCTGCATAAGCGGGTAGTTCTGCCCTCCTATTCACCTCCCAGGCTCTAAAGAGAATGAGCCTGTGGAATGGAAAGGCAAGGAGATAATTATTTTGGAGGGGAACAGTAAGAAGGAAGGAGAGGTAGTTGTTTTATCTTTTAGATTAAACAACTTGCCTTATAACATTTCTCTGCTCCATGTGCTTTGCATGACCCCGAATGACAGGGTTGGAGGGCTAGTTATGGCAAGGGAAATTCAGTGAAGACAGAGCAGACTTCGCCAAAAGGAAATTTAAGAACAAGGACTGAATGAGCAGCCAAAGGTAACTCTGATGTACAAAAATACATTTATTTTCAACAATTTCAAAACCACTGCCTTTTTTACAGTAGAAATATTCAAATGGAACAATAAAACCAAGAACAGTATATATATATGTATATATATGACTCATGCATTTGTATTACTGTGTTTAATACAGGTATTGCAATTGTCTGCCTCATTTAATCCTTTAAAACCATGGTGGTGGTTTGGGTTTAATGCACTGTCCAACATCATCAGAAGGAATGCGAGGATTCTGGTTTAGTTTGTCAGATCTGGAATGTGTGTGGTAACTGATTGAAGGGAAAGGGAAGAGAACAGGACATCTTTGCATGTTCCTGAAACCAAAGCTTAGTCCAGAAGAAAACAGACACTCTCCTGCACATGCCTTTATTGATGGCAACTTTAACTGAAAAACTCTGCAGTCCCCAGTCACTCTAGCCTCATCTCCGATCCTTCCAGGCTTAGTGTTGGGGTTCTCAAGCACAGGTTAAACTAAGTAGAGCATCTATTGGGTGTTTACATCAGATTGACAGCCATACAGAGCCAAAAGCTGCATCTCCTCTCCATGTCTCATGCATTATTCCTAAGTAACAGCTAATACAGTAGAATCCATCATGGGGGAAAGGCTGGCAGTGATAGAGGTCACTGACCCAGTCTCACTCTCTCTCTCTCTGTCTTTTCCTCTTTATACATAACTACGGTGTGGGGGCTATTTATGTTCTAATCATGGCATTGGCTCCTTCCCTCAGGTAAATAATAATCTACAACTTCAAAGATTTCCATTATATTTTCCTCAGGGGTAAAACTTGCAGGGAAAAAAACCCTAATGACATCCCCAAGTTGTTATTTCCTAGCATGACATATACAAATAAAAGTGGCCAATACTCCAGTCTGTGCTAATGCTACAGCTCAGTACCCTTCAAAAAAGATGGACGGTGCTGGTTGCCCAATCCAAACCTTACAGAGGTCCCATGGATAGATACAGCCCTAGGTATCCCACTGGGCCACAGTACTTACCCTTCTAGTATCCTAAAGGAGCAGCTTGCAGCCATGAACTCTTTTCAGCTGCCATCTGCCATGGTTGTGCTCTAATGCAGCAAGTAGGATTTGGCAAATGTGGTCCCATGTACATCCTAGGGAGCTCATTCCAGATGTGCATGGAGCGTACTCTGGTCCAGACAGCAGTGTGACAAACTACCCTGAGATGTAGCGATACCCACTAAGTCTCATGGAACATGAAGTTTGAGCCGACTCAAGAATCAGGCAGGTTTTTCTGACATTTAGTTTTGGCTCCACGGATTTTGTTTGTTTGTTTGCTTTGTAGTGCCTTTAGGATAATTTTGGATTGAAAATGGCTTTCTGGACAGATGTTTCTCCAAAAATTAACTGGATCATTCATAAACTTCTCAGCCTTCATTGAGATTAAATTTCTTTTTGAGAAGTGAAAAAGTTTCCATTTTTTTCAGCAACTTACTCCCAATTTTCCCTCCTTACTTCCTCCCATCTGTCATGAGATATTTAACAGCCATCTTTAAGAGTGTAAAGGGGAAAATTGTGAAAAGAAATTGTGAAAAGAAATTGTGAAAAGAAATTGTGAAAACTGTAATCCTCTGCCTTTCTTTTTAAATCAGCATGAGATCAATCCCATGAAAAACCTAGAAAATTCCAAACAACAATGAACATTTTCACTTAGTTTCCTGGTTTACAAAAGAAAAAGTTAATACGGCAAATAATGAGTATTTCACATTCAGTCCTCTGCAGCAGCTCACAAAAGCAGTCCCTCAAATCCTAATGATCAGCAAAGACTGAGATCAGCCCACAATTTAGCTCAAGGCCCACAGGAGAACTGTTTGCGTACGTCCCTCCCATCTATACCTAAATGGGAAGCTATGGCCTTGTGCTAACAGTGTTATCACCAGACTGGGCCATTACTGTAAACTACTTTGGTGTTTCAGTAGAACAGAGACAGTAATGCAACAGTTTATGCACATGTGATGGATGGAAACTCAAGGTTAAATAGAACAACACAGCCATCACTCTCCAGCTTATATTAGGAACTAGAGCAGAAAAGTGAGGGAGGAAACACAAAAGAATTATTTTTAAATAAGCAGAAAAGGCCCACAAGCCTGACTGAAATGGAGGAGAAGAATTGAGAATATTTATCTTTAGTACTTCACACAAAACAGTATTTCCCTACATTTTGGTTTTACAATTTTAATCTTGAAATACCTCCTGTGTTTTTCTGCAAAATTGTGTTTAACCACTTGTCTCTCCACCTGCAGACCCATCATGATTGTAACTTTGAAAGACATTCCAGCCAATTAACAGAGTGAACACATGTAGCTGAGCCTGGTTTGTAGCCAACTGGCATGTTGCAATGCAGAGAGGTAGCAAGTAACACCTAAATTCCAGCCATCTCCTCATTTCAGTGCGGATATATTAAAGGTGATGTGGAGTCCTGTATCCAGATCCTAAGACATGGTAACAAATATTGTCGTCTGGCCTCATTTCTGCCTCCTGTTACCACGCAAGCACTAGAACATCTTCCCAAACGTACCTCCAATCTTCCTTCCACTCCTGCTGGGTCTTATAACCCAATACTCTGCAGAATAAGGTCCATTTTTAACATCATCAATCCAAGAAAAATGGATAAACGTAACTCACCACTAAGTCAACCTCCTGCCCCAAAATTCTACCACTCCTAGGGGCTATCCTCAGTGTGCTAGAAGATTCTTAAAGAGCCTTTTCACTACTTTTTCTTCATTAACCTCCCTGTTCTAATCAGAAAGCACCAACCCACCATGCAGAAATTACTCTGATGGCATTTCCATCCAAAATTGGAAGCAGCCATTCTGCAGCACTCGTAAGAAATACCTTTCCTAGCTCAATTATGCAGGTCTTACCCTGCATCCCCCTCTCCAAAGAACAGTCCCTAATAGCATGCATCATGTTCAGCCACAATTTACTACTCTTACATATCCTGAATAGCACTTTACTTCACCAGTTTAACTGCTAAAAGCATGATTTCTCACTGGGAATAAAGCTACTGCAACCTGTCCCACTGAGTTGAGGCTATACTGGGTACTGCAAGCACACTGATATTTGCTCACAGTGAGATGGTGATAATTTCACGTTTTTCCTCATTTTCCCTAATGGATGTCACCAAGATCCTTCTCAGAAGTGGACAACAGTGACAGAGGTGAATAGAAGATGAACATCATTAAAATATTAATGACAGGCTTATAGTCTGTCCTGCTAACATCCTTCTGCTCCATCATAGGAAATGATACTATATATTAAAAAAAAAAAAAGGCTTGCAGTTAGAGAAATAAACTATGCTGTTTATAGACAGCAGTGTCAGATTGAAATATGACAGACAACTGGAACACACTTGGAACCAAAGCGTGATTCAAGTGTTCACCACAGTCCCTGGCTGGCTGGCGTGTACGAGCACGCGCACGTGTGTGTGTGCATGCGCGTGCGAATGCGTGCATGTGTGTATGTGGTTCAGGTTTTGTTTTAAACATATCTTCTTTTACTAAACATTAAATTATTTCCCAAGAAATAAAAAGCTATGTACATTGTAATTATCTACAGTAGGCCTTCGGCATCCTTGCTATTCACATGCATGGGGTT
>JANHGO010000012.1:16299416-16332203 GCA_024606505.1 Aquila spilogaster
CACTAGTGCAGTTGGGGATTTCCTTTGTGCTTTCACTGTTGGCAATTGTTGAGATGCTTCCTGTGGAGGAGAAAATGGAGAAGAGAGTCAGCGCAGTAGCTTTAACAGTTGGGTCTATATTGCTTCTCACTTCTTCTTAGGATGTGATTGTGTAAGTGTAGAGACAGAAAAGGTGCTTAAAAGTAACACATTCTGCTTTGCATTTGCAAAAAGCACAGAGTATGCAGAAAATCTGTTATTACAGTTCCGTTGGCTACCAATAAACTTGTTAAGCTATTAGCGACATATTCATTTGCAAAGACAGCACATCAACAACGTAAGCTTGGCTCAGTTGATTCTTCTGAGGGTTCAGTGAATTTGGGAGCCCTCCACAGGAGAGAAAGGGTCACGAACAGACCAAAGTGTGAGTCACAGACATTACTAACTCCTAAATATCTACTACTATTTCCAGTTTCCTGCTCTAGTCATATAGCGACAGGAAAAAGGCTGGAAAACTGTAGGGAAACCTCCCTGTTACTATGTTGCTGGTAGAATTCTTCCCTCAGTGTCTCAGCATCTGCTTGTACATGGGGTCACAGTCACTGCCTCACTTAACAGCAACATCCTCACCTCATATACAGAGAAAAAAGCCCCAGCCAAGGACTGTATCTCACCCATCACTCGCGTGTCCAGCTCTTTGTCCATCAGCTCTTCAGGGTCTGTGAACTCACTCAGAGTGATTTTGGGTGCATTTTCACTTTGGCTGACAGAGCCAATCATTTCCTGCTCCTTGTCATGCTGAACTTGAGCATAGATATTAATCCAAGGGATTTTCCTGCACAAAAAATAGGATACGTTTTGCCAAGGGATCCTTGGTATGTCACTGATTAATCAGACCAATTAAACTGAGACCTATCTCAAAAACGCAGCAGAGGCAGTGATGCAGAATATCATCTCTCAGATGGTGATGACACCACAGTGATATTCAGCCCTAAGCATGCCATTAGCATCCACTAATAACAATACCAACCTAAAGCGACCTCAAATCTCAGGCCACTGCCTTCCTACCCTGCACCCAGAGGCTTCTCCAGCAGTAAACCTAATGTTCTGGTGCTGCCTTTCTAAACAAGGTGTGTGCACAGTGGACACTGCACACCCAGCTCAGATAGCAGCAGTCAACTAAGCATAATCAGTTGCAATTGCCAACTCCCTCAGTATTTATTATATGATCAGTGGTGCACTGGAAACCAAAAGTAAAAATCAATTGAAGCACTACTATTAACTGAGAAAAAAATTGCTAGGTTTGTTTCTATTGACAGGCCCGCAGTGACACAGTAGAAAATGCCACATCAGAAGGAGTTATAAAGAATTGATCCTGCCTCAGAGAATGAAAAGGACTTGAACCTCACAAAACCTACCCAAAGTCTATTCGTTACCATTTCACTGCAAAACACGGTTTGTCATATGAAGGATCGTGACAGTTTGCAGGGACTTATTTTCCCTTGCTGCTCAGGGAACTGAGAAAGTGAAAGCATTATTTCTTCTTCCTAAACTCCAAGAGAAGTTAATTTGGACTACTGGAATAATATCCTTGAAAATCAGATAGACAGACAGACAGATAGGCAGGTAGGCCCCCAGGCATAGTTCCCGGGGGAATATTTAAAATAAGAGAACTGAAAAGTAATCTCTTAAGCATCCTAGGGGTTGCTAGGATTATTTGTGCGCAGCGGACTGCTGGAAGGTGACCAATTGTTTTTTCTACCTGCTGAGCCCATAGCTTGATGGACTTAATAATGAGAAGCCTGTGTGCAAACCAGCAAAGCACTGATTCTATAAATCTGTGGAATGAAAAATTCATGCAGGCCCATGCTCTTCCCAGAACATTTTCCTGTTAGCAGCAGTTCTGTTTTCAGGCCAGGATCACCGTTAGTCAGGAAAGTACATATTGCTAATGGACCTCTGCATCACTAAGAGCTAGAGGAAAGCTTTTGTTTTCAACTCCTTTTAACTTTCCATTCATAATAGTTGCATTCTCTCACCGAGCTAAAGTATTTGCTTTCTGTTCCAAAAAAAAAAATCAAGCTGAGGATACTCGGGTTATCTAACTTCTAAATTTTGGTAGTTCCACATGCTTAGGACAAAGCAGATTAAGAACTGGTAAGTTGAAGAGCTTTGGACTAAGCAGAACTCACGCTTTTAGCCATCTCTTCTCTCTTTCTACCTTCCAATTCAATTTCTAATGCATTACATTCTCAGACACGTTTTAAAAGGACAGGGTCTTTTCAGCCCTGGAGCACAGCACAAGGCTGATGAATGCTATACTCAAGGTTTCATTAAGGCTCAGGATGCTTAGCTAGTACGAGAGTTTGTTTTATGTGATGTAGAAGCATAACACGATGTGGACTCTGGCAGTCAAAATATGCAGATCCTTCCTCTTGACTGATCCCTGACCATAGATCTGAAGACATTAACCCAAACCTAAGAAACTATCACACCAAGATGAGAAGGAAAACACACCTTACTCTGGCCCATGGAAAAGACAAGAGAGTGAAAGATGTAGCTGAAATTCGGACAGGAAAAGATGTCATTACCCAATTTGGAGGTTTACAAACTCTTTATGTCCATATTTTTATTTTTATGTTTCTAGTACAACATTTTGTCAGTAGGCAGTACGTGAGCACACCAACCATTTTACACAGTAAGTAGTGTTCTGAATACAAAGTTCTTTATAAGGGGCTCCATCTGCCTAAAATATATTCTCGTAAGGTAGCCCCTCGGCTAACAGGTTGTTCTCATCCCATATTTTGTTTGATAGCTTGCAGCAGCAAAGCATCATAGGCCAACACAAGCCCTGTCTACTGTTGAAGCAAAAGGTGTATTTTAACATCTGGAAAAGTAAACCTCAGCACAGATTCCCAAAGACATTTTGATGCACAACACAAACTTTTCTGACACCAAGTCTCCCTCCCTTAACATGACACCTGTTTCTTTGCTCTGCAAAAGCTATTCCCTTTGTAAAATACAAATGAGATCCTACCGCACTAAGGCAGTTGGCAAGATGGATATAGACTGTATGAAGATATCACACATGTTTTTTGACTAGGTGAGCACACAGGCTTCCCATTTTCTGGTCTGTGGTTCAAACAAATCCACTGAAGCAGGTTACAGCTTGATTTCTGAGCTCTTGGTGAGTTTTCAGAGCACTGAAGTGGAAGAGCAAGAGGTGGATTTCTATCTGTATTTAAGAACTACGGAGCTATACTAGTCTAAGCCTTAGGTCAGTACCACTCATTTTACACCTGCAATCCAAGCACTGCTCTGCCTAAATTTCCTGTAAACCACCCAGCATCTCCCCCTCCTATCCTCCACAGTTTTTCAACTTACCTCTTGAACTTGTAGATCAAAAAAACAGCCAAGCCTACAAACACCACAGACAACAACATCAGCATCGCCGAACTGCTGTGACCCGTGCTGGAATCAACAAGGGGTGCTGCAGGAGGAAAGGCAGAGGATTACATTTGCAAGATACCATTAGCAAACACACAACCACCAGACAATTGAGCTCACCTCCGTCTTTGTCACATCTGCTTTATTATCACCACTGCATGGTGCATGCTGTTTCCATAAAGACCAATCAGTAGAAAATTAATTGACTCTCATATCCTTTGAAAGCCACATCCCTTTTTCTGGGCAATGCGGTCTAACATGTCCTAGTGAGAAGGCACAGCAAGCTACGCTCAACGGAATGGCTGACCATTCCTGTGTTAACACTGAGCTTTTTCTTTTCAGGTTTGTCCAGGGACAGAAATGGAAATGAAATTCAGTTTGATTTAATACACATCTATTCTTCTTTGGAGAAATAATCTCAGAGTGGTTCCCATCTTCTAAGGACATGTCTGCCTCACATGTGAAAGAGTCCCAGTCTTTTGAGAAGCTCAAGGCTCATCCTTCTAACGAGACCTAACTGTAACCTTTTAATTCAGTCATTTTCATATTGTAAAAGAGTCCAAATCAATAAACCTGGACCCAAGCAGGCACTACACTTTGGATCTTCGATCCACCCATCCTTGGCATTTTTGGTAGGATAAATAAAGTGTATTATAAAACCTTGTTTGTGCAGCTATTTCCACAGCTCATTGGAACACATTGTCTTAATGGACTGAGAACTATTAGAGAGTCTGATGAGAATGCTCTAATAACGTGCAAATGATTGCAAGTAGCATCTGAACATTTCTCACTGCATAAATATTGTTTGGTTCTTTTTTTTTCCTTTTTTCTTTTTCTCTCTATTGTTGTCCATTCTTTTTCTGTCACCTAAATAATGGAGACAAATTCTCTGCAAATAGAGACACTTCTGGTTCTAGCTGCAACTTTTCACATTTAGGAGTCTGACCCTACCAGTATTCTGCTTCCACCACTTCCATAAACTCTTGGAAAATAACTGACACTTATTTCACTCAACTCAAAAAAAAAACTATGGGAATGGTCATGAAACAAAATGCAGATGCAGCACCCTCACTTACAGTGTCTTACTAGAACAAACCCAGAGACAAACCTGGAGACTGCACAAATCTGGATCTCATTCCGTTTTGTAAATTAATTCCTTTCAGACTATTTCTGTTAAGGTCTAACTCTCACCTCCAAACAATAATCAGAAAGCAAAGGTACAAAGGCATTATCTGTAGGACAAGATGTGAGTCTTGGTTTTGCCCAAGTCTTTGCTCTCGGAGAGTCTCAAGTAAAAGGAAGCTAACATGCATTATCCTAGGATATGAATCTCATTTTTTCAGAGAGGCTATCAGCAATGTCACATGCACAAGATCCCATACTTCAGATAACTGCAAGGGCAGCCATAAAAACCAAGGGCAAAATAAATCCTTCATCTCCTCTACAGCCATCACTGTCTCAGCAATAACCAAGAGCTTCATTTCAGGCTGGCCAAAATTCTCAGCTGTAGCTGAGAGCTTCACACCAGGGCAATCTACAGTGTGACAATGAAGCGTAAAGCAACTACTTGCTACTATGTGAAAATGGAGATAGGTAACGGTGTTACTACAAATTACTGTTCAGTAATTTGTAGAAGTTAATATTCAGGTCTAGATCTTTTCATGACTGTTGCCCACATAATTCTTCTTGGCTAGTCATAACATCAACAGTCCCTCTACAACAAAGATGTGATCCAATATCCATGAAAGTTAGTAAGAATGCTTCCACTTAATTCTACAGGTGCCCAGTGAAAGTTTAATAGAAGACCATTGACCTGATGATCTAAAACACCTGAAAAACATCAACACACTAGTTAATTACACCATCAGGAACTCTTAAATGGTACTTTTAATACTTGTACAAACTGGTGCATGAAGTTACCACTGCTTGATTCTGTTTACAATACTTCCTTCTGTCTCAATATGACAATTCCTAAGTAACCCAGTAGCATATACCGTACTGTTGAGTGCTCTAGTGCAAACCCATTCACCTGGAGCCGTATGAATCCTCTAAAGAAACACAGTTATGCCTCTTACTCCACACTCACCTAATGTTAACTGAGTGACGTACACAATGACTTCAACACCAGGTTTCAGTTCAAACTGGACCAGGTTCTGATTGAGAGCGTTAAAAAGGATCTCAACAACCTGAGAAAATAATAAGAGATATAGGTCACAACATACAAGAGAGCCAGCTCAGAAGAACATTCACGAATGTATGTAGCCTATGAACGGTGACTAACATCTCTTACCATCTTCAGGGAGAGAAGGAAGAAAGCAGGGAAGAGAAAGGGATGTGAGAAGACTGAGGAAGTGAAGAGAGATGTCCATTGCTTCAGAGGGAACTACGAGTTACTGAATTCAAGTCTTCCTACAGGACAGACACGCTTTTGAGGTTCAGAGTGCTATTATAATTCTCCCAGGAATACAAGGCAAGAACGGGAATGTGGTGTGGAAGAGAAATAAGGATTTTGTCACCCTCTACTATGTCCAATGAGTTTGATCTAATGCACTTGGACATCACTGAGATATTTTCATTAGTGGGTGATGGAACTGAGCTCGGCAGTCCAGCCTAGTAACAACTCCTCACTCCCTTTGATTCAGGACAAAACTTGTTATATTTCTCCTTCATTTAGATGAGGGACCTTGAAATGGAGGCTACTCACAGCTCAGCAAGCCAGCTATGATGTATTATTTGATTGCCTCACATCATACATTTATCATGTCATCTGGAGCCTGAGCTTGTTAGTGCCGGGTAAAGTAATTTTAAAGTAATTTTGATGGTCAGGGCAGAGCTCCTCAAGCAGGAGCCATTAACAGGTTCCAAAGCACAACTGAGTAGATTGTCAAATAAAGTTAGACCACTAGAGCTACAGCTTATGGTCAACTAGGTCAGAAATCCAATCAGATGTCTGCATAATACTGAAACATTTTCACAACTGTGTGTTCAGAGAAAATTGTAATATGAGTAAATCCAATTGAACTGGACTGAAACAATTCCAAGATAATCTCTCCAAATAGCCTTCCAAACCTTCCTTCTACTATGCGTTTCTTTTGCGCACACTTAAAAGCGTTCATTTACGAATGCAGTTCTGCTAGCTTTCTACAAGAAATATACTACCCTGAAGGGGCTAACTTTGCTCAATGGGTGAAAACAACTTCCACAGGATTCAGGAATCCTTTGAATTATTCAGTGTTTGATCACAGAAGAGTTACTCCCATAGCTGCTTTGAGATGGGCTCACCCATAGATTCCACATAGTAGCACAGTAGGAATGGTGCACACAAGAACATCAGCTAGAGCAAAGCAGCTTTTTCAGCACTACTTCACTCCTTTGCTTTCAAAGATTTCATGTAATCATTTGATAATTCTAGCAAAAAAAAGCTTCAGCAGACTAGTGCTGCTGTTCCTAGCTCTTCCCTTGCCTGTATATCACTGTAGCTATTCATCACTGTAATTACCTATTTATCTAAAAGGATGGATATTGTAACTTTCAAATATAGTTTGCACACACCATGTGTTGCTGCAGAATAAAGAGGTCTTGTTCCTGTGATATATGAGCTGAAAAGCTTGATTTATTTTTAGTAAACCTCAGTATATTATCTTGCCGCTTTGGCCTTTGTCTTTTAGCATTCCTCCACTGAGTGGGAGGGAGTACATATTCAAGGTTCCTTTGGCCATAACTACTGTAATGAGGACATACTACTGATCTAGGTAGAACCACTGCTGGCTGACTGGGACACATCTCAGTGAGGAGCTTGGAAAACCCATTTTCTTAGTGAAAGTCATTCTCTTTAATGGCATAAACTATACTGCCACCATCCCAAATGCATCTGCAAATGGTACAATGGGAATGAATGATCTGTGAACCCTTCTTTCCTTACCTGCTCCAGATCAGCCTCGCTGCTTTTCCTCCTCTCTGTTGTGTTTTTACGGGGTAGCACAAAGAGCTCAGCAGAAGTAGGCAACCCAGGAAATACAGCTACCAAGATTTGTTCATCAGGAATACCTGTCACCTAAAAAAAGTAAAAAGGTGGTCTCTAGCTGCTCTTCTACTGCTGATCTTTCCATTCAGAGCAGGAAACCATGCTCCCATCAAACTGTAATTTGTTAGTTCTGCTATAGCTGTTGTGGACCTCATGAACTGTTGTACCCACTGAGTGAGTCTTAAAATAGAGGTTCTCTTAATGATGCACTCTGTTATTTCTAGAAGGAAATGTAGTGTTGACAACATCCATGTGCCCAAAGATCACAACCCAGAGGTCAAAGTCAAAACCTATGATCTCTCCATATCCAAATTTTCCATATAGTCCCTTGCTACAAAAGAACGACCCAAAGTCAGATCCAGAGACTCAAGGGGACCAATAAACATGCAACTGTTGGGGATATATGGTGAAAATTACTTGCAATCACCTTCTAACAACAGGTTATGAGGATCCACATTTGCTACATAAGAAGCAAACAAAATGTTTCAATGGAGCAGGCTATTCCTGGTGGTTTGCCCTATAAGAACAGATCATAGGTTGCAACCAAGCAGTCAAAAAAGGATGTATGGACAAGCATTTCTACATGCTTTCTATTGTTGATGTTACTGTTATTACAATATAATTCATTTATTTTTTCTGCAACTTGACTTGAATACATTAAAAGGGAAGACCAGCTAAAACATATGAAATAAGTGTTTTCTCAGGGTGGGAAAACAATCAAGGAAACTCTCATAAACTGAATTTCGAGTAGGCTGCAGATGAGAAAAGCTGAGCAGGAATGCGCTTTCCTCATAAAAATAATCAGTCACCATTCCTAAGAACAGATGCAGCTGAAGCAAAAAAAAAAAAGAATAAGAAAAAAAAGCAAGATACATTTCTGGTAGAAAGTAAAAGACACAAAGGGTTGCTCAAATCTATTTCTTGATTTCACACAAAACCAAAATCCCTGGTTATTTCATACCATAAATTATTCTGTCCGCTTTTCTGCAAGAATTTGAGTGCTAGTTTACATATTCTAATTAATCCCAAAGGAAGATTCAGTATCTTCCATCCCCAGAACCTTCTCCTTGCCCTGTGTTTTAAGAGGTAAGTTTATTTTCCCTCTGAATCCTCATTTTCTGCCCCAGCTGGAAAGGCAGTAGACCTTCATAACATTCGCTAGTTGCTATACTTAGTTCCATTGGAAGACTGAGTTTTAGGAATAGATAAAAATATCTTCCTCATGCACCTAACATTGCTACATCTATCTGTCTTCTGGGATGCAGTGGATCAGCTGTTAAACTGCACATGGTAACACTACCCAAATGTTTGGAGCTAAACCAGTGCAACTTGTAATATCAATTTGGCAAAATAAGAATAATAGTGATGCTATTATAATCAGGAATTTTTAAAGTCCTCAGGGATATTAAAAGCTGAAAAATGCCACAGAAACATTAATAAAAGTAATTACAATATTTCCACAGAACTCCCAATATAGTTTGCCTCTATAAAAAGATTCAGCATATTAAGAAGCAGTCGATTTAAAATGATAGCTTCATTACTGTGCTCTTCCCACTCTTTTAAGCTAGTATGTTGAAAAAGTCTGCATGCTTTATCAGCCTAGTCTACATCAAGCAGAACAGGTGGAAACAGAAGCTCACCTGTGCTAAAGCTCTCCTGATGACTTTGCCAATATCTTGTCTCCATTCGGGGATGTCAGGGTTGTGGTAGTCCAAGTTAGGAGAAAAAGAGAGGAGCTGAGATTGGAAATACTCTGGAATAGAAGAACAGTATTGATAAGAAGATTAAACAGGCACCACTTAGGGTAAAGCCAAAAGTGCGGATTCAGTACAAACTCCTATTTATTTCCATGGAAACTACAACAGATACAAAGAGTCCAATAACACTACTTGATAGAGCAAACTCGCAGCTAAAAAACACTATATTTCAACACATTCACCACCATTAGCCATGCATTTTCATCAGCGATGAACAAGAGCCTGCATGTCGTGCTCATAAAAATCTGCACCAGTGGAGGTGACCCACTATTGCCGTTGTCACTGCTGAAACACCGCACCCATTGCCTCACTGTGCTCACATCCACTGTTTGGTCTCAACAAATGTTCAGCAAGTGATGATGAATGTCAGTGGGTGCCTTTTTCTCTGCATGGAGGAATTCTATGACACATCTTTGCTTCATAAGCACTTCCACGTCAGACGCCATTCTGTCAGACTGCCCCTCTGCTGCCATCTGTCCCATGGTAACAACACATAACGGAACAGTGATGGAAGGTTCAACCTCTACAGACATACCACCAGTATCCACCTCTGACATCCTGAGCCAAGAAAATAAAACAGGAGGTATTACTTGTAGAGCAGCCCTCATAATCAATTGGCTTAAAGCAAAAGAGAGATGAAAGAGTGAAAGAAGAAAAGGGCCTGGCTAACACCAAGAAGGACAGAAAACTTGCAAATAATTTACTTAAAAAGGAAATCTTGTTCTTATGCCATCTTGTGGCTTTTCCCAGAAGAAATGGAAGTAAGAAGTGATGGAAGTGAGAAGATGCCTTCCTTTCATGTTGGCCTTAGGCCAGCCAGGGCTAAGTAATTTTGTCACTCAACTTCATCAGATTCCACCTACAAGAAAGTTAACTAGTAAATAAGATGGCATCTGCCTGAAATTTGGAAGGTCTGTGCAATTACATGCACTATGGTCTGCAGAGAAAACACATACTGTAAGTAATATGTTTTCAGAAGCAGGCATTATCTGTTTGCTCTCCTGGAGGGAAGCCACGAACGGTTAATTCCCCAACAAATCAGAGCCCAGTGGTGCTAATGACAGGGTAATCAAGCGATGGCTATTCATGAAACGCTTTGAAATTACTTCCTAATTGACTGATTGCAGGAGGAAGAAAAACTTCCTAGACTTCAAATACAGACCAATTTAAAATTTTCTCCAATTCCATCTCTCCCCTCTGGTGTCACTACAGTCCAAGCCTAACAGTTATGACAAACACGCACAATGAATTTAGGAGAATGGGAGAGACAAATTCAGGATGGGAACCACACTCAGATACAAATTCTCAGGGCAGAAAACTGTTCTTTCCGTTTCTAGAGATGTGCTACGTCACACCTTGAAGCACCTGATCTGCAGACACTTAAATAAGTACCATTAATCATTTTTAAGAAGGTACCAGTTTTAGATCAAGCTAAACCAGCAAGAGTATAAATGAGGAAATCCACAGAACAGCAGGGCTGTGCCAGCACAGCATTTGTCTTGCATCTTTTGCAAGTTCTTTCTTTTTAGATGCTGCAATATATTTTTAAATAAAACAAGCATAGAAGAGTAGGCAGTCTCCCTCACGTTCTTTCTGAAGGCTTAACCCAGAGCCTGACATATAAAGCTTTTGACATTTGAACTCTCAGTACAACGTCCAATTTATTTTTTTTTTTTACTAAATTCTGCACCATTAGCTACAATTTTCGAAAACCCTCAATAAATCTCCTCCGCTGCTAAAACCACAAACGCATACTCCTGCTTACAGCCATAATAATTTAACATAGGGCACAGATTAGAACGGGTAATGTAATTTCACCAGAGCACATATTTACCAAAGATGTCTCTCGCTTATGTATTTAGACTTGAACTGAACACCAGATTTGGGTTCAGGAAGGACTCCTTCCTTCAGTCAACTCAGTTTACAACATAGCCTCGTCTATAGGACTATTTGGACATCCCAACTGCATGAATTACTCTGTGATAAAGTCCCCAGCTTTGGATAATTTACAGAGAACAGCAAAATTTCTTACAGGGTATTTGAAAACAGAGAGTGAGAAACACGCTATGGGATCTACTGAGACCTTCAGTTCGCATATACAAAGATGAAGATCACCTCTTGAATACTCCTGATTTAAGTTTATTCCAGAAACCAGTGGAAAGCTGCAAATTTCACATAGCTAAACTGTATTTTTCACTGCCCAAAATATTCAAGTAGAGGTTTAATAATGAGTTTAGTAGAGGCTAATGGTGAGTTTGGGTATTTCTAAATTGTATCAGCAAATTATTAAAAACCCACTGCATTTCACAACCAGGCAGTCAATAAATACCTGTTCAGATGGTGCTTAAATACAGCTTTCAAGTCACCAGCAGCAAATTTATTTATCTTTAATTACGGAAACAAGACACACACAGTTCAACCACATAGGGCAACCTCAGTTATTTGAAGGCCAGGTTTCTCAATAAAACTTGATGCCTAAAGAAAAGTTTGTCCTTGAATGCTGGGTGCCAAAAACTAGGTAAGTAAAATGAAGGCTAGCCCAGGAGAAAATTCTTCTATGTACAGGTACAGTACAAACATACCAAACATGATGCATAGGCAAGTCCAGTGAACACACAGTGAACCTCCAGCTGCGGTATGGAAGATGGGCAGAAATACCAATAACAGAGCCATTTCTATCCAACTTCTTCCAAACTCTTCACCTTTATACAGTGACTATGTGAAAAGAAATCCTGGCTGTATACAGGCCACTTTAGTGACGTACCATGTCTGCTTCTTTCCATAGCTAGAAAACAGAGGGAAGATGCTCTGCCTATACTCAAAAACATTTTTTATTTCGGGAAGTTCCCAGTCAGGAAGCCAATGAGAGCAAAGCAGAAGCCAGTCAATTCACTACAGCGCTGAATTTACAGATGCAGTTAGCTGCCCTAATTCAGTTCACTTCTGCATTTAGTAATCACAATAAATCAGATCTACTTTGTCCACAGTTAGCAAACATTTTACTTTGGAGGTCTCTCCAGGCACTAGGGAGTTCAGAGTTCATTTTGGTTCAGCGACAACTGCCTGTTCTTCACTTCTGCATGCTCTCTGACATCTCATTGTAAATGGATGAAGTTACCGTGTACTGCGATCTCCTTGGTGTCTTGGATGAGGGTGTTGCCTGCAGCAACCTGCACAGTGACAGTGTTCATCCCCTCCTCATTGAAGATGTAGGAGATGCTGCTCTCCAGGGTGATGAGGGGCTGCAAAAGGGAAACACAGACAACAATATCAAAATCAGGATGCAATTAACTCAGGCACAACAGACAGCCAAATAATCCACCAGGCCAAAGTATCCTTTCACCCGACTGATACAGGTTGCTCAGATCTGCATGTTCTGCTAAGTTCAAAAAGCATGTGATCCAAACACCACCCAGTGAGACCATTCCACAGGCAAAGCTTTCTCTCACTTCACTAAATGCCTCCCAAAAATTTTTTCCACTGAACTGCAACTCATTATGCTATGAATACCTCAGCAGAGCACAGTGATTGCAGAATTAATGCTGCAGAATGCAGTATTGTAAACACACAAGCATGAACACTCAGCATAGTTGCTTTCTCAGCTGTACAAAATAGAGGGTCCAACTCAGATCAGCATTTGAGTGTAATCCAGAGACACAATGCTTCTTCAAACAATGCCTATTGGCCAGATTCAGGACCAGCCCCCACTCTTTAGAATCATAGAATCATTAAAGTTTGAAGGGATGTCTAAAATCACACCCAACCAACAACCAATCACACTATGTCCACTCACAGGACCATAGAATCACAGAATTACTAAGGTTGGAAAAAACCTCCAAGATCATTAAGTCCTGCCATCAACTCATCACCACTATGTCCACTAAACCACATTCCTAAATGCCAAATCTCCACAGTTCCTGAACACCCCCAGGGATGGACACTCCACCAGTTCCCTGGGCTGCCAGTTCCAATGCCTTACCACTCTTTCTGAGAAGAGATTTCTCCTAATATCCAACACCTGCCTAGGACAATAACTGGACTGGGAGACCATGCAACTGTGGTCTGCAGGTACCACCATGCTGTCACTAAGGTGAGGATGTGGCCAGTAACACTGTCCAAAGTCACCTTTGGATATATGAGGTGTTCCCCAAAACCTCAAGGACTCAAGCAGCTCAGCATGGTTTGCCCTCACTTATGAGTGCAAATGCATGCATCTATCTCAGAGCAGCCCTGCTCAGGACTGAGCAATGGCACCAAATACTGTCTTGCTCATGTTTCAAGTCTGTAAGGCATAAGCTAGCTTCAACTATAAGCTAACAAGTTAATGTTAAGAAGACTTAAAACATGGCATAACATCTACAGACACTACTGTCTGAACACAGCTGGATGGCTTCCAGAATAAAGTTGAACAGTATTTGGCTAGTTCCAAACCAGGGCAGAGAAGGCTGACTTTATCTACATCTTCTCAAATACATCCTTGATAGCACTACAGTTCTCCCATTTGCACAGGAAATTCTTACATTGATACGCATCTAGAGGAGGAAAGTGCACCACATTTAGGGAAAGAGATTTGTGTTTTGAAAATCAAAGGCCTAGCCCTAATAGTGCCTTTGAGCTGACAGCTGGTCTATAGGCAAGTCTCTTGGTTTGGATT
Organism: Aquila spilogaster; assembly: GCA_024606505.1. Lineage (NCBI taxonomy): Eukaryota > Metazoa > Chordata > Aves > Accipitriformes > Accipitridae > Aquila > Aquila spilogaster. The sequence goes on from JANHGO010000012.1 coordinate 16,313,278, forward strand.
AAACCATTACAATAGAAATAGTGATATAGTCTCCATTGCAGAAGTGCTTAGAGGTCTAAGAGCACAGACAAAACAATTGTACCGTTACAGCTCTGCCCCTTCTCCAAACTGACAGTTTGTTTCCAAAGAAAAAAACCCTAAACATTCACCTTCCAGCTCTCACACTTAATCCCATCAGACTGATAATTTCCCTGCATTTCAAAACAATGACCATACATGTCATTCTCATAGACAAATTAGTTTTCACTGGCATAGCCCAGGCTGGCAAAGAGATTTCTCCCCTGAAGAATGCCACCTTCCTTTGACCCTCTCATCCATTACCTGAAAAAGCAATAAAAGAAAAGCCTGTTCTATCACTGGGAACTGACAGAAAGTGAGCAGGGATGGCAGCATGGGGTAGCCCTGGAGTTGCAGCTAACATATACTAAGATACATGCAGAATAGACCTACACTGAAATGCAGTGATATTAGCAATATACTTGAAGGTTACAGGTTGTGATTATGTGCAAAGGCAGATAAGAGGAACCAATCTGGTCTTTAAAATTACTATTTCCCTTTTTTGTGTGTGTGCATGCTGGACATTCCATTATCATGGCTGATTTCACCTCCATCATGGAGTTTTAACATTCAGCCAACTCCTTAATTTTAATTCAGGCACCAAGACCTGGAAATCAACTCTAAATTAAATCAAGTAGTTTAAGGTTCATTTGCTCAAACCTATTAGACAGCTGGACACATTTATTAAACTGGACCTGTGTTAATCCAAGCAAATTGGCCTTTGGGTATACTGCAAAAATTAGTACAGTAGAAATTCAGTACAGTGATCCCAGCAAGATGTCGAGGGCAACAGAAGGATCTCAGCCAGGTTACTGGACTGTAAGACAACATTTTCCTGTGTAGTAGCACAGAATACTTCTGTGAGAATGCACAGTGACGTAAGACACAAATGGTTCTGCTTGGGATGCCTATGGACTGATCAGACATAGAAGCTGCTATCCTTCGGCACTGGAATCAGAGTATAACAATGCCAGGCAGTTACTGTGCACAGTATTATACACATCACATCCCATAGTTCACAAACAAATCAGTGTCCCCAGATTTGACCAGTACTAAGAGCACCACAGTTTGTCCATGAGACATATATCAAACATCCCAGAAGGAGTTTTGCTATGATGCAGACTACTGTTTTGGGGAAAAAGAAATTAAAAAGCATCTGCTGCTGTATCTATACATGTTGCCATACGTTGACAGTGGCTAAGCAGCATAACTGAAGTACATGAGATAGTTGGAGAGAACACTTTACAAAGAACGAACGGTGCTCTGGATCTTTGCTTATCCGGAGATAAGAGGAACCATCTCTTCTCATCTGTATCTCAGCGTAATTCAATAACACATAAAACCACTCCAAGGAATTAAAATTTTAGCTACTCCACACACAGCTATGTCCAAAGCATCTACAAATCTACAACTGCCTGTACTCTACTAAAATTTGAACTAGATGATAGTATAAGTAACAGATGCTATTTACAACAGAGATCAAAAACACAACAACAGATGGATGAGTATCTTTAGCAAACAAAATTGGTTTTCTCCACATTTTCTATACTAATTCCTATTTCAAAAAATCTTCTACATTAAGGACAAAAGTTGCAGCAGGAAAACTATGACACCTAGACGTGCCTTCAGTAAAGTAGAAAATGACATGACTTAATCTGCTTTTTGTAAAGAAAAGCAGATTCTAAATTGAAAAGTAGTGGCAGTACAATTCAGTGTTGCCAATGTTCTTCATGGAGGATAGTGCCCGTGTCAGCTGTCTCACTCCTAAAGCCTACATTAAATGCTGCTGCTAATAAGCAGTTCTCTGTCCACTAGAAAGCACGATCACAACTTGTATTTTCACTTACTTTAATTACTGATAAAAAAAAGTATTTTGTAATAGCTTTTTGCCAGTACCTTCAAAATTCACTGCAAAGAATTCTCATCTCTATCTCTAATACATATATAACCAGCCTATGAACAATAGTCACAAACAGATACTAACAATTCCTTGAGCTTCTAACTTGAAATTCTATATACAACTGGTTATTTGTGTGATTCTGTTTGAACACCAACAGCTTTAAAGTATTGTGTTGGAATGTAGTGTTATATACAACATACTGGTACATAATGGAAACACCCATGGTTATTTGAACACTGGCAGTTTTTAAATAGCGTTGAAAGCCAGTATTATCCCATACATAGAGATATATAATTCAGTTACATTGCAAGTGAACTCTGGTAATAACAGTGGTCTTCAGAGCTCAGTAGGGCAGATAACAACCAGATGTAAAAAAGTAACTACTTCTAAGAACAATGTGAAACTGGAGGAAAAAAATTCACAAAGCTGAAGTTTAAAATAATGACAACCTTTTCTAGAAAGTAAAAAGAAAAGAAATAACACAAAATAAGCAATGACAAGAAGTTTTCACTGGGGTTAACAGAGTTCCCTGCCTGGTACAACAAGCTTAGCAAATAAATGTGAATCAAAGGGTAACTGTACCTTGGTGCTGTTACCAAACCACCAGAAGTAGGTAAGTGTGCCTGCTTGGCTGGGCCAAACTACTGCAGTAATGTTGACATCCTTATTCCTGATAGCAACAAAGGGGACGCTCAGATGAACATGCTCCACTGGACCTGTGGGAAGAGACAGTTGATTATTAGAGGCTCTGAGTTAAATCCTCCCTGCTCAGTTGTAAACAGCAAGGATTTTTCCTTTAAATGAATCAAATCACTGGCAGCAGTGAGACACTATTAGAGACATACGAGAGAATTTCTGAAGCCAATAAGCAAAAGATGCTAAATTAATAAATAAAATTGGATATTTTTTTTTCCGCACTCAATTCTAGAAGAGCCAAAAATGCATATTTTTGACAGCGCTAACTTCAGACAGGACCAGGACCATGTTTAGAAGACTTTTTTTTTTTTTAAATGCAGACTGAGAGAGAACAACAAACTTGCTTTGCATAGGATAGGGCAGGCTGCTATTGAAGTCTTGATGGAGTTGTAGATGCCCCTGTTCACTGCAGGGGAGTTGGACCAGATGACCTTTAAGGATCCCTTCCAACTCAAAAGATTCTATGATTCTATGACAGGACACAAGAGAGAAAGAAAATGTTTTGTTGAAAATCTATTCAGTGAGGTAACTAAGATTAGTGGGCAAACCATGTTAACTAAGTTGGCTTAAACCTGATTACATAAGAGGTGTTCATGACTCGGTTAAATATGCCCTTACAGTTCCTCTTTAGAAAGTATTAAAAAATAGATTTGTGATTTTGGTCAAGAATGGAAAATCTTAGTATCATTTTGACTTTGGCCTGACTTTGAAAAGCCTATAGAAAGCCAGTTAACACCAGCAAAAAAGGCGGGCGCAGCTTGAAAGATGTGTGCATTGGCATATCAAGGCATTTTTCACGGGGTTGTAAGAATTTGTTTTCAAAAAGATTTAAAAAATCCCAACAAAACAAACAAAAAAAAAACCCAACAAAACAACAACGCACACTGAACATCAACGCAAATTACATCTAAGACAACCAGAAGTCCAGAATGAGTCCAGTGCAAGAAGTCCAGAATTAAGAAGAAAAATCCTCTTGCCAACCCCCACAAAAAAAGTGTAAAAAATGTTATGGTTTTTGGTTTGTTTATTTAAAGCTTTTCCTCCTATCTCAATTTCTTCCTGCTCATCAAATACGCTGGCTTTGCTTATACTGAATTCCAGCTGGTAACTGCTGCGTTACCAAGCCCTTCTTGAACAGCACCTTCTAATACACAGCAAACTGATAGACTATTACTATGAAAAGAAAAGAATGAGTAAGAAAGGAGATTTTTTTAAAAAATAAAATATTAAATCGAGGAAGCACAAAATTTGCTGATCTTAACTGAGATTATCTTCTTACGTTACCTCTCAGCTTTTCAAATATGAAATGGGGACATTAATTACTTCACCTACTTGGATGACAAGAATTTTGCAAAGCAAAAGCTGTTATTTTACCACCAGAACATAGAGCTCCCAGGACAGAACCATAACGTTGGTTTTGGCTCTCAGTTTAATTCCCCTTTTCCTAAGGGGTCTGCCAGCAATTCATTTCTGAAATTTGCCCATAGCAAGTACATAGGATTCCCATGAAGAGTAGGTTCCCCCTAAGATTTTCTGACAGCGCAGTAAGAGGAAAAATGCTAAAATCTTCACTTCCTTTAAACAAGGGGATGAGCAGCTTGAGAGTAGATTCCACAAAGGTGAAAAGATGACTGCTCTCTCTTAAGGCTGAAGGAGAGAAAACTACTGTTGCATGAAGCCCAGGAGCTCCCTTCTCTTCTTTTTTTTTTTTTTAAGCACAAAGTTCCAGCACCAGATAGGCATTATACTAAAGGTGATTTATATAGCTACCATTTTGACTGTACAGTTGAGCTTCAAGGGCAAACCTCCAATATTGACTAGTATATCAAAACATACTAGAAGTCTAGTACTAAGATATTTTTCTTTATTTTTTTTTTATTCTCACTGTTAGTGCGAATGTAAATGCTTGGAAAATTTCTCTTGAGATACTGATAATAAGCTGGCCATCTAAGAAGGCTACAGAAGTCAAAGGAGAGAGCTCTGGGAAGCTGAGGCAGAAGAGGACACAAATAAGCCTAGCAATTGCCCCTCTTTTGCATTCTGTTCTAAAATCCTCAGCATGGAACAGCAGTTCCTGGGAGAAAAATCAGATAATCCTTACAAAGTTCGTTGTTATTACCAGGTAACCATCGCTTTTGTCAGCTAATGGCCCAAGGTGAAGGAAAAAACAGTTAATGCTCTAATAACAGGTTGTAAAATGCAGCCATGATTGACTTTGAGGGAATTATGAGCATAATAAAAGCTTCAAGGAACATTTATTCTTTCAAATAGGGAGCCTGAGATTTAAAAGAAGAAAATAGTTCTTGCATTTTGAAAATGTTTTACTTGTTTCCAGTGGAAAAGCTCAAGCACGAGACTGCCAAAATAGAATATCTTCTGACAGGCTATGGGAAAAGATGGACATGGCTGAGAACACCATTAGGACCACAACCAGACAGGTATATTTGAGCACAGATGGAGTTGCCTGTCCAAGCGACCTAGTAGTCTTACAGCAAGACAGAGAACAGAGACCTTCCTGGTCTCCTCCTGGGTTCTCTCCTCCCTTCTGAGGCTTTGATAAAGTCAGTGAGGGACTCTACAATTCTGCTTGTGTACCAGGTGGAGAGAAATTGGACTCATCTCCGTAAGAGGAATGGAAAGTCAGGAGCGCATGTCAAATGCATGAAACACAAGAAGTAGCACAGCAGTTCTCAGTACATCCATAGCCCAGGAAATACACTCATCACAATGATTTTTGTCTTATTTAATCTGCACTGAAAACATCTAAATACTGAGTAAAAATGTAGCAGATTAATCTAAACCTCTTGGTATCAGAAGCACATTAAAATACATATCTGGGTTTTGTTTTATATGCTGCTTCACCCCTGACCTTTTCAAAATCCTTTTCAAGCTTTTCTCTGCATGTGAGGACTGTAAATATGCTTTTGTTAAAAGATGCTTCCTCTTTATTAAATAAGCCAAAAGTTGCACATATGCGTGGGGTTGTATGCACTCCTAGGCCCCACTGAAGCTGCAGGGATTTTCAGTGAGGTTAGGATTTCACCCAAGGAATCTAGCAGGAGGAAGTACTTACAGACCACGTGCAGGAAGAGGACAGCAGTGTCAGAGCCCAGACTATTTTCTGCATATGCCGTCACCTGGAAGATTCCAGCGCTCTTATACACATGCCGGATGCCGTCTTCAACAGGGCTGAAATTTGCATAGGATACCGCAATGCCATCTCCAAAATCAAGTTGAATATTTGTCCTCTGGAGATCACCCTGCAACAAAGAAAGTTGGATTAGAGATCTGGGCTGATAAGAGTGATTTATATTACCCTCTATCCCACTGCTCAGCTCCATTTCATTAGTGTGGACACAAGCTCATGACTTTTTTAGTAAAGTCTGGCTTTATTCTGCCAGATTCAAAAGGGGCCAGATTCAAATCAGTGCCAGCTAACTACTTATTAGCAATGCTTAGAGTAGCTGAACATTTGCAGCTGTTACTCTGCTGTCCTGGATTTAGAGATTTTGAGAAAGTAGAATGTCAAAGATGCATATATCAAGGGGATCATGCATGGCTGGGGATTATGTGTCACTGAAAAGGGCAGGACTTTGCACAGCCCTTTGCTGAACGGGTGACATCCAACAAGCACTTTTCATGAGAAGCAGCAAGATGGGAGGCTAGATGCTAATTGATAGATGCAATTCCCAGGTGTAAACGGAAGCCTTGGGAACATTCTGGAGACAGGTTAATAATTGATGATACTGATGTACTCAGGTCTAGCCTAACCTAGTTTTCAGGCTTCCCGAATAGTCAACGGAAAAGAGTAAAAGAAAGGAAAGAGACCAATACATTCTATTCTAAGATAACTGAGACAGGTGACATGAGTTATCTTCTGCAAATATCCATCTCTGTACCCTTATGATAAAAAGTCTAGATAACTAATTTCAGCTAGACATATAACTTCTGGATGGCAGAATTTATAAAGGTCGAGTCCCACATGGATGACTGACAGCTTTTGTCTAATGCCAGTTAACACAAAGATAGGGCCCGGTGATATGCAGGAGAATGCAATAGATGATGAGAAAATCCCTGCAAAGATTACTGTCAATGACAGCTATTAAATGAAGGAGAGAACAGCAGACAAGAGATGCCAGCATTGCAAGTATTGTCTAGAAGCAGCAGCTGCACTGTTTTAGTTTAAACTCTGTTTTAAATCATTGTATTTGAACTGTAGAAGTGTCTGTTATTTCAGTTTCTTGGAGTCTTACTACGTATTTGTTCCCAGCTGACTAAAAGTAACACAAAACAAGACTAATTTAAACAGATCTAAAGCCCACCACAGTGATTTCACTAAAGTGAAATAAAATTACACCCAGATAATACCTGTGCAGCTTTCTGTATACATGTACGCTGCATTACCCAGGGCCCCATCCAACCTGGCCTTGAACACCTCCAGGGATGGAGCATCCACAGCCTCTCTGGACAGCCTGTTCCTGCACCTCACCACTCTCTCTATAAAGAACTTCCCTCTGACTTCCAATCTAAACCTTCCCTCCCTGAGCTGAAAGCCATTCTCCCTTGTCCTATCCCTACCTACAAAAACTGCACAGATAAGATGAAGTGAAGACATTGCCAGAGATAACCACATTGTGACAGTCCCCAAGAGTATTAGATCTGACAGTACCAGATTTCTACTAAGTTTTTCAAGTTTACTTGTATGTGGAAGAACACATAGTTTTCAGCCTAGATTCTCACTGTGAATCCCTCTGTCATAAATGATGTTTTCAGTACAAACAGCGATGGCGTTCCTGACAGGAGCAGGATGCAGTGTTTTGCTACTGATTCCAGTTCTAAAAGTGCACCTGATTTTATTTTCTGGATGGAAACACTGGCAGCACAGACCATAAGCCAGACTACACAGTAGTAGGTCTTTGAGACCACAGTGTGCCCCACAAACTTTGTCTTTCCCATAGGCTATGCCTGCATTAACAAATCAGGGTGCAAAAATGGTATTTTCAGGGATGATTTTGCCTTGAGAGTACACCTGGAGTCTTCAAGCACACACCCATAAAGTCTAGCTTATTGTGAAGGTTTTGCAATATGGGCATTTGATTATAGATGCTAGATTTCTCTTCTTTCGCACTCCACCATTCCCATCTCATATGGGTCAGGGGAGTTTTGCTATTGACTTTATTAGGAACCATATATTTTCACCTCTGCCCTCTTAGGACATTAAAATTACAGTAGAAAACAAAAAGAAAAAGAGTGGAAATAACAGCAAAACCTATATCTATATTACTGAGTAGCTAATAACTTTGTTTTGATAGAGAGATTTCTTTTTAAGTCATTCAACAGAAATCTCTAACAGGGACAAAATTACACTCTTGGGATATTCAGTTATTTGATAGAAAGGCTCACATAGCTTGTTAAGCCCTTCAAAACTACTTCTCTAGGGAATGTACTAAGACCACAAGCTCATCTCATATGGAAGACACTGAACAGAAGGTAAAAGTCAGATCTGGGTTGGATACATCACTGGTGACCTCAGGCTGTCACTCCTGTACCTATCGCAGGAGCTCTCCTCTCTTGCTGTACAATTCTATTTTCTCATTACTTCTCCAATTTGATTCTATTTGAAAGAAGAATAATTGAAGCAGAGAAACAGGAAGAGATTTCTTGTGGCTAAGTACCACCTAATTATGAGAGTTTGGTCTTCAGCAAAAAGCCAGCCCATCACACTAACCTTTACTTTCTCTTTTCCATACCTCTGTATCCAGTATATAAAATAATAAAAGAAGCGTTAGCTCCACATACAATGTCAGACATTCTGGAAGTTATATATTTAAATTAAAATAGAAGTTGCTGGAGACATTTCAAATGGATAAAATTAATTACTTTCTATATATAATCAAGAGGCACATTTTATTGCTTTAAGCCCCATAAAATACTGAAAACTCTGAGCTGTCAAGCTTCTCTGAGCTGAGAAGGGCTGTCACAAAGAGCTCTTCATGCAGGCAGCAGTGGGCAGCAGAATGGTAGTGGAATAGGTGGAGAATAGTACTGCCACACAACAGCCTTCCAAAGTCATCACCTCAACATGACCACCCTGGAAAAGTTTTCTTGTCTGTGTACATACATAATATATTTTGGTCATGAAACCTCAAATAATGCACATAAAGGCAAAGCTCGGGGAAGAGCAGGCAGAGTACTGAAATCAGAAACAGCAAAGCTGGCAGAGAAGAGGCTTGGGAGGAAACTTTTCTTCCCATTGCATTCAGAAGCACACAATCTTGTTTCTGCTGAATGAAAAGGTGTTTCTCTAATGAAGCTCTCAAACTGTACAAAAATATGGCACATCTGCAGCTATCTCCTTCTATAAACACAGTTCAGTAATCTACTAATAGATGTTCAGAGCTCTAATACTTGCTCAGACTTGTACTTTGAATAGTCACTGCTTGCTTTCTCAGCTTACTTACATTTACAAACCTGTTATCAAGCTTTGCCATCACCTTGTAATTACCGAAAGAGGAAGCTGTGCGATGGCATAAACAGAAGACAATGGAACCAAACAGTTCACTATATGGAGCTGCCACCTAAACAATCATTTAAACCTGAGGGGCAGGCTTTCAGAGAGGAGCTGAGGATATGCAGGAAAGATAAGTACAAAAACAGATTCACAGATCTGGTTAAGAATATAACTCCTTAACAGCATACTGGCAGTCTTAACTCTGTGCTCAAACACAAAGAAAAAGTAAAGAAGGCTCTTATTTCCTCATGTTTCTCTGCATATATATGCAGCTCAAACCACAGCACAGCCCCATACCTCTAAAAACAAAGCAAGGTCATCTGTCAGTGCGTTTCTTTGTCAATATTCTCAATAACCACTGCGAACAATACTAAGACTGCACCTGCAAATCCTGAGAAATATCTTTTTCCAGTAACTACAATAGAATACTATTTTATCATTGGACAGCATAAAGGTCGGTCACTCACACCAGTATACTGAGGGTACATGTCTTTCTAGGAGGTAGAAAGGAACTGATGGCTGAACACAAAGTTGCTGGTCAGGATTAGTCCAGAGGAGTAGAAGGGCTGAACCGAGCTCAAGACTCAGTTGCAACAAAACCCCCAAAAGACTGTGTAGAGGAAGTGAAGTGAGAAAGGATTTAATCTGCATGACAGTAAGGGATGTAATAATAAAGATTGCTCCAAAAATGATTTCTTCCAATTGCTGAGGAATATTTTGATGACAACTCATTTGCCTTGCTGACTTTTCTTTCAAACAGTCTCAGGTTCATACTGAAAGACTGAAATACTCTTCCCCAAAATCTCAGGGTGTTTTATATTTTCCCCTCAACACACAGCTCTCCGTGAAGTAAGCTGTTCACCCACAAAAATGTGTTCTTGAAAATACCCCTTCCTTAGGACAAAACTGTTCCAGTGAAATGTTTTCCTAACTATCCTTATTTTTCAACAAAGGACAAAGTCAGCACCCTCACATATTTATTCAGCAGCCTCCTCATTCTCTGAAGCCTTGTAAAGGCTCCACTCTTCAGCTACTTTGCCTGCTGCCTTATTCCCCATCTGTTTATCATTCTTTGTACACAGCAGTTCCGCTTGAGTTCCTTAATAAATTACTACTAGATTCCTAATTTTTAGATTATGTCTGTTCTTTTCTGAACTCCCACTCACTAGTGTCTGTACAAATCGTCTTACCATGTCAAGTCTGCAGAATATAAAGGAATCAGCCATGTACACAAGAAATTCCCTTTGTATAAAACCAGAGCAAGCACGAATCTCTGAGGAAGTATGTAAAGAAGTCCTGTCAGATGAGCATGGTCCCAATGAAACATCTACTTACCGGACAAGTCTTTAAATTAATAGAAGGGTATGTGTTTAGAAAATAATAATAATAAGCTATCATAAAACAAAAATACTTCTCCATGGCAGCAGGCTCAGACATAAGAGTACCTTATAATCTTGAAGGTTTAAGTGGCCAAAGGAGTCTACTCTCCTCCCTGTAGGGGAGTGCAGTAGCTGCAAACAGAGCAGTCACGTATGCCCCTAAACATCAAATCACAGACCAGAAGAGGCAAAAATATTTTGAGAAGAACAGCCCACAGACATACAAAATGCCTTAGCTATCTAACTGTCCACTGGGCCACAAGACCTCAGTGGCAAGGGCTGCAACGTATGTGTTCACCAAGCAGAGGGATGCCTGACTCAGACCACTGGAAGTGTCTCAATATTTTCATGCTTCAATCACCAGCGTGGCACTGTACTGTCTGCACCGCTGTTAGCTAAAGGGGGAATCCTACCACATTAAAAATAAAACAAATACATGCTGGAGAACTCAGAGGTGGGTTGAGGAGGCTCAGTTCCTACTACAAAGCAAGAATGTTTAAACATCCCTCCTTCTTCCCATGAGACTGAAAACATTTCCCAGCTTTCTTAACCTTTCCTAACAATGCTTCACCTAAGATGGAACTAAAGGTTTGCAACCCAGAAGCTGGGAAATGGTAAACATAAAGACTCCATCTCTGACTCACAAACTCCCTAAACTGCAGCTCACTAGAAGCAGCAAGAAGCTACTGGGGAAATAGGATTTTGACCAGATCTGTCATTCTTCAGCATCATCCTCATCTTCACTCATAGGCAAGATAACCAGGCAAATACACATATGACTTGACATAATATTATTTGCTTCTGTGCCTCATGTACAGCTCTCTCATGAATTCCCCCAGGTCTCAGTAATGTTCAACATTTTATAACCTTGCCTGATTGCTCTTTTCCTCTTAGCTGCCTGATAGATGAAGGGAAAAGAGAACCAGTCCTGCCATGCTGTGAAAGGCTTGCTGACTCTGGAAACACACCTCTTCCATAAGGATGATGAAGGTGGCATTGTGCCCCTGCTCTGTGACCAACTTTCCATCGCTGGTGAGGATGTGCAGTCCTCGAGGTGCTTTTCCAGGGCACTTCTCCACCTTGGCCCTATACTTCTCCCGCAAGCCATCTGTGCAGTTGTTGGACACAATCCTTCGGTACCTGGGGAGCAGAAATGAGAGGAAATTGGGCTGAGGCAATGGGTGGAAAAAGTTTATTCTCTGTTTTTGTTTTATTTGCCCATAATAATACATGCATTTTCTCAAAGCCTAACTGCCTGTATGACTCCCTGACTGAAAGGAAGAATCACAAATCTAATACCTTATTAAACCAGAGAATACCAAACAAATCACAATCCAGCCTTCTCCAGAGATTCTCAGCAGCACCGCTGAGAACAGACACCTATTATGGAGGTCAATTACTCCGTGTTTTTGAAAGACTGAGAATTCCCCCCATTTGCTATGCCTGCAGGATTGCTCCCTACATCTCAGCTTTTTATTATGTTTTTTATTACATTGTGTCTGTCTCCATTCTGCTAGTAAACACTTGGAAGGATCTGGTAATGGCTTTGTCCAGTTCAATTTTAGAATTATTAATGGAACGGGTTTTTTTTCTTGTATCCGCTTGGAAGATATTAGCAAACTTGCAAATGCTTGGCTACTCCCAGTGTTGTTGACAGTGATAAACCCTTTCTGGTGATTTCACACTAAAACACACGGTTGGCTAAGAAGATCCAGATTCCAGCAATTTTCTTCTTGTCCTCTGTCAAGAAGGCCACAAACGGTGGCCTCCCACCTATCTCCCAAATCACTCCCACCTATCAGCCTCAAATGACCCTGTCATAATAAACAGGCATGCAGAACCCATGATTTAGAAGCAGTTCTATAAATTCTTCGGGGCCTGCAGTGCCTGAGAAGGAACATCATAATTTTGCATCAAATGAAACCAGCACTTAGAGTATCCCCCACACAAAAGAATAGCATTTGCAAATGATACTACCATAATAAACCAACATTTGCCATATGTTCTGGGTACAACCAAGAGGAATCAGTACATATGTCTTGTCTGAAATTTCACTGCACTGTATATACAAAGTGAAAATGGCAGGGGAAAAAAAAATTCACAAGGTGAAAAATTGTTCATTTTAGCCTTCCCAGAAACTGTAATAAATAAGAGTTTTAAAAAAGAGGTTCAATGAAAAATAGGGTGAAACACCTTGAACCTGCCCTTTTAAATGTTCAGCTGTCTCTCTGATGTACCTCCTTGATTCGTGTTTTAATTTTGCAGCAAAGAGCAGCTCCAAGTCTAGGCTCCAGGGATTATACATCACTTGATAGCAATACAATATCTACATGTCACTTATGTTAATGTGCTTCTCCCTGTCTCTGAGGAATGAGGCAATGTTCCATACAGATGCGACTGCAAACATTACCACACGAATAAGATTGGACAATAGCCAAGCAGGATGTTGAGGAAAAGGTCAGTCCGGGATCTCTTGTCTACCAAAACCAGGGAGCTGTCAATGTTCACTTACCCAGTGCTGTTCAGATAGCTTTGACCAATGCTGCAGTCCTTGGACAGGGAGGATGGACTGAACCAGAAGGCTGGGATACACTGGTTGTTGCTGTGTCTCTCATAGCCGTAGTCACTATGGAGACAATAAGTTATGAGTGTATTTCTGTTCCTATTCACTGGATTTAGCTCACCTTTAAGTGATGCTTTTGCTCCCCAGTGTGTGTATTGGCAGCTCTGGATGGCATGGCACTGTGGATTAGAATCATTCCAAGACAAAGTGCCTGATTAGTTCGAGAAACCTGACAACGCCAGAACTACCAACATTGCACAACACCAGAGGATTTGTATTCCATTTGGCAACAAAACAGGGACAAGGATTCAGAAGGAAAATGATATTGTTAATTTCTAATTATCGTATTTGTTGGGTTCTTTCGGTTTGCATGCTTTTCATTGTCTTTGCTTTTAGAATAACTGAGACTAATTCTAAGATAATGATACTTTTTCACAAGGAAGTGCTTTGGAATATAAAACTTCCTGAACAACTAGCTTAGGTATGTCTATAAATGTGTATGTTAATGGCTCTTTGGCCAAGCTAAGGCTGGCCTATAAAAAAAACAGCTTACATTTTTCCAACCCTAAACTACAACAACACAGTCAACATGGTATCAAAGGATTACACAATACTGTGTTAAGTGAGGAAGGTAATCCGGAGTACTGATGCTTCCTTAGATCACCAAAGAGTAAAAGTACACGTAATTGCATTTAAGACTATTTTTACAGCTGCCTTTGCATGCCAATACAGTGATGAAGCAATAGGATTAATACAAAGCTTTCTGCAAGCTTTAATAGGCTCTCAATCAAGTTTGTATGCATATCCTTTATTGGCAGGCTGGATTCAAGGGGTAAATAAAAACGGAATCTGGATTTTTGCCTGAAACAGGTTAATAAATGCCAACAAATTAAACCTACATGGAAACACAAACATTGCAGAAGTCACTGCCTTGAAAACACTCTATGCCCTTTAGGACACTCGGGGCTTTATCCTTTCCCCTGTTCAGAGCCTGAATTGCCAGCAGAATGTCTCCAGGAAGAGCTTTGGTGAGACAAAACTGTGTTATGTCTCCAGTGACGCCAGATGCTTCTTTCTTTTTCGGAGGGCAAAAATTCTGCAAGCTACTTTAAAAGGTTCAGAGATTCCCTAATGTTCTTTCCCTCAACATTCAATTTAACCATTCTCAGTGGGTCCGACCTGCACAGTCAAAAATGCCTGGCAGTGACTTGGTAATTAAAAATATTCAGGAGGAGCTGTACTTTGCCCCAAAGAAGAAAAGAGCTGCATAAATATTTAATAAAATTAAAGACAACATTGCTGTATGCCCTTAAGGTTCTGTGCTTGTTCATTAACTTCTGGTAAATGTATATTAAAACCTTGTGCGCTGCCCACCTTCCTTCTCATGAGCCCCAGGGTTTGCATAAGTTAAAGAAATAATCAAGTCCAGCTGCTGTGCTGTCGTTCTCAGGAAAGCTATCTTGACAGAGTAAATAAAGAAGTAGGAAGAGGGAAAAGAAAGATCAGTAAGCAATTCTGAGTTCATTCTGCCATTCTCTCTGTCAAAAAAGGCCAAGCTTTTCTTTTTTAAAATGACTGTGAGGGTTGGAAGAAATCACCCTTGACCTTGACTTGTGAGCATTTGTTGAATTGTGACCCTGGATTACACTTTATGCCCCTGAAATTCAGATTAGCCTCATATCTAACAGCAGAAAACTGATATCATTGCAACATGAGGCAGGCAGGGGCAAAGGCTCTATGACCAAATAAGAATGAGAACAGTTGTCACATCTTGTGCTGTAGGGCTCCTACAGACATTTGTTCCTTCCGCACAGCTCTCAAAAGACAGGCACGATCACACCTAGTAGCATAGGATGCACTGTAAACAGAACAAGCCTCCAAAATTACTTACCGGAGAAGACTGGAGTCAGTATTTAGGACCTGCTGGTCACTGTAGTCACACAAAATAGACAGCCAGTCCCCCTCCTTTCTCTGGCTCTCCATAGGATGTGCTCCATTCACACATAAGAGAGACCAGTTGGTGTTTCCAAGAACAACTGATGATTGTGAACCCAGCCAGAAGGGCTTAGTAGATATCTTTCTTTCCAAAAGCACCAAATGAAAGAGTAGGAGCTGTGTCTCTAACTGTAGGTATGAACAGTAGAGGCATATCTCCATCACATCCCCCGTCTAGAGCCTTATTCTAGTCAGCAGAGAAGAGGTGCTTCTCAGTACCTCCCATTCTCATGTGAACATTCAAAAGAAGGCTGATGAATCATATCCTAGAATAATACGTATCTTGCCATGGACTAAAGAACTACCTCATCCTTTAGAAGTCAAAAGTCAGAGCAGATGAGTACACCTCTCCTCTTTGAAAATCATCATTAAGATAAATTGAGCTTAACACCCCATTAACAACACTGTTAGCATTTCAGAGTCGATTTTTTTTTTTAATTACAGTTGCCCCATACCTTCTTCCAATCAGCCCTGCAAATTAGCATCAAATCTTACCCTTAGTGTGAAGCTAGTTCTTCTGTTTCTCCACTAGCAATGGAGGCAACTATACAATTAGAAGTTAGTTGGCAGTGCAGGGTCTGAAAAAAAAGCAGGTTGCTGTCCTCTAACTGCATCTCCTCTGCAGGACTGACAAGGTTAACAGCAATATTCTCTCATGTTAGTGGGAAAATTAAGCAAAAATGATACCAAACGTATGCAAGGAGCAGGTCAATTAAATGAAAAGGTGCATTTTGATGCAAACACTTTGAGGTAGAAAAGCATTTAAGGCCAATTTAGCTACTGCATTTTTCCACTTAGAGCTCAGAAAATGCAAGCTTCACTGTGAAATCATAAAGCTGGTGAGGCACAAAGCAAAGAGCAAACTCATAAGCCTCTCCAGAGATTAGTGCTTGGTGCAACTCAGAGGCATATGCCAATGCCAAGGGCAGATACTGCAGGGCAAGATACTTAGTTCATCCTGTAAGTTCTCATGATGAGAACAAAGGGAAAGATCTCCTGAGTCAAGCTAAGGAGTCTCAGATGTAATTTTGGCATTAGGAACAAATTAAGCATCCATCCAGATAAGATGAAAATCTCTGCTCTATTTCCCTGAACAACCCACAGAGACAAACTACTCCAATATTCAATAAATCACTCTTGTCTATATTTTTATTCATTTTTTCTGTATTTCGCTGTGTTCACTATCTGAAAAGAATGGAGTCTCAGCTAGCCTAGGTCCAAATAAGTGTGCAGACCTTGTGCCTCACATTTCTTCAAGATGAATTCAAAGATAAGTGAAGTTTTCATGAATCACTCTGATACCAAATCAGACACTGATCCTGATAAACTGCTATAAAAACGAAAATCAGTTTTCTCAGGGTTATTTTCAACCTCATTTAAATGACGTTCTGATCATGCAGGCTCAAACATCACAGCTACTGACAGTCTTAAATCCTTCAAGTATTGCCCCTCATGGGTTCCTCCTAGGATATTCTTGTACAGAGATCCTGGACTGTTATATTTCTCTAACTCCTGTCCCTGAGCATACAAGCAATATCAAAGAGCGGTTCATTCTTTCTCTGTTTATATTTTTAAGCTGCTTTCAAAAGGACCTTAGAGCAGTTCAGAAATAAAAGCGCCATTAAATTAGAAATACCAATATTTATGCAAAACAAGAGGCTACATCTGACAGGGTGGGCTGTACCGTCACACTACTGAGACATTTTCCAGGATTTATCAATAAAACACTGCTAAAAAAGCAACAAACAGTTCCCCAGAATTCAAAGGAATAATAATGTAAAATGTCTAAGTTTTTCTAGCTTTCTCCCAAGGTATTCAATGACCTTTGAAGTGAGTATAGAGAAAATTTCCTTTTCCTACTGTAAAGGACATGCTTTGGACCAAAGAGAATAGTACTGGCTGCCACTCTTTTAAAAACGATGGACGTAAGAATGTCAATCAGTACTTGCATTTTTCTGCTTCTGAATTTCAGGCTTGAACTTCTTAAAGAGATTAACAAAACTCCCCTGCAAACAATAGGGACGCATCTCTCACATGGCAGACATGGGAATCACATTTATGCCACATGGTAAAGTCAAATCCATGAAGCTGTATGGGACTCAGTTTCACCATCAGTTTTTGTCCAAGCAGTAGTTCAAACACTGCCAATGCTACAAGGAGAGGCTCTGCAAAATTTAGCAAAATCACACACTCACCATTCAAAGTCCCCTTGACCACAGACACATGGTTCAGACACCACAGTTTGGGAATAGTCTCGACCCAGGGAACACTGAGATCCAGGCTTGCGTTTTTTATAGATCTTCCTCTCTCCCATGACACAAGGTTCCCCCTTTGGCAGCCAAGGATAAAGAGGAGAAAGAAAAGCAGAGAGTTGTAGTAGCACCTGGGCCCTAAACCATGCATTTTAACAAGGAAACAAAAGACAACAAAAGCATGTATTTACCACCGGGAGAGTTGAGAGCTTAGAGTCTAGCTGCCTTTTGTGACTTTGCAAACACAAGAAGCACCTTGAGAGTACCCACAAGTACTCTGTGTTCAGCACCTGAGTTGGGATGCTAGACACAGTGTGCCCATAATGCCTGAGTATGCAAGTCATCACCTGGTTATGTCATATTTCAGAAGGCACCCGTCATGTCTCTAGTCCTATGAATTATCCTGAGAAGACAATGGGAATGTACCTCAAGGTTTATTCCATGTATTAGATAACACTGACAATGGGAAGAACTGCTTGAGTCTGAAACCAAAAATCAAGCTGTCAGACTCAGGAGTCCTGGCTCCCCTCTTCTTCCTCTGATAGACCTGGCTTCACCGCAGGCTTCAAATAATTTTGATGTCATGTTACATTCGGCTTTTTGCACACACAGTTTTTCAAGAGCACTACTGTGAATAGCTTGTCTAAAAGAAACATTTGACATTTTGGTGAGTTGTTATAAGCAAAATTTTCTCTGAGGCAGAAATAATTCATCTACATAAAAGTAAGAATAAAAAGACAGCATCTAATTGAAATATTTCTCTTTCCCATTAATAGTGATTCCCAAGATGGCTGCCTGGCCACACACGTCCTCCCTTTTCTTTCATTTATATTTCTTTCATGTATTCTTTTCTATGACTTTAGTCATCTGATACATCCTTGCCTTATTAACGTTCATTTCTAATTCATGGATTTCATACAGGAAAATCACAGTGCCAATAGCTCTGACTTCAGTTTAGTTCCCCTGCAGGGAGTAGGACATCACACTGGTGGCCAGTAACCTATAACGAATCTTCAGAGGGCATTGAGCTCCCTCAGTTCTAGTGGCTTCAGGATCTAAGTACATCCAGGATTAAAATAAGACAGAATGTATGAAAAGAAAAGTATCTATCATTGAGCAAAATAAAATAATTCAGTTTTCTCTAGTGCCTTTTATTCAAGGACTCCCCAGAGTTTTACAGACATCTGCAGGACCTGAAAGATGAATAAATGTTTTTATTTTCATTTTTGAGTATGGAAAATAGAGGCAAAGTGAAAGAAAATTATTTTTCTGAGTCACTGACAGAGCTACAAAGAGTTCAATGTCTCCTACAATTCAATCACAAGGTGAGGTTTTACATTGCCCTGAGCACTGAGGGCGGAAAGATCCATCTGGTAAAATGGAATATCTTCATACAAAGAGAAGTGAACAATGTCCCAAACTTGCCTGGAGAAGACTGACCCCATGTTTATTTATGTGTATATTTCAGGGGAAATGAAGTATCAACAGGTTAGAATTGTGATTTGATGTATGTAAAAAACATGCTCTGCTGAAAAGAACATGTATATTCCTACCTGGAAACACGGAGTATCAG
>JANHGO010000012.1:16332303-16365726 GCA_024606505.1 Aquila spilogaster
GTGTTATCATTATTAGTTTCTTCTTTTTATATTCTATTAAACCGTTCTTATCTCAACCCACGAGTTTTACTTCTTTTACCAATTTTCTCCCCCATCCCACTGGGTGGGGAGGAGTGAGTGAGCGGCTGCGTGGTGCTTAGTTGCTGGCTGGGGTTAAACCACAACATCAGAGAAAGAGAGAGAAAGACAGCAAGAAACCAACACATCCCATCCTAAGATAACTGAGACAGGTGACATGAATCATCTTCTGCAAATATCCACCCCTGTACCCTGATGATAGAGAGTCTAGATGACTAGTTTCAGCTAGACATGTAACTTCAGGATGGCTGAATTTATACAGGTTGAGTCCCACACCGAGGACTGATAGTTTTTGTCTAATGTCAGTCAACACGGAGATAGAGCCTGGATACACAGAAGAATGAAGTAGATGATGGAAAATCCCTTCTAGGTTTACTGTCAATGACAGCTATTAAACGAAGGAGGGAACAACAGATGAGAGATTCCAGCATTGCAGGAATTGTCTAGAGGTAGCAGCTGCACTGTTTTAATTTAAATCATGCTTTAAACTACTGTAGTTGAACTGTAGAAATGTCTGTTATTTCAGGTTTTTGGAGCCTTACTTTATACTTGTCCCCAGCTGACTAAAAGTAACACAAAACAAGGCTAATTTAAACAGAGCTAAAGCCCACTGCAGTGATTTCACTAAACTGAAATAAAACTACACCTCAGATTAAATCTCTGTACCTTTCTACATATATATAAGATGTGTTGGCCCAAGTAATTTCCTTTAATGAAAGGTCTCCACTGTATTCACTATGGGTGAAGAAGATACCACCACCTTTTGCAGCCCAAAACTGAAACAAATCCCCAGATATATTGAGGATAAGAGTGAGATTCCAAAGTTAAAAAAAAAAAAAAAAATCAAAAAATCCCTGCTCCTAAATTTAACTGGGGTTTGGTTTGTTTGTTTGTTTGTTTTTAAATAGGAAATTCAGAAGTATTTCATGGCCATCTCATAAACCCCATTATAGCTGTAAATGCACAGGGTCAGGATCAAAGCTAATGTGCAGTCCCAGTACATACTGATCTAAGGGAGGGAAGCAACCGTGTAACTCACAGCCAGTTCTGATGTACCTCCAATCCCTTCACAGCCAGCTCAAATCCTGCAGGGTCCTACATCTACTGGGCTCACTGAAAAAGACCACTGAACTCACGGATTTCACTAAAGCCTCTGGGCCAGGTATTGCACAAAACAAACCATGACTTACTAGAAAAACTGTACAGATCAGACAAAGGGAAAAGGTTGCTTGGGACAACCACACCTGTGACAGCCCCTAAAAGTTTTAGAGTTGACAGCACGAGCTTTCCTCTGAGCAGCAGTTTCCAAGTTTACCTGTGTGCGGCAAAACACATGGCTTGCAGCCTAAATTCTGACTATGAATGTCACATCCATAAGTGATTTTTCATATAGTCCAAACATATTCATACATAGCACAGATCCATTTTGGATCATGACTTCTTATCATCCTGGGACAGTCAGGATAAAGGCAGAATATTGGCTGGATCATGGAAGAAGAGGTCCTTACATCAGGATTAAATAGCTCACAGGCTGTTCTAACCCAAATGATCAGCAACTGAGACCAAAGGTGCACAACAAAGGCTCCTGCAGAGATAGAAACATCTATGAAAGGCAAGAGGTCCCAGTTCTTGCCTCCCACTAACTCCAAACTCACGGGAGCTGCTGTCTCACTGGCAGTTCCCATGAGCCCTGTGTAAGTGGCAATCATGGTACTGACACAGGCAGGACGCTGTGTTCTGCTACTGGTCCCAGTCCTGAAAATGCACCTGATCTTGTCCTTTGGATGGAAACCTGGGAGCACAGACAAGAAGCCAGACTACACCAAAGCAGGTCCCCTGTGCAGATAAGCAGGACCGCAGCATGCCCCACAGACTTTATCTTCCTGATAGGCTATGCCTGCATTAACAAATCAGTGTGTAGGAAGGGTATTTTTCAGATGCAAATTTGCCTTGAGTGTATACTTGGAGTCTTCAGGTACACACCCATATAATTAGGGTTATTACATGTAGTTTTTGAAATAAGGATATTTGGTTATATACCAGGACAATATGTTAGATCGCTCTCCTTTCTTGCTCCATCATTCCTATTCCACAGGAGCCAGGGGAGTTTTGTCTATTGACTTGATCAGGGCACCATTTTCACTTCTGTCCTACTAGGACATTAAAAATACAGTATAAACCAACAAGAGAACATAAAGAACTAGAAGTGGTAGTGACACTAAAACCTATCTATAATATTGAGTAACCAATAACATCCTTTTGACAGAGAATTTTTTAAGTCACTCTCAAAAATTCTCTAGCAGGGGTAAAATTACACTCTTGGGATATTCAGTTATTTGATAGAAAGGCTCCCACAGCTTGTTAAACCTTTCAGAACCACTTCTCAAGGGAATGTACTAAGACCACAAGTTCATCTCTCATGGAAGACAGTGAACAGAGGATAAAAAATTGATCTGGGCTGGATTTATCACTGGTGACCTCAGGCTGAAACCTCTTGCACCCATCATGGCAGCTCCTCCCTCATGCCTTACAATTCTTTTCTATTTCCTCCTTGCTTCTCCAATACGGTTCTATCTTAAATGAGAAGGTTTGAAGTGGAGAAGCATGAACAGATTTTTCATGACTAAACAGTAGCAATGATCTTTCTACCCAATTATGAGAGTTGGGTCTTCAATGCAAAGCCTGCCCATCACACTAATGTTTTCTTTCTCCATTCCATACCTCTGTATCCAGTATATAAAATACTAAAACAAGTGTGCTAGCCCCACACATGATGTCAGATACTGTGGAGTTTATGAATGTAAATTAAAATAGAAATGGAGGCATTTCAAATGGAAAAAAAAGTCATTGCTCTCCATATATATTCAAAAGGCACGTTTTATTGCTTTAAGCCTCGTAAACTACCAAAAGGGAATGAGCTAGTGGCTGTCGTAAAGACTGGAGCTCTGTGTACTGAAATCAGTGAGCAGGCAAAGGGTAGTGGAATGGGGTGGAGAGGAGTATTGCCATGGAACAGCCATTCAAAGTCATCTCCCCATCAAGACTAGCCTGGGACAGCTTTCCTGCCTGGAAGCCGCACTAGCAAAGTGACAAAAACTGCAGAGACAGAACAGTGGTTGAAATTTTGGCCTTCTGAAGTTAAGTGCCAAACTCCCACTGATTTCAGGAGGGCTACATTTCATCCAACATATGCTTGGGGCAGGGGGACTGCAGTGTACATACACAATGTATTTTTATTCTTCTAATGAAGGTCTCAAATTGTTTGCATAAGAATATGACATGGATGTAGCTATCTCTTTCTATAAACACGGTTTAGCAATCTTCTAACAGATGTGCAGAGCTCCAATACTTGCTCAGGCTTGTTCTTTGAATAGTCACTGCTTGCCTTCTCAGCTCACTGCAATTACAACCCTGTTACAAAGCCTCGCCATCACCTTGTAATTACTGAAAGAGCGAAGCTGTGAGGTGGCATAAACAGAAGAGAAGGGAACAGAACTGTTCAGTAACTGGAGCTGCCACATAAACAACCATTTAGGCTTGAGGGGAGTTTATGTACCCTTCAGAGGCGAGCTGGGGATGAACGGAAAAGGTCAGGTGCAAAAACAGATTCATAGCTCTGGTTTAGAACACAACTCCATACAACAGCAATTTGGCAGTCTATTATTTCTTTGTGCTCAAACTTGGATTAAAAAAAGGTAAAAAAAGGTGCTTATTTCCCTATGTTCCCCTGCACATATATACAGTCTAAATCACAGTCCAGCCCCATATTTCTAAAAACACAGCAAAATCATCAGTTGTTCTGCATTTCTTTGTCCGTTATCATTATCATGCACATATTCTGAATTACCACTGTGAAAAATATTACTAAAGCTAAATCTGTAAATCCTGAGAAAATTAGTTTTCAATTAACTATGATAAAGTCTTCATTTACCATTGGACAGCATAAAGGTCAGTCACACCAATATATTGAGGGTGTGTACTAGAAGGTAGAAAGGAACTGATGGCTAATCACAAAGTTGATAATAGGAGGGCTTGTCAGACTGCTGTTTGGCTCAGAAAGTGAATGTAGACATAGGTGAAAAACAACACACCAGGAAACAGACTGACCAGAGAAGGTGGAAGGAGACAGGAATGAAACTGTATGACAGCAATGTATGTAATAATTAGGACTTCTACAGAAATTATTTCTTCCAACTAACAAGGAATAGTTTGATAACAATTCATCTCAGGTTCACACTGAAAGACTGGGATACTTTTGCCCAAAATCTCAGTGTTGGGTCTTTTTTTCTTCTCCTCTTAAAATGTCTATTCTTTTAAGAAACAAACTCAACACACAGCTCTCTGTGGAATAAACCGTTCACCCACAAAGACATGTTCTTGGAAATCCCCTTCCTTAGAAAAAAAATTGTTTCGATGAAATGTTTTTCTAACTACCCTTATTTTTCAACAAAGGATGTAGAGTGAACGTCCTCACATATTTATTCAGCTGCCGGTTCAATCTCTAAAGCCTTGTAAAGACTCCACTCTTCAGCTGCCTTATTCCCCATCTGTTTATCATTCTTTGTGCGCAGCAGTTCCGCTTGAGTTCCTTAATAAATTACTACTAGATTCCTAATTTTTAGATTATGTCTGTTCTTTTCTGAACTCCCACTCAGAGTGTCTATACAAATCGTCTTACCATGTCAAGTCTGCAGAATATAAAAGAATTAGCCAGGTAGACAAGAAATCCACTTTGTGTAAAAGCAAAGCATGCATGAACCTCTGAGGAAGTATGTGAAGAGGCCCTGTCAGATTAGTGTGGTCCCAATGAAACATGTAGTTACTGTAAAAGAATTTAAATTAATAGAAGTGTGTGTGTTTAAAAAAAAATAACAGGGTATCAAGAGAAAAAACTTCTCCATGGCAGTATGCTCAGATTTACAACAGCTTCTTGTGTTCTTGAAGGTCTAAGTTGCCAATGCAGGCTACTCCTGGGACTGGGAGGGGAAGGAACACTAGACTTGCACTGTTTCTAATATGATTTCCCCAGAGACCTAATGCTGCTTGTTGTCAGAGCAGGATACTTAGGAGACAGGCATCTAGTCTGTCCTGTTGTGTTATTCTTATGTTCGTGACCATGACGTGTCTGGCTCCCAGCTGCCTCCAGGTACTGTCCCAAAATGAAGTACACAGGACAGAGTAGATGACAAAATGTACTTGTGGTTCTCCAACACCACCTCACTCCCTAGCTGCCCCTCCTGAGACACCCAAAGATGTTAGAAGTGAGGTTGTGAGTTGACCCTTCTGGTTAACCAGAAAACAGATGTAACACAATCCATTGTGAGAAAATCACTGCTGGACCTCCAATGACACCTTCCATGGGCAGCCAGAAGCCAGCAGGGGAATGCAGCAGCTGCAAACACAACAGGGCTTTTTGTGGTGCAGTCACATATACCCCTAAACACCAAATCAAATCACAGACCAGAAGAGGCATAAGATCATTTGAAAAACCCTCATGTCAGCCTGAATACATACCAAGTGCCTTCTTTAGCTATCCAACCCTCCAGTGAGCCACAAGCCTTGGTGACACAGGCTGCACCATACATGTTGGCTAACCAGAGGGGTACCTGGCTCAGAGAGATCACCAGAAGTGCCTCAATATTTTGATGCTTCAGGCACCATCATGGCCTGGTATCACTTACACTACTGTTGGCTATAGAGGGAATCGTACCAATAAATAAATAAAATAGATATGGGCTGAGGAGCATAGAGGTGGTTTGAGGAGGCTCAATTCCTACTGCAAAACAATAATGTCCCTCGCTGCTCCCCATAAGTCTGAAAATGTTTCCTACTGTTCTTAACCTTTCCCAGCAAAGCTTCAGCTAAAGCTTTTCATCCCAGAAACAGAATTATTAGGCATAGAGACACCATTTCTGCCTCACAAACTCCATAAACTGCAGTTCACTGGAGGCAGCAAGAAACCAGTGGGGAAATATATTTTTGACCAGATCTATCTTGCTTCAGCATTGGTTTCATCATCACTGATAGACAAGATAACCAGCCAAATACTCCCCTGGCTTGACCCAATATGATTTCTTTGGATGCTTCGTATATAGCCATCTTCCATTAATTCTCCGAAATCTCAGGTGTTCATCATTTCATGACACCACCTGATCACTATTTTCCTCTCAGCAGCCTGACAGGTGAAGGAAAAGAATGCCAGTCCTGCCACGCAGTGAAAGCTTTGCTGAGACCACTAACACACCTCTTCCATAAGGATGACGAAGGTGGCATTGTGCCCCTGCTCCGTGACCAACTTTCCATCAGTAGTGAGGATGTGCAGTCCCCGAGGTGCTTTTCCAGGGCATTTCTCCATCTTGGCCATGTACTTCTCTCGCAAGCCATCTGTGCAGTTGTTAGACACAATCCTTCGGTACCTGGCGAACAGTAACAAAAGGAGATTGGGCTCAAGCGGTGGGCGGAAAAGTTCCTTTGTTTTGTTTTTGTTTTGTTTCTCCATATTAATGTATGTATTTTTTCAAAGGCTAACTGCCTGCATGGTTCCCTCACTGAAAGGAAGAATCAAAGAAACCTAATGCTTTATTACATTGGAGAAAGCCAAACAAATCACAATCCAACCTTCTCCAGAGATTTTCAGCAGTATCGCTGAGAACAGACACACATTGTGGAGGTGAATTACTCTTCACTGCTAAAAGGCAGAGAACTCCTTCAACTCCCCATGCCTGTAGGACTGCACCCTGCATCCCAGCTTTTTAGTTATGATTTTATTACATTTTTGTCTGCCTCTGCTCTGCTAGAAGGCCCTTGGAATGATCCGCCAAGAGCTTTGTCCAGTCCAATTTTAAAATGATTCAAGGAATGGGTTTTTCTCTTGGCTCTTCTTGGGAGAGGTTAGCCAACTAGCAAGACACTTGGTTATTCCCAGTGTTGTTGAGGGGGATTAACACTTTCTAGTAATTTCACAGTAAAAATACAGGATTGGTTAAGAAGACACAGACCCCAACTATTTTCTTCTTCTTCTCTGTCAAGAAGGCTACAAACAATCATACTGGCCAGGGCTCCTGTAACTATATTCCATACTTATAGAAACCTTTCAGCTGAAAGGGGGTCTCTGAAGTTAAGTGGCTCCAGACTCCCAGCAGCCCCTCACTTTGTTCAGCCACTCGCATCAACCAGCCATGAACAACCCCGTCATAACAATTGAGCATGCAGGACCCATGACTCAGAAGCAGCCTTGCAAAGTCTTCACGGCCTGCACTGCCTGAGAAGTAACATCACAATTTTGCACCAGCCAGTGCAACCAGAGTTTCAGAGTATCTCCCAAATGACAGAATAGCATTTGCAAAGTGATACTACCATAATAAACCAACACTTGCCATCTGTTCTGGGTAAAACCAAAAGAAACCAGCATATGTAGCTTGTCTGAAATCGCAAGGCATTGTATATACAAAGTGAAAATGGCGGGGGTGGGGGGGGGGGAAAGAGGCTAAAAATTGCTCATTTGAGCCTTGCCAGAAGCTGTATAAATAGGGTCTGTAAGATAGGAAGAAGTTCAATGAAAAACAATGTGAAATACCTTGAACCTGTCCTTTTAAATGTTCAGGTGTCTCTCAGATAGACCTTCTTGATTCGTGTTTTAATTTTGCAGCAAAGGGGAGCTCCAAGTCTAGGCTCCAGGGATCATACATCACTTGATAGCAATATAATATCTACATGTCACTTATGTTAATGTGCTTCTCCCTGTCTCTAAGGAATGAGGCAATGTTCCATACAGATGCTGCTGCAAACATTACCTCACGAATAAGACTGGAAAAGAGCCAGGTGGGATGCAGAGAAAAAAGAACCATCCAGGTTCTCTTGTCTACTGCAAGGTCACCAAAACCAGAGAGATTCACTTACCCAGTGCTGTTCAAGTAGCTTTGACCAATGCTGCAATCCTTGGACAGGGAGGACGGGCTGAACCAGAAGGCTGGGACGCACTGGTTGTTGCTGTGCCTCTCGTATCCATAGTCACTACAGAGACAAGTCATGAGTGCATCACTGTACCCATTCACTAGATTTAGCTCACAGTTTTAGGTGATGTTTTTGTTCCCCAAAGCATGTGTGTGTTGGTGGGTCTCTGCTGGATGGCACGACATCATGGATTGGGCTCATCCAGAAACAAAGTGCTTGGTTAGTTTGAGAGGCAGGAACACAGTTCACAGAAGGTATGTGATACCTGACAACACCAGAACTACCAACCTTGCAGAGCACTGGAGGACTTGTGTTTCATTTGGTAACAAAAAATGGGCAGAGATTCAGAAAGAAAACTGTATTGTTAATGTCTTTTCTTATTAACCTCAAATAATTTCACTTGTTGGGTTCATTTGGTTTGCTTGCTTTTTGCAGTCTTTGCTTTCAGAACAAACCAGACTAATTCCAAGATCTAATGTATCTTTTTTCCAATGAAGCAGTTTGGAATATAAAACACCAGGAGCACTTCCTGAACAACTAGCCAAGGTATGTATATTTATGTATGTTAATGGCCTCCCTGCTCTCTGACTGAGCTATGACTGGCCTGAAAGAAAAATATTGCCAATGTGTTTCCAACACTAAACTAAAACAACACAGCCGACTTGGTAGTCTAAGGATTACATGGTATTGTGTCACATGGGGAAGGTAATCCAGGGTATTGATGCTTCCTTGGACCACCAAAGAGTGGAACTGTACACAACCACATGCAAGACTTCTTTTTACAGCTGCCTTTGCATGCCAATACAATGATGAAGCAATAGGATTAATTCAAAGCTTTCCATAAGTTTTAATAGGCTCTGGATCAGGTTTCTATGCATAGCCTTTATTGCCAGGCTGGATTCAAAGGGCAAATAAAAAGAGACTCTGGATTTTTGCCTGAAGCAGGTTAACAAATGCCAACAAACTAAACCTCTGTGGAAACACAAACACTACAGAAGCCACTGCCTTGAAAGCTCTCTGTGCCCTTTAGGACACTGAGCTTTATCCTTTCCCTACTCAAGAGTCTGAACTGCCAACAGAAAGTCTCTAGGAAGAGCTTTGGTGAGACAAAATTGTGCTATGTCCCCAGTGACCCAGGCTGCTACTGTTCCTTTTTTGGAGGGCAAAAATTCTGCAAGCTACTTTAAAAGGTTCGGAGATTCCCTAATGCTCTTTTTCTCAACATTCAATTTAATCATTCTCAGTGGGTCCGACCTGCACAGTCAAAAATGCCTAGCAGTGACTTGGTAATTAAAAATATTCAGGAGGAGCTGTACTTTGCCCCAAAGAAGAAAAGAGCTGCATAAATATTTAATAAAATTAAAGACAACATTGCTGTATGCCCTCAAGGTTCTGTGCTTGTTCATTAACTTCTGGTAAATGTATATTAAAACCTCGCATGCTGCCCACCTTCCTTCTCATAAGCCCCAGGGTTTGCATAAGTTAAGGAAATAATCAAGTCCAGCTGCTGCGCTGTCTTTCTCAGGAAAGCTATCTTGACAGAGTAAATAAAGAACCAGGAGGAGGGAAAAGAAAGATCAGCGAGCACTTCAATAACAATTCTGAGTTCCTTCTGCCATTCTCTGTCAGAAAAAGGCCAGGGCTTGCTTTTGGAAATGACTGCGAGGGTTTGCAGGAGTCACCCCTGATCTTGACTCACGAGGACTTGTTGAACTGGGGCCCTGGATCATGATTTATGCCCCTGAAATTCATATCAGCCTTATATCTAACAGCAGGAAACAGATAGCACTGCAACGTGAGGCAGACAGGAGCAAGGGCGTTGTGACCGAACGGGAGGGAGCACAGCCCTCACAGCTTGTGCTGTAGGGCTCCTGCCGTCATTCGTCCTGTCTGCACAGCTCTCGAAGGCAGGCGTCATCACACCTGGTAGCGTGGGATGCTCTGTGACCAGAACCAGCCTCCAAACCTAATTACTGGGGAAGCAGAGGGCCTGTCTGTTGGGACCTGCTGGTCAGTATACTCACACAACGCCAGCTGCAGGCCCTCCTCCTTTCCCTGACGCTCCACAAGACCTGCTCAGTTCACACACAAGAGACAGGCCAGTCAGTGCTTCCAGGAACAACTGGCAATTGTGAACCCAGCCAGAAAAGGCTGGGTGGACATCTTTCCTTTTCAAAAGCACCAAGGGAAAGAGTAGGAGCTGTCCTTCCAACTGTAGATACCTGCAGTGGGGACATATCCCCATGAGCTCCCTGCCTAGGGCGTTCTTCTAGTCAGCGGAGAGCAAAGGCACTTCTCAGCACCTCCCCTTCCCATACCGACACCCAAAAGAAGGCAGATGAATCATATTCTAGAATAACCTGTATCTTGCCACTGACTAAGTACCTGTCTCATCCTTTAGAAGTCACAAGTCAGAGGAGATGAGTCCACTCTTCCTCTCTGAAAATCACTTTTAAGATAATCAAGCTTGGTGCCCCATTTCCAGCACCGCTAGTATTTTCTTTGAACTGATTGCCCCACACCTTCTTCCAGTCAGCCCCGCAGACTAGCATCAAAACTCACCCTTAAACTGAAGCTGGTTCTTCTGATTCTCCATCACCAGCTATAACAATTCTGCAATTGGAAGCCAGTTGACAATCCTGTTGGCAGTGCAGAGTTTGAAACAAAAGCCACCTTGCTGTCCTCTAACTGCATTTCCTCTGCAGGACTGACAAGGTTAACAGCAATATTCTCTCATGGTAATGGGAAAGTTAAGCAAAAATGATACTGAATGTGTGCAAGGAACACATCGATTGATTGAAAAGGTGCATTCTGATGCAGACCCTTTTTAAGGCAGAACAGCACTTAAGGCCAATTTAGCTACCACAGCTTTCCACTTACAGCTTAGAAAAGACAAGCTTCGCTGTGAAAATAGAAAGCTGGTGAGGCACAAAGCTGGGGAAAAAAAAAAAAAGAGCAAATTCATAAGCGTCTCTGGAGATTGGTGCTTGATTCAGCAGCTCAGAGGCATACGCCAATGCCAAGGGCAGATACTGCAGGGCAAGATAGTTTGTTCATCCTGCAAGTTCCCATGATGAGAACAAAGGGGAAAGATCTCCTGAGTCAAGCTAAGGAGTCTCAGATGTAATTTTGGCATTAGGAACAAATTAAACATCCACCCAGATAAGATGAAAATCTCTGTTCTATATCCCTGAACCTCTCTCTTAGAGCCAACCTACTCCAATATTCAAGAAAACACTTTGTTCTACATTTTTTATGCATTTTTTGCCTCATTTCAATGTGTCCATGTTCTAAAAAGAATTGTGAGTCTCAGCTGGCCTAAGTCCAAATAAGTGTGCAGATCTCATGCCTCACACCTCTTCAGAAAGAATTCAAAGGTAAGTGAAGTTTTCAGGAATCACACTGATACCAAATCAGACACTGATCCTGATAACTTACTATAAAAATGAAAATGTTTTCTCAGCTGATCTGCTTTCAGGGTATTTTGAACTCCATTTAAATGAAGTTCTGATCATTTAAGCTCAAACATCACAGCTATTGACAGTCTTAAATCTTTGAAATATTGCCTTTCACAGGTTCCCTGTAGGAATTCCTTGTGCAGAGATTCTGACTGTTATGCATTCTTCCATCTCCTATCCCTGATTGTCAAACAATATCAAGCAGTGGTTCATTTTTTCCCTGTTTTATTTTTAAGCTGCTTTCAAAGTGACCTTAAAGCAGTTTGGAAATTATGGCCCCATTAAATTAGAAACACCAATATTTATGCAAAGCAAGTAGGTACATCTGACAAGGGTGGGCTGTACAGTCATGTCACAGAAGCCCTTTCAGAAATTTCTCAATAAAACATTGCTAAAAAGCAACAAATGCTTCCCTGGAATTCAAAGGAATAATGATAAAAATGTGCATGTTTTGCTAGCTTGCTCCCTAGGTATTCAATGACCTTGGAAGTGAGGACAGAGAAATTCCCTCTTTCTCCTGTAAGGGACATGCTTTGGACCAGAGAAGAGTCATGGCTGTCACTCTTCTAGAATGATGGACAAAAAAATGTCAATCAGTACTTGCAATTTTCTGCTTTTGAATTCCAGTCTTGGATTTCTTATGGAGATTAACAGATCTCTCCCACAGATGAAGGGGACACCTCCTTCACACAACAGGTATGGGGATCATGTCTATGCTATATGGTACGATCACAGCCACAAAGCTGCATGAGACCCAGTTTCTCTGCAAGGTTTTCTGTCTGGGTGGTAGCGCAGTCACTGACAATGCTACAAACACAGTCCTTGCAAAAGTCCCCAGAGCCACATACTCACCACTCAAAGTCCCCTTGACCACAGACACATGGTTCAGACACCACAGTTTTGGAATAGTCCCGACCTAGGGAACACTGGGCTCCAGGCTTGCGTTTTTTATAGATCTTCCTCTCTCCCATGACACAAGGCTCCCCCTTCAGCAGCCAAGGAACAAGAGAAGAAAGAAAAACAGAGAGCTGTAGTGGCAGCTGGGCCCTAAATGGAGCATTTTGTCAAAAGACGCAAAAGGCAATGAAAGCAAGCAATTACCACTGGGAGAGTTGGGAGCTAAGGGTCTAGCTCCCTTTTGTGGCTTTGCAAACTCAAAAGCCACCTTGGGAGGACCCAGGAGAGCAGTGTGTTCAGCACTGAGTTGGGATGCTAATGACAATGTGCCCAAAATGCCTGGGTGCCTAAGCCATCACACCCACTTATGCCACACATCAGAAGGCATCCACCAATGTATCTAGTCCTACGAATTATCCTGAAAAAGCAATGTGGATGTACTCCAGGGTTTCTTCCGTATGTCAGATGAAATCTGCTATGGGAAGAAGTGCCCAAGCCTGAAACCCAGGGCAGGGACAAAATCTAGGTGTGGAACCCAGGACTCCTGGCTCCCCTCCTCTTTCCTTGATAGACCTGGCTTTGTTATAGACCTCAAATAATTTTGATGGTGTGTTATACTGGGCTTTTTGAACACAAAGGTTTCCAAGAGCACTACTGCGAGTAGCTAATCTAAAATAAACGTTTGACATTTAGGTGGGTTTCTATAAACAGAATCTTCTCTGATGCAGAAATAATTTGTCTGCATAGAAGTAAGAAAAAAAGACAATACCTAATTGAAATACTTCTCTCTCCCATTAACAGTGATTCCCAAGATGGCTGCCTGGTTACACACATGTCTTTGCTTTTGTTTCATTTAAATTATTTTAATTTATTCAATTCTATGACTTCAGTTATCCAATACATCCTTGCCAAATTAATGCTTATTTCTAATTCATGGATTTCATTCAGGAATATCACAGCCAATAGTTCTGGTTCTAGTTATGTTGCCCTGCAGGGAGTGGGACATCATACTGGTGGCCAGTAACCCATAAGTAATCTTCAGAGGGTATTGAGCTCTCTCAGTTCTAGTGGCTTCAGGACCTAAATATATCCAGCATGAAAATAAGCCAGAGTGTATGAAAAGCAATGTATCTTTGAACAGAATGAAATAATTTGGTCTTCTCTGGTGTCTTTTATTCAAGGGCTCCCCAGAGTTTTACAGACACCTGCAGGACCTGCAGGATGAATAAATGTTTTTATTTTCATTTTTGAGTAGGGAAAATAGAGACAAAGTAAGAGAAAATTATTTTCATGAGTCACTGACAGAGCTACAAAGAGTTCAGTGTCTCCTACAATTCAGTCACAAGGTGAGGTTTTACATTGCCCTGAGCACTGAGGGCAAAAAGATCCAGCTGGTGCAATGGAATATTTTCATACAAAGAGAAGTTAACAATCTCCCTAACTTGCCTGGAGAAGACCAGCCCTGTGTTTATTCATGCACACGCTTCAGGGGAAGTAAAGCATCAACAGGTTAGAACTGTGACTTGATGGATGCAAAAAATCCATATGCTCTGCTGAAAAGAACAAGTACATTCCTACCTGGCAACACAGAATATGGGAAAAGGAAGTCCCATCATCCCCTCCCTACACACCGGGAATACCTGATTGTGCAGATGCCAGGTTTGGTAGTCATCTTTGTTACACCTTCGGCTGAAGACAGACTTGTAGTCCACCTTGACCAGCTGCCATTCAGAACGGAGACTGAAGTGCCCAAAAACTCTGAGCGTGGAAGAGAAAAAAGAAAGAGCCAGAGTCAGCCAGACATATGCTTCCATTAAGCAAATAATTTCTCATGAATCTCAGCTGCAGAAACTAATACACAGTCTTGGAGCTTGATGCCAGAAAATGCTATTCAGTCATGAATAACATTTTCCTGTTCCTGTAACATCCTAGGATTTTTTAGCCTTTTTCTGACCCCTTCTATAGCCTGTGTTGGAAGGTCTTCCATGCCTCTAGTACTTAGCACAATGGGCTCCAAGTCTAATACAGACAGTGAGGTATCACTCAAGAACAATAAACAACCAGACTAGAAAGTAATGTGTCTAATGTCAAGGGAGTTATTCTGATGAATATATGGGTTTGGTTGTCTCAAAATCAAGCCTTTCTTAGCTGACTCAGTTTCTTTACTGCTGAACTTTTGTGTTGCACAAACTTACTACTTAATGAATTGTAAAAGAAACACCTGAAATAACATATTTGGGATATGGACTGTAGGCAAGCAACCTGCAAAGATGGCAGCATCCCTTCCACCTGTGTAATGCTGACTGCAGCTACTAGGAGTAGAATTATAAATGATCACCACTGTAAGGCTATCAGTAGAGTTTTTTCTTAATTCTTTTGAGCAGGTCACTCATTATCAACAGTCACTGATCACACTCCATCATTCATCTAGCCAAGTAATAAGTGATAAGTTAATTTTCAGGATGAAAATCACACATTTTCCCATGCAACTCCAGGGCAACACAGGGCTTGTACTGAGTAAGGCAGTATACAGGAGCAGCTGGAGCTGAAGGGTCAGCACTCAAAAAATAGCGGAAGGACTCAGGCTGTAATTTAAAACTCAGGCACAGATCTGTTACAGTTGGGATGATGAAAGAGATCATACAAAATTGAATAGCACCAGAGGGTTCTGCACAAGCTTGGACCAGAACGTTGGCAGCAGAGCTGGTTGTTGAACACAAGTCTCTCTAAATGCCATTCCAACTATATGGCCCTCCTTCACATGCAGAGAAAGCTATGTGCTTGGTTAAGTGTCTGGAAGGGAAGGACCAAAGCAACAATGAGCACTGATGGTACACATCACCAAATACCATCACCACAAATACTAAGGGAGTCTACATGTTGGAGACTCACACCTTCACCAAAGCAAGCAAAATCATAGCAAAAACATGGTTTAATTAATGAATAACACCAGGTACCCAGACAAAAGACTCCATCCATCCAGAAACATTGCATGAGTGCTGCAGGGTGTTCAGTTTTTGATCAAGTAACAGCCTATTCCCTTGGCCAGCTGTGATTTTCTCAGTAAGAAGCAGCTTTTCAATCAACTGCAGCTGGATTTCCAAAGAGGTGTGTAATAGGAGGAGATTAGGATGGGTGACCAGACTTCAAAAGCCATGAACAAAACTACAGCTTCTTATTGGCAGGAGGAACATCTCAGTACACATAAACAACAAAAAACCAACAACAATGTAGTTGATTTGTCATTATAACATGCCAACTTCTTGGCTACCTTGAATATATAAAAGAAACTAAAACCTCATCTAAAATACAAGTTCCAGATTTTAAAAATTCTGTACGTACTGAAACTCAAATCTTTTCTGACACTTATGAAATGTCATTGTATCACCCCTATTGCGAGATTTAGAGGGCAGAGAAAGAATGGGGGGTTTATTATACCAAATCTTTCACTAACCTACATTTTTACCCAAGCCACTTATGAGATTAAAGTTTTTGTTGTTTTAATTATTCCAGACTAAAAAAGAAAGAGGGAGACAGATGATTTACAAATTTCCCTATGAAAGTGAACGAGAAACAAAAGAGAAAACTTCTATTGAGTTTCCAAGCACTATCTGCAATCCAGATCCTGCTGTGTCCCCAGTGTGCTGGCCTTCTTACTCTAGTTCATCTTAATTTACACTGTAATCACACAGGGTTGTTGGCTTTGCTCTCCCCTCACTGCCCAAACGACTCCTCCTGTAGACTGCACCAAAACTCCTCTGCATTGTGCTGTTGTTTGTGAAACAGAGACCATCCAGGAATCAGTCATGTTCTCCCATTTAGACCTGTCTCAGCTCATGGGTATCAGGAACAGAAAGGGGGCGGGGGGGGGGGGGATCTGAAAGCCTGGAGTCGTGGGTTTGCTGTGGACATCTTTCTATATCCAAGTTCTGCCTCGCAGAGGCAAGCTCCAAGAAGCTGACGGGGAGAGGATACAATACAATAAGAACCTGTGACAAATGCATACACAGGCTAGAAATGAGTAGGTGGGGAAGGACTTGTGTGGTGGAATGGATTTATTAGGTAGATTGTTGCTCACTCTTCAGAACATTTCTTAGTGTAGTCCTAATTGTGGGGTATTAGCACTACAAAACAGCACCGCATTCAGGCAAAGCTACAGAAGAAACTGCAATTCCTGTTCCTCAACACAGAAGGCACATCCTGGGCCAAGACCAACCCACAGAAACCATAGCAATATGGGGTGCCAGGGCACTTGTTGGGAGAAGGAGGGAGAAGGGAGGAATGGGAAATAGCACAGAGGGGGTATGCAGAAGACCTCCGAAGCTGTACTCAAGTAGGAGTTCTGACTCCAGTTCCCCTCCACACTTTCCCTTGGTACTGAGTAAATCCCACCAGCTCTTACACTACAACTGCTTTCAGCACATACTCTTACGGAGTGCACGTCTGGTCATGGTACTATTGCACAGCTGGGCAGCTCTCCCATGAATCTTGTTTGTCCTGGATGCGATGTATGACTGAAATGTCATTCCTGCAAAGCAGCAACTCAGCAGGCAGGAATCATTTAGTCCAGCAGATTTATACCAGTTCAGGATTTGACCTGGGTGTTTAATACACAGAAAACATAGCAAGAGGAGGGGAGAACATAATCAAACACAAACACTTGTCTGAACCCTGAAGATAACAGGGCCGGAGAAATCAAACACTTTAGCAGCCAATGCATCTCAAGGAAAATGTTGTTCCTCAGATTGACCCTTAGCTAACTGTCCAGAAAGAGATCAAAAAGCTTCGTGGTGCTTTACAAAAATCGCCAGAACCACTTGCTTTTTAAATCTATTAAAATAAGCCAAAAATCCCTCTGTCACTGAAATTTTTCCATGATAATGATAATTAATGGAAAAAAACAAAGTTTCCTAAGTGGAAGGCAATATATTAGCATTCCAAAAGCACAGAGCATTAGCTCCTCTTTAATTAAATGATTTCAAAGAAGATCTTTGTATATAATTGCTATAATTTAGATGGAAACAATACTACACTAAATGTAATTAGAGGAATGTGAACAGAGGGATGTTTTCCTCTGTGCTGCAGAGATGGTTCTGGGTCACCTGATTCCTAAAGTAGTAACTTTCCCCCCGCCTTCCTAATAAAAAGCTTCTTAAGCCTGATCAACCATTGCGGTGCAGCCTTCAGAGATAAGAGCTGCTCCTATGCAGAGAAGCTAGCAAGCAATCAGACCCTGCGAGTACTGCTCACCAATAATAAATGCATCCCTGACACCTACAGCACTTTTTGATTGACCAGCCAACATGATGAAGGTTATGTTACATTTCAAGATGACTCTGTTGTGCATTTGAAACTTCTATGAGAGTAAGCAAGCATAAAGGATGGAAGAGAGTGTTATGTTATCTATGGGGCTCCACCGGACTCTCAAACACCTTTCCTTGAAAAGTGATGAAAACCCTCTTCTTTTGTGGAATTAAAAATGGGCTAAAGAAACCATCACAGGGAACAAACCCTGACTGAGCAAAATCAGGTATTGCAGCTGAACCCTGCTTTCATCAGTTCCGTAAACTACATCACTGGATATTTTTCCATAGTGACTAAGATGCACACACAAGACCTCTCCCCACCATATCTGTTCTGGGGTGGCTAGGCCCAACACAGAGGGTCAGGCAAACAGCAGAGAGATGCAACATCTTAAAACTGCTGGAGTTCAGCTATCAGTAAGTGCTTAGCATTAAGTGCTCCAGTATGTACATCTGGATTTCTGTATCCAGTGTGGCTGGACAAAACAAGTCCCAAGGAAAGAGATGGGAAAAGAGATTGGTGGGAGTTTATTTTTCCCTACTCAACTGGTGAATCCTCACATTGCTTTGAAGATATCATCTCATTTAACTTATCTGATCCCCATGTGCCTTTGTTTCTCATTTACTTAGTGTCTGCTCACTAAATTAGGGAGGTGGATTTTTTTAATAAATATAGCTAAACTATTAAGATGATACAGGGGGGAAGGGGGCATAAAATACTATGAATTTTGCCTCAATAACTTTGTCTACCATGGTCCAACTGAAAGCTCTTAATTACTTGTTGCAAGGATAGAAGACAAAAGAATGGAGCTGGGTTTTCAAGGTCCAACTCTGTGAAGCCAATACAAAAAGTATGCTTTGATTTTTTCCATCTAAGCAGTCTGATCTTGAAGTCCTTGAGAAGCAATAAATACAAGAGCCCAGATGGCATTTAGACAGAGTCAGTTTTCTGACTAAGCTCAATTTAACAAAGGTTCTCCAACCTGAGCCACAGAATGGTAATTTACAGGCTTTAGACAGGATAGATTTTGTTCTGTCCCTCAGAGTAAGCAGTTAAAACTCCACATAAAATCTTAGCTAATAGAACAGCATCTTCTCAACTGGCTCTATGCATAACTCACAGTGAAACCATTGCTAGGAAACCAGAAAATGCTTCCCAATCCCCTCTTTGGAGAAACAAGGCAAGGCTTTTATTGCCAGGGCTGGATGTCATTAATTAGCAGAAAAATTATTAGGAACCTGGAAAACAATTCTGAAATGGCTACAGATTCATGATGGAGTCATTTTGCAAAAGGTCATTGGTAATACTGCTATAATTATATCTTTCATTAATTTTTTAAATACACAATAACTTGCAAATGCAGTATATACTGACTGGATAACCTTGTATAGAAACTATTTAAAAGGCTTTTTACATTTATACAGTGTTCTCTTCTCAAATTGGATTGCTTTTGCCTTATCATTCCTTGCATTGTTGATAGTTGTGCTTTTTATGTAATTCAATACTGCTCATTCCTGACAGGTCAACAGAATGAATTGAGGGTCACAAGATAACAACTCATCCACCTCTGGTCCATAGATTCAATCCCTGTCCCTGCCTAGTGTATGAGAAATAGATCTTCTCAAGTAATAGCCTCCTGTATTGCTCACAGGAAAGGCATCAGCTGTATCCGTCTGGATCTATCCCTGCTGGCAGTTTCAGATGAGCTGCCCAAGCATGGAAATGCAAATGTTTTCTCATGCCTAAATCAAGTCCCCTTCTATCATTTCTGAAGTAAACTGGCAGGACATTATATGGAGCAAGCATGCATTGAAGCTGTCTGTACTTGGCTGGTCTGGTCTGGATATAGGTGGAGGACTTTTATCTTCACTAGTCAGCCTAGCTCCTTAGCATGTAATGGGAGATTATGCTCAAAATCTCTAGTAACGCCTCCTGTCCTCAGCTGTGCCCATCAGTGAGACAGATGACTGAGGATACAAAGGAAGGAAGCAGCTGATAAGGTCATCTTCACTACACAAAACATCAAATGTACCCTCCTTTCTAAAGCATTTTTCCTCCACTGGACATCAACAAGGTGAGAGAGATGAAAAGGTACCTCATTTTGCTTCTCACAAAGTACCCTGGGGGCCTCTGAAGTCAGATTTTAACAAGATTAGGCCCTACAGAATAGACTGTTTAAGTTTTAAGCATTTTGAATACCTAAAAATAAAATACAAGCAAAAAATATAATATACTTAATAGACAGCACCTTTTGAGATGAACTACACAAGCAGATAGATAGATGGATCAACAGAAAGCTAGATAGAATGAGAGCCAAATATATACTCTAATTGATAATACTGAAAGAAAAGCTAATTGCAGTGTCATCATAAATAGACTGTTTCATTTAGGAAAGCCTGAAACCAACCTTGCTTTTTTTTTCCCCTTTTATTGTAAAAGAAAAATGCTTGCAGAGAAAGTGTCTTAGCAAGCAAAAAATCACCAACAGTAAAATCACCCAAATCAGTAAATGCTTCAGCTGGCCTGAATCTGTGCTTTTGTTGTAGGAATGTAGAGGGAGAAAGTCAAACAAGATTCCATTTGATCTCAGTTAAAATCCCTCTTTATTTACATCCGTGCCTCTAACAGGTAGTACTAGAAGCAGTTATTTAATGGGTGAACCCAAGAAATGCTATGAAGCACAACTTGGAAGAAGCACCTCCTGGCAGGGAAACAAGTGTGTGTTTATTTTCTAGTCCCCTGGAGGGTGTGAAGTTCTCTCACCAAAACCAGGGGGAGCCCCAGATCTGGTCAATCACAGCTACAGGATCACTGAGTGGTTAATCCACCATAACTGAACATGCTTATTCTCTCTTTGATGTCCAGCAAAGAGAAGCACATGTTGCTACCGCTGCAATTTTAATAGCTAACCAGGTATCCAAGGTGAACCTCCCTTCCCAGCAAATATCACCAATGTGGTTTCATGAGCAGAGCTCTGTGGCATAGCAAAGACTGGAGAGTTCCTCTCTACAAACAGCTTGGATAGATATCAGATGGGTTGACTCATAGTCACTCAGGCTAGGTCCATACAGCATCAATTTGGACTTGTCAGTGCAAAAGTCAAGGACCAGAGCTATTCAAATTTGGCTGGTCTGCTCTCATGAACTCTAAAGCCACTTAACTTTTGACATGCTGTGTAGATGTGGACCTGAGCAGTTGCCAGGTAAAGCCTGCATATGTTTAAGCTCTGCATTTCCATTCCTGTGGCTCTTGGCAAGCTTGGAGAATAAAGCTCTTCTGCAAGACCTGTTCTGGCATTTACACAACCAGCACTAGGATGGAGCTAAGAAGCCTAGCCAGATCTGAGTTGGGGTTTGCTGTCGGTTATTGTACTTTATACCACAGTGCTCCGTGCTCCAGAAGAACTGATTAGTTCAGCATCAGCATGGCATGAATATATGGAGGCAACACAAACCAGTTGCTGCCATTTTGTCTGATCCAGAGTGCTGGGTAACAGACCAGAGATGGGGGGATGGCCTAGCAGAAAGAGTCAAGATCCAGCCAAACATATTAGTTCTAGCTGAGAATTGACTATGTCCCTGTACAAGGTTCTCTCACCTCCATAACTGCCTTGATTTGGTTTGGATTTTTCTCCCCACTAGCCAGGCTACGCTGGTCCTACATTACCTGGGAAAATGGTGAGCCTATGCTAGAGATCCTGGCTCAGTGCGCACACTTACAGAAGGACTTGGTACATAAATGTACCTCCATCACTTGTTGACATTTATAGCTTTTGAGACAATAAAAGAAAATGCTGACAATTTCACACAAAAAAGAGGGCCTGTTATGAAATCTGGATCTGAAGCCATCTCTCTGTAAGAAAGTAGTAGTAAAGCAAGACTAGCTCCTATGTGCAGGCTGAGCTTTTAGGGCCCAAACCACACAAGCAGCAATGGAACAGTTGCAAATTGTGCTGGCAGGGTTAGGTTTTATGAATGGGGAGTGAGAGATGAGCTATTTCCCCATGAATTAAACATAAATCATGACTTTAGAGAAAACCAAATGGGCTGTGTAACCTCCTGCTTGTTTTTTATTAGGGTTTAGATGGAATTAGCATTAAAGGAGGTCACTACTTACATGGAAATTGGATGGAAAGGGACTGAGACAACAAAGTAGAATCTAACAGAAAGAGACACAGATCAGCAACTAGGGAGAGTGGAAGAGGGAAAGTGAGAGTTATACTGTCTCATGACTGGCAAGATGATGCAGGGAGCAAGAGACTGGAAACAAAGGAAACATAAAAGATGAAAGATGACACTGGAAAGGCAGGCAATTGCCAACAAAAAACACTGTCTAATTTTTTTCCTAAACAATAAATACTGTCTTTAAGATCCACTTTGGAGCTTTTAATTCAGTTGCTTTTGGCTGATCTGTTAACTAGAACAGTAGCCTGAGGGCAACTGGGTGATGATTCAGGGCTGCTGTACTTCTGTCTGTGGATAGAGAGTAAGAAAAATGGCATTTTTTTCTAGAAAGAAGAGATGCATTTTCTTCCAAATAAAATATACCATCCATTTGGATCAAGATTTTCAGCTGTTACGAATTAGTGTAATTCCCATAGATCATCTCAGATATAAGGCCTTGCTCTACTGCTACTATTCAGAGGGAAAAAAACCAACAGCAGTGAAACTACCAAGAAAATACTGGCAGCAGACAGCAGCTTGCATGATGACAAATTTGTTCAAGAAAATCTTGGTCTGTATTGTTTCCCAAGGGGAAGGGTCAAACCAGAATTTCACAGAATTTCTCATGCAGATGAAATCTGAAGGAATTGGT
Organism: Aquila spilogaster; assembly: GCA_024606505.1. Lineage (NCBI taxonomy): Eukaryota > Metazoa > Chordata > Aves > Accipitriformes > Accipitridae > Aquila > Aquila spilogaster. The sequence goes on from JANHGO010000012.1 coordinate 16,354,809, forward strand.
TTATTTCCACTTCCAAGTGAAACTGAATGTCATGACATGGAGATTTTCCACAGAAGAGAAATTCAAAGTGTTGGCCAGATTCACTGACTAGCAATCCATATTGAACTGGTCATGGAAAGCTGCACCCCTGCCAGATTCCAGCTCAGGAGGGACAGAGGAGATGGGCAGGGGAAGAGTTTCTGTTAATACAGAGAAAAATCAAAATCTTGCAGTAAGAATCCTGCAGTACAATCATGGCAGACCCTTTTCCCTCAGCTTTGGAAAACAGTCTTGGGATGATTATTCATCAGCTCAATGGGCACTTCCTTTAAAGTGCCAGCAGAAGAGGAAAACCACTGCAAATGACATGGTACAGCATGATCTTTTAGTTAGCAAGTAATGCCAAGTGCAATTAGTAAGTGATCTGCAGAACGTATAATTACGAAGCAGCCCTACAGTTTGGGCTCGATTTCTCCATTAGCTGCACAAATGCTGTACAAGGCAACGGGGAAGACAGGGATTTTTTTTTATTATTCTTTTTTTTAAAAAAAAAAAATACAAAGTGCTATCAAAATAAGAACTTATTGAATGACAAACCAAACCTTTTGAAATCTGGTCTCTAAAAAATTTATTGCCAATGTTCCCAAACCACTTTACATGACAATTGCTTCAAAAGAAATCCCAGCAACATGAAAGGGAGTGTGAGACACCTGGGAAGGGGGTTGGGAAAGGACGTTAATTTTTAATGCTGTTTTTCAGAAGCATTCTCTCTCTTCTTCGAAGCACTCAAAGACAACCAGTTTCTGATGGCTTTGAAACTTGAAGATGCTGCCTCCCTCTTCTAGAAAAGATACTGGCAGGTACCAGCAATCTGAGTGTTTCCTCCACTAATGGGTCTGTGGTCGCAACAGATGCAGGTCCTTTGCCAGAAGCTAGGTAACACAGCATGTTCAGTCATTTCAATCTTTCATCCTATGAATCAGCGGATTTCCAACCAGAGATGTCCAACACAAACGTGGAAGCCACTGCTCAGAACAGGTAAGCTCCAAACACATGACAGGGGCAGTTTGTGGTGGAGCAGGGTGACGAGCTTTGCCTGGCACAGGGTATCAGAGAGAAGGCAGCTCAGAAGAGGGGACGAGATCTGTACCTGGCTGGAAAACAGCATGGCGAGGTGGCTGACCAGTTACAGTGGGGGAATTTTCACAGGTTTGGGTCAAAGGGATCATGAAACAAGGAAACCATATACAATGACCATACAAGGACAAGCTCTCCTTGGGAATAAAGGCTTGTAGCACTACCTGAACTATGTAAGATTCCTCAGACTATAGTATGGCTCCTCTGGAGAGTTGCTCTCCACCACTCACTGCAGCCCAATGATGAAAAATCTTTTAGAGTGAACTCTGCAGCCAACCCAGCGCTGAGCCTTCCCTGCTCCCAGAAAAACTGGTGTGCTGTACCACCCTCTGCTCCATGCAGGATCAGGGTCAGGCTGAGCTGAAAAGGTGCTGAGGGCATATGGTTTCTCAGTCCCCTGAGGGCTGGTGGGATCAGGGCACCAGAATATTTCATGGCTTGCTCTAACGGAAAGGTGAAGGACTGAGGAACATATGTGTGCACCCCACACCAGGCCTGAGTGCTTTGTACAGCTCAGCCCAGCTGCTAGCAGAAGGACAGCACAGGACCTATAACCCATCTGTCCTTACTTAAAAGCACAAGAAACAAAGCACGTTAGCCTCTAGATGAGAAAATCTGGATTGTATTGTCATCAGGCAAAACCTGTCCTTTTACTTAGGGAAAAGAAATCACGTATCAGCCTGCTGTTCATTCTAGCTCCTTCTGCGAAGGGCTTTTTTTATTCTCTTCAGTGAATAAAAGCCTCCAGTCAGCACACGTTTTTCTAGACCTCCTCCCTGCACATGCTTACCTCTCCATTCACCTTGTCTGAGCTTTACAGACATGACTTAGCATGTCCTTCCCCCTAAGGAATGGGAAAAGTCTGCACAGTGGGGTACTCATCTAGGACTCAGAAGACCTGATTCAGTGCCGAGCTCTCCCCATGACAGTCTGCTGAGTGACTGACCACGGGCATGTCCCTTGTTCTGCCTCAATTTCCCTACATGTGGAATACAACTAACGATGTAGATTTCTTTAGCATAATATTTTATCTACTGTCCATAAATAGCACTTGACAGCCATGAGAGTAATGTTTGCCCCAGAAAGCCAAAGATAGACAACACATGCCACAGAGCCCAGTGCCTTCACTATGTGTTATGGCTTCTGCCAGGAATCTTTTGAGTACATGGCGCAACTGCTGGGAACTGATCTCAGGTCACAGACATCCTCCTCCTAACGCCCAATAAATCACACGATGCTGTCTGAGAAAGATTACTCTAAGCAGACGTTCTCATCACCTGATTTGTCTATTCAGGTGCCACAGAAAGACCTCAGCTCATACTGCAAGTATCAGCAGCACAATCAATATTGTGCCTCTGTGGACTGTTTAGGTGAATTCATGCAGCAATCCAAAGGCTAACAAATAGAGTACTCTTCTGGCAGGGAGGGAGATGGGAGGACGAAGTGACACTGATTAATCTGTGATCGTTAATAATGTTTTTAAGTCTTGCAAATGAAGATAATGATATGGGTAATCAACTGTCTTACTCCAGGGTATAAACTGATCATCTGCTGGGATAAAATGGGAATTCCTATAACACACATTTTCTTGTCCATTGTAAAGTCACTTGATGGCATTAGCAGATTGATCATTTTCTCGCAAAGTCCCAGCTATTCATTATTTCCAGAAGGTTTTGAAATTAGATCAGATGATACAGGAATACAGCTCACTATAGCAAATGTCAATATCCTCTCAATCATTTTGGTTTCCTAACTTAATAATTATATTTGTAATTTTTGTTCTCAGATCAAGTTTAAATTTTACTTTTCTTTCTGTGTGCAGTCATTATTTTCACAGATTCATTTTAATTTCATGGATCCTATTCTGAAGAGTCCTTATCTAGGTTTACACACTGCAGTTTGCACAGCCCCATGAGTGCGGACAGTGCAATGAACTCACAAGGTCATATCAGAGCCTTGCAGTAAAATCCATAGCCGATAACAAAGATGGTCACACCAAAACCAGATATTGCAATAAACATAAAAAGAAAGGAAAATTGAAATGCGAGATAAAACCACAATGGGGACAACAATTAAAACCTACTGCTCCTTTCTAGTTATCTAACGGTACCTACGCAACTTGGATAAACCAGCTTTTGAAATCTGCCCTACAATCTTTCAAAAACCCCGCAGTTTTGGTAGGCCTGAGAATATGCACAGGCTGGCTGGTCAGCCCTGGTTCCCAAAAGAAGTAAAGATAAATAAGGATAGAATCCTTCATCACAACAGCCACAACGCATGATCCCTTCTGTTGTTTTCTGCTCTGGAAGCTGCAAGTTGGATTTAGCTTTCTACAGACCTCCGGCTAAATCTTTCCTCCAGATTCCCTCTTCACCAAATCTTCTGTTGAGCTCAGCAGCAGCAGAAGTTGCAGAAAAAAAATCTGTCTTTTTTTCAGACAGCTTCTTTCTCTTTTTCTCAAGAAGTAAAAAGACACCAGATCGATGGCAGGAGAGTTTGAAGGCCTCTGCTGGGCCACAGGAATTGAAGAACACTGTGTCTGTGTCTTTGTGCATGTTGGGCAAGAACCTCAACTCCTTCTAGGAAAAACACTCTCTTGGTGGTTCTGCCATCCACTCACCTCTTGTCTGCTGAGATTGCTAGCTAGCAGGGATGCCAACTGGGGAGGGCAAAGGCTGGCCCAGCAGGGAGAAGACCAGCTCCTCTGACCACATCCCAGCAAAGGCACTACTTGCTATCACCTCTCTGGTTTCGCCTTACTTTTCTCAGCACAGCCTCTCAGAGGTGGCAGATCTGTAGCTCCCTACCCCTACGCAAAGGGGCAGAATCTTTCAAGGACATTGTGTCAGCTTGTAATTTTCTTTCCTGTATCAGCTTTTAAATGTGACGGCAAGACTTGAGCAGAAGGCAGTGAATGTTGCCTTGCTTAAACAAGAAAGATGATAATCACCATATCAGAAAGTGACAGGAAAATGACTCTTGGCTCCCATGTAATTTTGAACTCGGTGGGAGCTTGGACCTGGGAGCTATTGCCCCTCTCTTATACTTAGTCTGTTGAATCTCTGCTGAGTGCTAATCAGAATCTGTCCACGTTGCCTTCATACTTTGTACATACTTTGCTGATGTCTTCCACAAGTCAGTCAGTTCTTCAGATTAAGAGTTAACTCGTGGAACTCTTGGCCACACTATAATGTGACTGCTAAATTTTTAAAGGGATTTAGGGGAAAACAAACTCAAAAAGTAGAAAAAATTATGAATGTCTTAGAAATATGAAGAATATTATGTTTGGCTAAGTGCCTTATTTGCAAATCTCTGTAAATGAGAAAAGTGTACAAGGGAATGATAAATTTTTTTAATATATATTTTTAGCACCCTTTACCTGCCACTGTTAGAGCATGAAACTGAGCTAGAGGGACCTCTAGTCTGACTCAGTATGGCCTGTGCTCGTAATGCTCTCTTTCTCACTTCAAACCTCTCCTGGCACTCATCTCACCTTTTCCCACAATTCTCAATTACTTATTCATTCTGCCCCACTCTTCTGTCACCCAGTGATGGATTGCCAGTAATTTTATGGGTCTCCTGGAAAAAAAATGCTCCCACTTCATCTCTGGTAAAGCTGCATGACCATGTAAATGAGAAGGTGTTAGAAAGGGCCAGGGCTCATAACCTGTTCATTTTCAACCAGGAACATTTTCTAACATACACATAGCCAAGGGCAGCAGTCACAGCAATGTTGGCAGACCAGCTTGTATTAAATCCTCTCAGTGAAAACGTTAATGCTCAATGATGCATACATGGATATATATATGGATCATTAAGTATACATACATAGAAACACATATATATTTATATACACACATGTGGGTGTGTCTACATAAATATATATTTTTCAGCACAGACAAACTTAATGATCCCCATCTATAAATGAGTGTCTGCACACACACACACACACACACACACACACACACACACACACACATATAATGAGTCTGCTAAAATGATAGCAAAGCTCTGCAGGGCTGTGAAGCAAAAAGGTTTATTTCTCTTTATGTAGGTTTGGAGAGTTGCTTAGCACAGGAGATGAAGTGGCAGGGGTAACAATTATGAGTCAGAGCTGGAACAATATAAAGACCTTCTCTGTACCCGCAAAAACATCTTGTCTCTGATTTGAATGGTACGGACTAGCACATCTCTCGAGCAAATACTGCTTCTGTTTGGATATATCACAATTGACTAGAAGGGGAATACAATCTGATTCCTCTCCCTTGGTGGACAACCTCAGGCAAGTAACATGCTGTGCCTATGGCTTGTCAACACAGAAATGTTATATCTGACCCATTAGAACATGAAATCATTAAAAGATACACTAGTCGGCAGTGAGGGCTACAGGACAGAAGTTAGAAAATCATAGATTTCAAAAAGACTAGTGCTTTCCAGGCACTTACTGGGTTACCTAAGAACATGCCTAACCCATTGCCATTAGGCATTTGAGTTATTTCCCTAAAGGACCCTTTGTTTTCTGCAGCTGCTTTCCTCACACTTGCACCAAACACTGCAATGTGCTTTGGTACGTATCTCTCGAAGTGCTGTGACACTAAGGGAGCTGAACTGACCATCTTGTCAGATGAGATGAATGTCAAAACAACAGCAAAAGGAACTGCAGAAGTGGATGATCAGCCGGGAATGGAGGGAGAGTGGATTCATCTTGGTTAGGCAGTAGCTCCAAGTTAGACCAGCTCACAGTCTTGTGGTACTTCCCTGTGTGTCACAAAACTACATTCTTAGCAGAGCCCGCTCAGCTATGCTTGTAAGGAAATACATCATTCCTGCACCCTTATAGCCGTACGAAATAACAAAATCATAGAATAATTTCAGTTGGAACAGACCTCTGCAAGAGATCTTGCCCAATTCCCCACTAAAAGCAGTTCCCACTTCAAAGTACACTAAGAAATTCAGAATCATATAATGCCCCTACATGCAAATCTACAGATTTTACCATACTGGTAAGTTCCTTAGGACTGTCTTAGGGCATATATACACAGCACAAAGCACAGAAGGTCCAAAAAGCCTAGGATGCTCATACAATCCAGACAGATACTGCAACTGCTCACATAACAGCCAGGAAGTGGTATGAAATTCTGTGCTAAAACTGTTGCTGCTTCCTACAGCCCCGAGAGCCCCTCACAGGATGTGCCACAAAATGAAGGTTGGGAATAATAGTCATTCTACTGATCTACTGATTTTAATAAGATAGTATAATAATAATATTGTTAATAATGCAATATGTTAATAATAGTTGGAGTATAATGACTATGTAATACACATTCCCCTCAGAATATTATTTTTTGAAGTAGTTGAACACAGACCACTTTGATGCAAATCAATGGAAGAAATTTTCCCTAACAGGAATCAGACAAGACTACTAGATGAAATATTTTGCATTTTCCAGGACGAAAAACAAATCTTAAAAAGGCACTAACCTACCCAGTTTGGCAGTACACAAATATGAGCACAGTCTTGGTCTCTCTGCCTCAGCCCTGCTTCTACTCTAAGAGCTCCAACTGATCCCATTGTCAGCTGCGGGATGCTAATCCCAAACCGTTGTGCTCCTCTCATCAGCTTCTTGAAATCATTGGGATTTCTACTCACAAACACAAATTCCATGTACCTCTAACCACCATGTGTTGTCTTGGTTCAGAGTATGGCCAGTAGCAATAGAAAGGCATTGATTTCTTCTCAGCCAAAGCTTCCACAAGCTCCACATGATCCTACACTGCCCTTATACATGCGTTCACTAAAATTCTCATTGTGAGAAATACTTAAGTGATCTGCATAGAAATGGCTTTCATACAGGCTTTAAAAATGGGCTCTTTCCTCCTCAGTTCCTTTAACGCTTTGGATAGGAATTTCTCTAAACATTTATGGCAAGTTTCATGTGAAAGTTCTTTGTATGGCTTTTACAGACTATTACGAACAATTTTAAAAATTACTAATGGTGACAGTAATAATAAAAACAATGCCAATAACAATAGCAATAATAATAATAATAATATGCCTGCAAAGATTTCAGAAGAAAAAGTCAGCTCTTAACAAAGCTGATACACAATATTCAGCAAGATAACTCACTTCCTACATTCTCCATCAGAAGACTACAGAGATATAAGTAACAATAACCTTAGATTTAAAATGCATCTTTCATCTCAAAAGAAAACTGCATTGATTTATAAAGTAAATGGGCTAAATCCACAGCTAGTTGAAACTGATTAGCTCCATTGATTTCAATGAAGGTGCTGATGTGCAGATTTATTTGAGCTCAGATCTGTCTCTGCACGTGTGTGTCTGCATGTGTGTGTTGTTGGACAGTGATACACATTGAGCATTGCACAAAGAATTTCACAGAAAAACACCATATTAACCAACACAGAAAGTGACACATTATTGTTGCATTTAGAGAAAAATGCATGGAGTGAACAGAATGCAGGCTCTAATCTTTAGCTGGGGATTGGTGTATATTTCCCCAACAGGATGCTCACAGAAGTCTTGTGAAAAGGCTCACAGGTATATCTCATACTGTTGTGTTTTGCTCTTTGCAAAAACAGGGACAATATTTGCAGATAGCAAGGCAGCAGATGCACAGATATATTCTTCTACACAAACAAGTATTCCACTTTTATGAAGAAAAATCCAAAGTCAAGGCATGGGTTTGTAGTAAAGGAAAAACTAGCAACCCTACCAGAAGTGATACCAGCTCTACTCCAATAAAATCTCAACAGCTGTCTGTGACATAGACACAGAGGCTGCCTCATTCTGCCCCAGCATTGTTTGGGAAACAAACTCAAGAGTGCCACTCCTATGCTTTGTAGGCATAAAGGATAACCATAATTACTTAGCCTGGCCTTCCTAGGACACTTTAGCACAGGAGATATAGATGGGCTATACAGGAGCTGGCTATACCTTCCTGATCCTGCTAAGACTACAGCACAAACACACTTCTGTCACGGCATAGATGGCAAAGAAGCCAGCTCAAATGACCCTTTGCCAGAAGAGGATTTTCCCCCAGCACCTTTCTTGCAGCTAAGGTGATCTCAACTGCAAGTACAGACCGCTCCTCACCACGTAGTCACTTTTGTTTGTGTAAGACTGATGTAGGTCTGGTTTTTGAAAGGCATACCAACACAAATCACGCAACCCAGTTGGAATAAATTCAAATCACTAGCAGAAATGCCTAAGACACACAACAGTTATCTGATCCAAGCTCCCTCAGAAAGTGATGACAAGCATACCCAGCAGTCTACTCTCAGTCTGTCACTACCTGTGACACCAGCAATGAGATCCACCTACACATTTCTGCCACGTAAGTAGGCAGATGGACTGAAGCCTAGAAGAAAATATACTGGGCCTGAATCTCATTTCTCTTACAACTAGTGAAAATCTGCAGGAACTTCAGGTGCAGAAAGCAGGAAAAGCAAACCGACTGCAATGTGAAATTTAGGTATATCTCCTGCCCCGAGCTGGAGTGCTGCAACAGTGTCTGATGTTATTAACCAAAGGCACTCCTTCATGCCACTGCAAATATGCTTCGCAGGTGTGCCTCAGTCTAATGCATCTTAGCCACCTTGCTTTCTGATCCGTTTCAGAAAGCTGTTCCAGCCAGCTCAGAGAAAATACAGGTATGAAGGCATCTCTGCAGGCAATGAAGGCTGTGCATCTAGTCCTTGCTTTGTTCAGAATCCCAGAGCAGAATGCTCTGATCTGCTTTGTGCAAGACGTTGGATGACTCTGAAAATGCCTTTGAACTTAAAAAGTTTTCTCTCTTCCCTGGTTGTTAAACTCAGATCTTGGCCTATTCTTGGGCCAATATTACTCCACCGATTCAACCAGCCCTACCCAGTGCTTCAGCACTCCTGGGAGGAGGAAGGTCCAAGCACCTTCAATGCCAGCCCAGGCTCTTCACTCCATGGTATGGGTGAATCATAGCATACTATGCCCCAGACCAGGAAGGTTATTCTGAGCTCAGCTCTGCATATGCACACTGAGAACACCTTTAACTTGAGCTCAAACCAGATGTACAGCACAGAATGTGGAGAGCAAGCAATGAGGTTTGTGGATATTCATACCCAGCAGCAATCTCAAAAGACAGTCAAGCTGCACAACTGGAGCAAGCACTGAACTGACATTAGGTGCAAGCATACAGATCTCTGGCTTCTGAAGAGCACTGCAGTCCCTGGGCCATCAGATCCAAGGAACACAATCTCAGCAGTATTTATGAGAAGGGACCTCAGGATATCACTAGTCCAAGCTCTTACTCCAAGACAGACTGTCACCAACTATAGATCAGGGCAGATGTGTCTTCATCTAGCCAAGGCTTGAAAACTTCCAGGGATGGTGACACCACAACTTCTCTGTAACCTGACCAGGGCTACACCGCTCCCCAGAGAAGCGGATTTAGCTGCTGTCCTATCTGAACTCCCAAGCTACACCTTGGGACCATCTCTCCTTGTTATACCCCCTGCCACTACTGGGAAGAGTTTGGCTCCATCATCTGTTTGCCACATGATGCATGGACACCTCACCTGGGTCTGTGACCATTAGCAAAAAACACAAAACAGCACCACGCCTTCATGCAACACTACACGTGTAGCTACACAATGCTGCGCTGCACATCATGAGGCTCACCATGCACTTGGAGACCTCCATGCACCCCTTCTGCCACCGCATTTTTAAAAAGTTAAGAGCTGCTATACTTACGTCATTATCTGGGTCTCTATGCCAGGGTCTACAAGGGATCCATCCACAAAAAGTGGTGTTGATGTGAAACTGTATCTACTCCAGGATCTTCCCTCATCAAAACTCACCCTGGGATAGAAGCAGACAAGATTTATACACATAAAAAGACTTACTCTAGAACAACTGCAGCAATTAAATGTTGGCTAAGGTCTGCAAGCTCCAGCAGCTAGATTTATAGACAAGCACCAATCTTTGCCATTTCCCAGCCCACTAATTCATGCTCTTGGTGTACTTTGAAAGATCAAAGCCTTAGAAAGCATAAACACTGGCAATAAGGACACGGATATACTTGATCCAGCTGTACATCAGACCTCAAGAGATCAAGGGGCATTGCCAAGTCCTGTTTCTGGATCTGCAATAGCACCTGGCATGAGGCATCACACAGAGCATAAGCAGTCCTGGCCTGAACGCATGAAAATTGCTGTCAACACCACGGGACGTTTCGACCCATGTGTGTATCGATGCCATATGGCATAAGCTACAATCTCTCTGGCCCTAGTGATACTTCTCTGCATGCCATCTCAGAGGTTGTCTCCATTTTTACAGAGAGGTGAAGGAAGGAGGCCAAACTAAGCCACAGTCGGTGGTTAGTCTGGGTGCTCTTTCCTGTTAGAGTTGTAAAGCAAAGTTGTATGCTGGTTAAAATTAAGGCATTTCCCTTCTTAGAAGCTGAGAGTGTTCACACTGTCAGTGACAAGCCAGAGTAATTCAGTGGCTTTTGATCATCTGTCCCTCCCCACAACTACCATGCGCCTTACTTTCTGTTTTTATCAAAAAGCACGTGTAACCTAACCCAGCTGACAGGGTCTCGGTTGAATTAGAGTTAGTACAACAGACTTTTAGATTAGCAGAGGAGGGTTAGAAAACCCTGCTCTCAGCTACACCCCGGCAACCTCTCTGTGTCTGGCAACTGCAAAGAAATAAGTGAATGAACAGTCTAACTGACCACACCAGCAGACAGACTGGGTCAGGACCCTGGTGGCCTCTGCCTTAGTGCCCCTTCCCAGCCTCCCTC
>JANHGO010000012.1:16365826-16387492 GCA_024606505.1 Aquila spilogaster
CTTCATTCCCCTTGTTATTCCAGACCAAGTGTCTGCAATCCTCCTTTTTCTAGCAATTAACTTCTACATAAACTATCAGTTATCTACTCCTTTTCCCAGCTGCAGTGCAGTCCTTTACGCTCCTTTACTATGGAGTCCTTCTCCCCTTCTTCAAATCTACCACAACTGAAGGTGTTCACTCTCTTTGCTGCCCAGCAAGCAGAAGCATGCATGTGCTGCTATTGCTGGATTTTTAAGAGCTAGCCAGGCATAAAAGACCACACTCTTGCCAGCATTCATCAACAACGTGGTTCCACAAGCAGGGGAAGAGGGGAGGCTTGGTCAGTTGTCAGCCTTCATGTAGGGAACACAGACTAACCACGAAGGGTGGGCTAGCAGAAAAAGCCAAGATCCAGCCAAATATATTAGCTCTAGCTGAGAGGTGACTGTGCCTCTGTACAAGGTTCTCTCACTTCTGTACTGCCTAGATTTGGTTTTAATTTCTGTTCCCATTAGCCAGGCTACACTTATACCACACTACTCAGGACGAGGGTGAGCCTACTGGCTCAGTGCACACACTTACAGAAGTACTCAGTAGACAAACACATCTCCACCGCTAGCTGACATTTATAGTTAAGACAATAAAAGAAAATGCTGACAATTTTGCACACAGACACAAGAGCCCATTATGAAATCTGGATCTGAAGCATCTGAGTGTAAGAAAGTAGCAGGAAAGCAAGACTGGCTCTTGTGCGCAGGCTGTGCTGATAGGGCTGAAAACACACAAGCAGCAACAGAACAATTGCAAATTGTGCTGGTGGGGTTAGGTTTTATGAATGAGAAGTAAGAGATGAGCCATTTCCCCATGAATTAAAAATAAATCACGACTTCAGAGAAAACCAAATGGGCTGTGTAACCTCCTGATTTTATTTTATTAAGGTTTGGATGGAATTAGCATTAAAGGAGGTCACTAGTTACATGGAAACTGGATGGAAAGGGACTGAGACAAGGAAGTAGAATCTAATTGAGAGAGACACAGATCAGCAATTAGGGAGAGTGAAAGAGGAGCCAGAGTTATACTGTCTCATGACTGGCAAGATGATGCAGGGACCAAGAGACTGGAAATGAAGGAAACATAAAAGATGAAACATGGCACTGGAAAGGCAGGCAATTGCCAGCAAAAAACACTTTCTAATTTTTTTTCCTAAAAAATAAATACAGTCTTTAAGAGCCACTTTGGAGCTTTTCATTAAGCTGCTTTTGGCTGACCTGTTAACTAGGAACAGCAGCCCCAGGGCAAGCGGGTGATGATTCAGGGCTGCTATACTTCTGCCTAGGAATGGGAAAAGAATAAGAAAAATGGCAAACTTTCTAGAAAGAAAAGATTAGTTTTCTTCCAAATAAAATAAACTGACTATTTGGATCTAGATTTTCAGCTGGTGCAAATCAGTGTAACTCCTATGAAACATTTCAGATATGACGTCCTATTCTATTGCTGCTAATCAGAGGGGAAAAATGCATCAGCTCTGAAACTTCTAAGAATACATTAAAAGCTGACAGCAGCTCCCATGATGGCAAATTTGGAAATAAATTTGTTCAAGAAAATCTAGGTCTGTATTCTATTTCCCAAAGGAAAAGGTCAAACAAAATTTTCACAGAATTGCTCACATAGACAAAATTTGAAGGAAATGGCTTATTTCCACATCCAAGTGAAAGTGATTGCCATGACATGGAGATTTGCTGCAGAGGAGAAATTCTAAATGTTGGCCAGATTCACTGACTAGCAATCCATATCAAACTGCTCATGGAAAGCTGAAACGCCACCAGATTCCAGGTTCGGAGAGAGAGAGGGGATGGTACAAGGGAAGAGTTTCTATGAATACAGAGAAAAAACAAAATCCTCCCCATAAAAATCCTGCATGGTAGACCCTTTTCTCTCAGCATTGGAAAACAGGTCTGCGATTATTCAACACCCTGATGGGCACTTCCTTTAAAGCACAAGAGGAAAACTACTGCAAATGATATGTTACGACATAGTTAGCAAGTAATGCCAAGTATTATTAGCAAGTAATCTGCAGAACATATAATTATGAAGTAAGCCTACTGCTTGAGCTCGATTTCTCCATTAACTGCACAAATACTGTGCAAGGCAAAAAGAGATGAAGGGAACTTTTTTAATTTTTATTTTCTAATACAAAGTGCTATCAAAATAAGAGCTCACTGTATGACAAACCAAACCTTTTGAAATCCGGACTCTAAAAAAATTACTGCCAGTGTGCCCAATACACTTTACATGACAATTGCTTCAAAAGAAATCCCAGCACATGAAAGGGAGTGTGAGACACTTAGAAAGGGGGATAGGGAAAGCACGTTAATTTTTAATGCTGGTTTTTGGTTTTTTTATAGTGTTATCTCTCTTCGAAGTAGTCATGAAAGGCAACCAGTTTCTGACAGCTCTGAAACTTGAAGATGCCGCCTCTTCTTCTAGAAAAGATACTGACAGTTACCAGCAATCTGAGAGTTTCCTAATGGGACTGTCGTCCCAGTAGAGGCTGGATAACAGAACATGTTCAGTCATTTCAATCAGTCATCCCCTATGAAACAGCAGATTTCCAACCAGAGATGCTCAACATGTGTGAAAGACACTGCTCAGAACACAAAAGACCCAAATACATGTAACAGATACTTTTTGTGGTGGATCAGGGTTACAAGCTTTTCCTGGCATAGACTATCAGAGAGCTGGACACAGAATGACTCAGAAGAGGAGATCACACGATTCGTTTGATTTGGACGGGACATTTAAAGGCCATCCAGTCCCACCCCTCTGCACTGAACAGGGACATTTACAGCTTCATCAGGGTACTCAGAGCCCAATCCAGCCTGACCTTGGGTATCTCTAGGGATGGGGTATACATCACCTCTCTGGGCAACCTGTGCCAGCACCTCAATATCCTTATGGTAAAAACCACTTTCCTTACATTTGACCTAGATCTACCGTCTTTTAGTTTGAAAATAAGATGAGAGTTGTACATAGCCGAGTGACAGTGTGAGGTGGTTGACCAGCTATGGTCACAGGTTTGAATCAAAGGGATCATTAAACAGGGAAACCATGTATGATGAACATAAGAGGACAGGCTCTCCTTGGCAACAGAGGCTTGTAGCACAACCTGAGCAATGTGAAATGCCTCAAAGTATAGCACTGCTGCTCTGGAAAGCTGCTTTCAACCACTCACTGCAGACAAACAATGAAAAATCTGTTAGAGTGAACTTGGCAGCCAAGGCAGGGCTGAGCCTGTCCAGCTGGCTGAGAAGCTGTGAGCCGTACCACCCTCTGCCCCATGTGAGATCAGGGTCAGGCTGAGCAGAACGGTGTTGAGGCCATACAGTTTCTCAATCTGCCTGAGGCTGCTGGGATATTTTGAAATATTTTACAGCTAGCCCTTACTGAAAGATGAAGGAATCTGAGGAAAAAGTGTACGCACATCACCTCATCCCTAACTGTGCACCCCAGGGTTAGATGGGTGGTTAGTACAGCTCACCCCAGCTGTTGACAGGAGGGCAGCACAAGAGTTATAATCCATCCATCCTTGTTTGAAAGTACAAGAAGTGTGTTCCAGCCCTTGGATTGTTTTTGTGGCCCTCCTCCGGGTGTGCTTTAACATATCCACGTCTCTCCCGTACTGAGGATTCCACATCTGGACACAGCACTCCAGGTGAGGTCTCACACTGCAGAGGAGCAAGATCACCTCCCTCATCCTGCTGGCCATGCTGCTTTAGCTGCAGCCCAGGATATAGTTGGCTTTCTGGTATGCAAGGAAACACTGCTGGCTCATGTCCAGCTGCCATCCACCAGTACCCCCAGGTCCTTCTCAGCAGCCCTGTGCTCTATCCTCTCATCCCCCAGCTTATACTGATAGCAGGGATTGCCTGGACAATACATGCCCTGAGCCCAATGCCTTCTCTGCGTGTTATGGCTTCTGTCAGGAATCTTCTGAGTACACGGTGCAACTGCTGGGAACTGATCTCAGGTCACAGCCATCCTTTTCCTAAGGCCCTATAAATCACATGATTCTGTCTGAGAAAGATTTCTCTAGACAGTTGTTCTCCTCACCTGATTTGTCTATTCAAGTGCCACCATAAGACCTCAGCTCACACTGCAGCTATCAGCAGCATAATCAATACTGTGTCTCTGCAAGCTGCTTAGGTGAATTCATGCAACAATTCAACAGCTAATGAATATAACACTCCTTCGGCAGGGAGATGGGAGAAGGAAGCGACACTGATTAATCTGTGATCATTAATAACATTTTTAAGTCTTGAAAACGAAGATAATGATATGGGTAATCAACTGTCTTTCTTCAGGGTATAAACTGATCATCTGCTAGGATAAAATGAGAATTCCTATAATACACGTTTTCTTGTCCATTGTAAAATCACTTGATGGCATTAGCAGATTGATCATCTTCTCTCTAAGTTCCAACTATTCATCACTTCCAGATGGTTTTGAAATTAGATTAGCTGATCCAGGAGTGCAGCTCACTATAGCAAATGCCAATATCTCCTCAATCATTTTGCTTTCCTAACTTAATAACCATACCTGCAATTTTTCTTCGTAGATCAAATTTTAAATTTCACTTTTCTGTGTGCATGGAGTTATCATCAGAGCCATTTTAATTTCATGGATCCTGTTCTAAAGAGTCCATATATAGGTTTTCACACTGCAATCTGAGCAGCCCCATGAGTGAGGAAAGTAGAATGAACTCACAAGGCCACGTCAAAGTCTTGCAATAAAATTCATAGCCAATAATAAAGCCAGCTGCACCACAAATGGTTAGTGCAATATTCATAAAAAGACAAAAAAAAAGCAAACATACAGAATGTAAGTCCACAATGCAGACAATAATTTAAAACTCACAGTCCTCTCCAAGGTACCTAAACTATTTTGGTAGACCTCAGGCTGGATATTCTGTTTTCAAGCCCTGTTTCACAAAATCAGAGATTTTGAAGGAGAGAGCTGGGCATCCTTCATCACAATAGCCCCTACACAACATCCCTTCTGGAATCCCTTCCTACAGGAAACAGCATGTCAGATTCAGGTTTTTTTTTACAGAACTCATGAAATCTTCCCTCTAGATTCCCTCTTCATCAAATCCTCTGTTCAGCCCAGTAGCAACAGTAAAGGCTACAAAAAAAATCCGGATTTTCTCAGATAGCTTCTTTCCCATTTTCTCAAGCAGAGTGCAGCTAACAGAGAGCTGATTGACAGCAGGAGAGTCTCTGTCTCTGCTGGGCCACAGGAACTGAGCTACACCCTGTGTCTTTTCTCTGAGCATGTTAGGAAAAAACCTCAATTACCTCTATAAAGAACAGTCTCTCCGTGTTTCTGCCTTCCACTTGCCTCCACTTCCACTCTTCTCTCATCAGCTGAGACTGCAAACACGGGTGCCAGCTCTGAAGGGAGTCAACTCTGCGGAGCGAAAACTTATCCAAAAGAGGAAGCTGTCTCCTCTGACTGTATCCCAGCAAAGACACTGTTTTCTACCATGTCTGTTTTCACCTTACTTTTCTCAGCACAACCACACAGAGGTGGCAGATCCACAACTCCCTACCCCTAAGCAAAGGGGCAGAATCATTCAAGGACATTGTGTCAGCTTGTAATTTTCTTTTCCATACCAGCTTTTAAATGTGACAGCAATACTTGAACAGAAGGCAATGAATGTTGCCTTGCTTAAAGAGGAAAGATGATAATCACCTTATCAGAAAGTGACAGAAAAATGACTCTTGACTCCTATGTAATTTTGAACTCAGTGGGAGCCTGGTCCTGGGAGCTGCTGCCCCTCTCGTATTCAATCTGCTGGACTTCTGCCAAGCGCTAATCAGGATCTATCCACATTGCCTTAGTACCTGCACATACTTTGTTGATGTCTTCCATAAGTCAGTCAGCTCTTCAGAATAAGAGTTAACTCACGGAAGTCCTAGCTGTGATGTGACTGCTAAACTTTTTAAAGGATTTAGGGAAAAAATCCTCAAAAAATTAGAAAAAGAAATCATGAAAGTCTTTGAAATAGGTAGGTATCATGTCTGCCAAAGAAAGGCTCTTATTTACAAATCTCTGTAAACTGGCAAAGAATACAAGGGAATTTTTTTATTTTTTAATTTTTTTTTTAAATACTTCCAGTATCCTCTGCTTGCTGTTCTTGGAACAGGCAACTGAGCAAGACAGACCTCTGGATTCAATCAATATTGCCTGTGCTCTTAATACTCTCTTTCTCATCTCAAAAGTCTCCCAAGCCTCCATCTCACCTTCTCCAGTGTTTCACAACTTAGTCATTCTACGCTACTCTCCTGCCACCCCTGTGCTGGGTTGCCAGTAATGACATAGATCTGGAAAAAAGTGCTCCCACTTCACCTCTGGTAAAGCTGAATGGCCACATAAACGAGAAGGTGTTGGAAAGAGCCAGGGCTCATAAACTATTCATTTACAATTGGGAACTTCTTCTAATGTACACATAGCCACAGTAAAGAAAAACAGCTACACTGGACTAGCTTATATTGAATCCTCCCAATGAAAATGTTAATACTCAATGATGCATACACAGGTATATGTGGATCATTAAGCATACGTACCTCAAAACCCATACATATTTATATACACATACATAGGTGTGTCTACATAAATGTATATTGATCAGCAGAGACAAACTTAACGATCCCCGTCTATATATGAGCGTCTGCACTCATGCATGTATAATGCATCCACTAAAATAATAGCAAAACTTTGCAAGGCTGTAAAGTAAAAAGGTTATTTCTGTTTATGCAGGTTTAGAGAGATGCTTAGCTCAGTAGATGAAGTGGTAGAGATAATAATTAAGAGTAAGAGCTGGAACAACATAAAGAACTTTACTTGATCCAGAAAAATATCTCATCTTTGATTTAAATGTTATAGATGAGCAAATTTCATGAAAACGCTGTTTCTTTTTGGATATCACAACCCACCAGAACAGGAATACAATTGAATTCCTTTTCATTTGTGGTCTACCTCAGGCAAGTAACATCCTGTGCCTATGACTTGTCAATATGGAAAAGTTAGACCCAACCCACATGAACAAAAAATCATGAAAAGATATACAATTCACCAGCGAGGGATATAGGACTCACTGGGTCACCTCAAAATGTGCCAAACTCACTGTCCTTATCCATTTCAGTTATTTTCCTAAAAGACCCTTTCTTTTGTACAGTTGCTTTCCTCACAGCTAAACCAAACACTGCAATGCGCTTTGCCACACATCTGCTGAAGTACTGTGATACTAAGGGACCTGAACTGACCATCTTGTCAGATGAAATGGTTGTCAAAATACCTAGAAAAGGAGCTGCAGAAATGGATGATCAGCCAGGATTGGGAAAAGGGAGAGTAGATTCACCTTGCTTACCCAGTAGTGCCAAGTCTAACTTGGAACTCAGCTCACTTAGTCTCGTAGTATTTGCCTGTATGTCACAAATCTACATCCTGAGGTAGAGCTTACACAGCTTGTAAGGAAGTAATTCATTTCTTCACCCTGACAGCCACATTACATGAAAAAAAAAATCATAGAATAATCTAGGTTGAAATAGACTTCTGTAAGTCATCTTGTCCAATTCCCCACCAAAAGCAACTTCAAATTCCACTATGACAAAGTTCACTAGGATATTCAGAATCATATAATGTCCCTACATACAAACTGACAGATTTTAGCATACTGCTAAGTTCCTTAAGACTGTTTTAAGACAAATATACACAGCACACAGCACAGGATCTCAAAGCCTAGGATGCTCCTACAACACAATTACTGCAACTGCTCACATAACAGCCACGAAGTGACAAGAAATTCTTTGATAAAACTGTTACTGTTTCCTACAACCCAGAAAGCCCACTCACAGGATGCGCCACAAAATTAAAGTTGGGAATAATAGTCATTCTACTGATATACCGATTTTAATAAAATAGTATTACGATAACATTGTTAATAATGCAATATGGTAATAATAGAATCATAGACTCTTTTGAGCTGGGAGGGACCTTTAAAGATCATCCAACTCCCCCGCACTGAACAGGGACACCTACAGCTCCATCAGGTGCTCAAAACCCCATCCAGCCCGACCTTGAGTGTCGACAGGGACGAGGCAGCCACCACCTCTCTGGGCAACATGTGCCAGTGCCCAACCCCCTTTACTGTAAAAACTTCTTCCTTATATCCCGTCAAAATCTCCCCTCTTTTATTTTGAAACCATTTTCCCTTGTTCTATCACAACAGGTCCTGCTAAAGAGTCTCTGTCCCCTTCTTTCTTACAGCCCCCCTTTAGATATTGAAAGGCCGCTATCAGGTCTCCCCAGAGCCTTCTCTTCTCCAGGCTGAACAGCCCCAGCTCTCTGGGCCTGACCTTATAGGACAGGTTATAGTAATACTTGGACTATAATAATTATTTAATACATGTCCCCCACAGAACATATTTTTTTTCAGTAGCCACTTTGATGCAAATAAATGGCAGAAATTTTCCCTCACCGGAATCAGCCAGGACATGTAAACTGAGTATCTCACATGTTTCAGGATGAGAGATAAATCCTTAAAAGCCACCTATTCCATTTGGCAATACTCTAATATGAGCACAGTCTTCACTCTGTCCACTCTGCTTCTACTTTAAGAGTTCCCAATGATCTTGTCCTCGATTGGAAGATGCTGATAACAAACCACTGTGTTGCTCCCATCAGCTTCTTGAAATCACTGATTTCTACCAGCAAATGCAAATTCCACATATCTTCAAACACCAAGGGTTGCATAGCATACTCTGACTTAGAGGACGGCCAGCAGCAATAGATAAGCATAGATTTCTTCTTAGTCAAAGCTTCTACAAGCTCAGCTTGATCCTACACTGTCCTTACATATTTGTTAACTGAAATACTCATTGTGATAAATACTTAAGCAATTGGAATAGAAGTGGTTTTCAGATAAGCTTTAAAAATGGACTGTTTTCTAACTCAGTTCCTTTAACACTGTGGAAAGGAATAACTTTAAATATTTGTGGCAATTATAATGGGAAATTACTTTTTATGGCTTTTATGGATTCCTAAGAATATTTTTTGAAGTTTTTAATGATGACTAATCATAATAGTAAAATGTCAGCAAAGATTTCAGAAGTCAGAAGTCGATGCAATATTTAGCGAGATAACTCAACCTACATTCCCCATCAGAAGACTATGAAGATGCAAGAAACCATAGCCTCAGATATAAAATGCATGTTCCACTTCAAAATGAAATCACATTGATTTCCACAGTTAATGCACTTAATCCATAGCTAGTTGAAACTAATTAGCCCCCCTGATTTCAGTGAAGGTGCTCATGTGCAGATTTATTTGAGTTCAGATCTGGCTGCATACATGATTGGAAGGTGACATCCATCCTGCAGTGCATGAAGAACGTCATGGAAAACCATCATATTAGCCAGCACAGAAGACTGAACATGACTGCTGCATTTGGAGAAAAACGTGTAGAGTGGACAGAATGCAGGCTCTTATCTTTAGTCAGGGATTGGCATGTATATTCCCAAAAAGATGCTCCATAGCAGTCCTGCGAAAAGGTTCACAGGTATATGATATGCTGCTGTGCTTTGTTCTTGGCAATATTTGCTGACTGCGAAGCAGAAGACAAACAGATATATAGCCTTCTATGCAAACAGGTACTCCACTTCAGTGAAGAAAAAGCTGAAGCCGAGGCATGGTTTTAGAGGAAAGAAAAATCTAGCATCCCTACCAAAAATGATACCACCTTTACCCCAGTAATAATCTCAATAATTATCTGCAACAGAAGCATGGGGGCTGCATTGTGCTGCCCCAGCACTGTTTGGGAAACAAACTCCAAGTCCCTTAAGACTGCCGCTCCTATGTTTTACAGGCACAAATTATAACCATAATTACTTACTCTGACTTCCCTAGGACAGTTCTGAACAGAAGATAAAGATGGTCTAGAGTCAGCTACAACTTCTCAATCCTCCAGCTATGCAGAACAACAGCACCATGACATGTCACTTGTCTTGGCATAGATAGCCAAAAAAAGCCAGCTCAAATGACCCTTTGCTATAGGACAATTCCCCCCCCAGTCACCTTCAGCTAAGGTGAGTCTCCTAGATTCCATGTAAATAAACTGTTCAACTGTTCACAGTCACTTCCGTTCCTATAAGGCTGATATATGTCAGATTTTTGAAATGCATATCAACACAAATCATCCAGCCCAGTTGGAACAAATTCAGTTCACTAGCAGAGATGCCCAAGACAACTGTTATCTTAACCAAGCTTTCTTAAGAAACTGCAGACAAGCATACACAGCAGTCTACTCTCAGTCTGTCACTACCTGTGACACCAGCAATGAGATCTACCTACGCTTTCCTGCCATGTTAAGAAAGCAGATGGACTGAAGCCTAGAAGAAAACGTACCAGGTCTGCTTCTCTTTCCTATGACAACTATTGAAAATCTGGAGCACTTTGCAGTGTAAGGTGCAGAAAGCAGGACAAACAAAAGGAGAAATTTATCCTACATTTCCCATCCCTGAATTGGGGCAGGAAGGACACAACACCAGACATACAATGTCTAATGCGATTAACCAAGGGCACTCCTTCATGACACAGCAGATAGGCTTCACAGGCATGCCTCAGTCTAAGAACAGCCTCCTAGCCAGTTTGCTTTCTGATCCTTTTCAGAAATCTGTTCCAGGCAGACCAGATAAAGCACAGGTAAGAATACATCTCTGTAAGAAAGGCAGTGCATCTAGTCCTTGCTTTGTTAGGAATCCCAGAGAAGAGCGTTCTGATCAGCTTCGCAAGAGAAGTCAGATGACTCCTTGAGGTACCTTTGAACTTTAAAAGTTCCACCTCTCCTTCACCATTAAACTCAGAACTTTGCCTGTTCTTGGGTCCAGGATCTCTTCACCCTTATCTAGAACTGCAGCACTGTTGGGAGGAGGAAGGTCCAAGCACCTTCGATACCAGCCAGGCTCCTCTTTCCACAGCATGGGTGGATCATAGTATACTATAACTCCATTCACAAAGGTTGTTCTGAGTTCAGCTCTGCATCTGCACACTGAGAATATCCTTGTCTTGAACTAAAACCAGATGTACAACCCACAACACAGATAGTAAGCAACGAAGCTGTGGAATATTCATATACAACAGCAAAGTCAAAAAATAGTGAAGCAGCACATCTGGAGTAAGCACAGAACTGACATTAGGTGCAACCATCCAGATCACTGGCCTCTGAAGAGCTTCATAGTTCATGGGCCATCAGATCTAAGGAACAGTGTTAAAGCAGTCTGTGAGAAGGGATTGCTGGGTGTAAGTAGTTCAACTTCTTACTCCAAGAAAGACTGTCACTATCTACATATCAGGGCAGATGCAGCTTTATCTAAGCCAAGGCTTGAAAACATCCAGTGTTGATAACACAAATTCTCAGCAACCTGACCATGGCTATGTCACCCCAATGAGAAGTAGATTTTCCTTCTGTCCCATCTGAACTCACAAGTCACAGCCTGGAATCACGGACCTCCTCTCCTTGTTGTACCTGCCTGTTCCTACTGGGAAGAGTTTCACTGCATCACCTGTTTGCCACATATGATACACAGACACTTCACCTGAGTGCATGGTCATCAAAATAAAACACAAACCAACAACATGCATTCATGCAATACTACATGTGTAGCTACATGATGCTACACTGCACAGCAGAGAGGCTCACCATGCACTGCAGGATCTCCATGCACTCCATCTTGCACCACATTTTAAGAAAGTTAAGAGCTGCTATACTTACGTCATTATCTGAGTCTCTATGCCAGGATCTACAAGGGATCCATCCACAAAAAGTGGTGTTGATGTGAAACTGTATTTACTCCAGGATCTTCCCTCATCAAAACTCACCCTGGGATAGAAGCAGACAAGATTTATACACATAAAAAGACTTACTCTAGAGCAACTGTGGCAACTGAATGTTGGCTGAGGTCTGCAAGACCCAGCAGCTAGATTTATAGTCAGGCACCAATCTTTGCCATCTCCTAGCCACCTAATTCACATTCTTGGGGTATTTTGAATGATCAAAAGCTTAGAGACTATAAACACTGGCAATAAGGGTACAGATATCCTCAATCCAGCTGTACATCAGACCTCAGAGGATAAAGGGGTATTGCCAAGTCCTGTTTCTGGAACTACAAGAGCACCTGGCACAGGGCAGGGCTCAGAGCATAAGCAGCCCCTGCCTGAACACATGAAAATTGTTGTCAATGCTACAGGATTTTTCAGCCCATGTGTGTAGCAATGCCATATAGCATTAGCTAAAATCTCTCTATCCCTACTCGTAGTTACCCCTGTTCTGAGAAAGGTGTCCAGTAGCCAGGGCTAAGACATGAGGACACATCCCAGTTCGCAGGCCCTGCCCTGTTATCCCCTTTGCTCCTGCCTTCCTGGCCTTAGGGGAGCTGCCAGCCTTCATGTCACCCTGCTCCAGAGAGTGCCGAAAGCAGACAGAGGAAGGTATGCATACCCCCTGTTGGAGCTGACTGTTAGCCTGGCAGTCATCATCCAGCTCCTAGAGCAGCCACCCAACAATAACTCTGAGATCCTTGAGGCTTCCCTCTGCCCAAGACTTCATACAACAGCTTCTACAAATTTCTGCCCAGAATTTTATCTCCAAGTTCTACTGGTAAAGGGAGAATAAACAGAGAAACACAGAGGTTTATTGGCTCTGAAATTATTTATCTCTCCCAGCAGGGTCATTTAAGAGTTCTCTGTAATTTTCCAAAGTACCTGAGCTGTGAAAACTGACAGATTACCCTAAAAGGACATTACCAGAGAGACAGTCATGGCCTAAACATCTTCTCCAAGCAGCAGGAAACACCTTCCATTTCAAAGTGAGTACAAAAGAGAATTTTGCCTTATTATCCAGGCAAGGAAAGTTTAGAGGTGCATGCAGGTGCGCATGTACCTAAGCAGGTGGATTTACCTGAGAGGGTCCTGCTGGAAACTGAGTCCTACTCACTCCAAGTAGGCAGGGACACAGAGATACCACCTAAGGACTAGGAGGCCAGTGCAACAAATACTACAACCAACAGGTTACACTAACCTGAGCTAAGTAATGTAGAAAGCCAAGGTTTTTTTTTTGCAATGTAGTCACCACTCCCTAAACATCCGTCTCCAGCAGCACTTAGTAAAACCTCCACCCAATTCACTATGCACGTCTGCCGGAAAGGGAAACTGACTATAGACCAAAGACAGAAAGCTGGAAGAACAGCAGCATACAAAAAGCTTATCTGTCCCAAATCTATTTATTTAAATGTATGTATCTTCCTGTACACCTGTGCATTTGTATGCTGTTCTGCCTGCATGCTTATCTATCTAAATAGCATTTCAATTTCTGGGGAACAGCACACTTCATTAGGTTAGCTAAAGTTCTCTCAGCTTTTCAATTATCTGCCCCTCTTTTCTCTAGGATGAAACTTATTGTACAATGTCTCAGTCTGAGAACTAATAGATATACATATACCCTTTAATTTATTCCACTCCTGTCCATAAAATGGGTGCCTACTGAGGCAATATAAAGCAAATTCCAAAGCCCCTAAAGGTACAGTTTTGGAAGAAATCTGTTGGAGCTTATTGGTAACAGCTCTAAATCACTCCTTATTTAATAGACTGAGTGGGGTGCTCATAGTACTGCACACACCATCTCATGAGATTAGGTAGAGAGGAAGAATATCTGAAAGGAAACTTTCCAAGGTAGACAAAGGTGGACTAGATTCACAGCTCCTATGGATAGTTAACCTGTGTTCAAATCTTTCCTGAAATCTAAGTACATGCACTTACACATAGTGCACTTGCTAGTTCCAAAGAACCTCCACAAGGAAAGACAATCAAAACAGTTACACCTTGGTTGAAGAATTTAGCTATAAGTGGTTAATACATTACTCAGAACTCTTTCAAAAATTGGCTCACCTTTCACACTTCCAGAGTTCAACTTGCCACAGCCTGATGCACCTACTGCAGGTGACTCCTACCCTTGGCTAATACATAACTCTCCTGCCTTGGCTCCTACTTGACTTGGTTTAAAGGCTTGGACATGGTCTTCTTGATGTTCTCTTTCCTGAAGGAACTTCAGGTATGGCCATGATTACCGAATTACCTAGCACAGGCAAATGTTTCTAGTCACACAAAAACACACACTAACCACAGACAGAAAGATTCTGAGCAGAAAATAGCTGGAGTCTGCTGAGAGCATCATTAGAGGTCTGCCCTGTTACTGTTCTCCTGCATATGTCTCAGTTATGGAGGCTGCTGGCAAGGGGACGGTGGCCTAGACTGACTAGTTTAGTGGTCCTGACTCAGAATGGTTATTCATACATTATGACTGCAACAAGTTTGCTTATGATAAAACAAACATAAAACCCTTTAGGAATCAGTAACATTTAGGAACATATCTCCACTATCCTTAATTTGGAGAGGGCAGTTTAATACTAACTTTTGCAAACAAAAGTCAGAAGTGATGGACACCTCCTCTGAAATAGTTGGAGCACAAGGGATGGCTTCTTATTTATTAAATATGTATCTGCTAGCATAAATAAACCCCATCTGAAGCACTGTAGAACATCATTAGTGCAAAGAGTAATTCATGTACATAATTATGTACATAGACATTATATTTACATAAAGCACAATAATCATAGTATTGATTAATAAAAACAAAGAAACATTAAAACTTTTATAAGAATGATCTCATTTGCTCATTTTGTAGGCACCAGAAGACATTGACCAAGAGATATTAGCATCACTGTCAGCTCACTCCCATCAGGAAAACTTGTCAAAGTAACAAGTTTCCTTACCACAAGTGTCGGACGGGCATTGATGTCTGTTTCAGGGCCACTAGTGCCCCTCCCCAGTCCAGAAACCACACATTATACTCCTCCTCGAAGATCTGCAAACAAAGCAAATACTGCATGAGCGCTCCACTCCACCAGAAAAGGAAGACAAAGAAGAAGAAGAATAGCAAAAGGCTCTATTCTTTCCCTGTCTCTGCAAAACATACCTGTCTCCAAGAATTCCCACCATCAGAAGAGATGAACATGCCAACATCAGTGTAGGAAAGCTCAGAGCCAATATTGCCTGCAAAAAAAGGTGAGTGTCAGAAATTCTTGTGTGGATGAACACAAAACTGCATATGAAATCACATATCCATTTGGTGCACACAAATCAGAGTAGCAGCAGAATAGTGGCTAAAGACCCTGGCAACCAGATACTCCACTGTACATACATTTTTCTCTGAACTTTCAATCTCTATGCTCTGTCTAGCAAGTCGGATCTCTGAAATCTGTCAGTCTTCGTCATGCGTCATGTAATTACTTCTGTTTCTCTCCCCTTCTTGTGTAAAGGAGACCATCCAAAGGCAAGTTACTTACACAACTGAGTTGAAAGGTAAAAATTAGGCACCCACTGAAGTTCTTGATTATGGGACTAGGAAGTCCATTTGAGATTCTGTTAAAATGCTTAAAAACTTAACTAATCTCAGAATCTGCAGTTAAACAAGCAAAGCTTCTTCCTGGGTCTGCTGATGGTTTGAGATTAATGAGGACTGAGACGTAATGAAATATCAGTTCTCTTTAAAGGAAATCTTGATTGTTTAGGTCTGAAACTCAGCTGGGGACAGAAGAAGTGCAGGGAACTAAGCTGGGTCAAAAAAAAACTAGCAGAGGTAGAGACCAGGCTAAGCATCATTCTAGATAATGCTGATCATTCTCACTGACCTAACAAATTGCAGTGTTCTTAATTCTAATCTTGTAATTTCCATTATGATGAAGTGTTCTGCGGACAGCTCTATAGAGTGAAATACACAGTCTTCGCCGTGTGTTAGGAAATGGATATGCCAGATACCAAAGCAATGCAAAGTTCAAACATCAGTTTGAACCATCTATATAGACAGCACAGCAAAACATCATTTGGAGATGCTACCTCAGAGCTTGAAACAGATTTTTTCAAAGGTACTTCATCTGAGATGGCAGACAGAACCTCATCTCTTACAGTGACACCTCTTAACACAGAGTACATAATGAATTTGTACTAAATCCTCAGCCCTTTACAATTTTGAGCATCCACCAAAAGTACCATAAGTGATGTCCAGTAGCTGAAAAACTTGCAAATGTTGCAATTTCCATCAAGTGCTAGGTGGGATAATGATGATATGAAAATCTGTCCCACAGGAAGCAAGCAGATGTAGTACTGTCATACTCCACCAGAAGGTCTCCCAGTCATAATGGCCAACAGTCATCACATTGTGGTCAAACCCATAATTCTTTTAAACAATGAGCTACTCATATACCTTCCAAGAAAGACTGGTTTTAAAACAGTTTTAATTTCAATGAAAAGAAGGAAAAACTAATATTTTTTCTTCAAAAATAGCAAAGGGAGAGGTGGCACTGTAGCATCACATCTGTAGCATCAACAAGAGCATAATAAAAACACCCTAATGAAAATGTTAATTGAATGTCTGACATTTAATGCTGGAAAATGAGAAATTAAAACCCAGATGTGGGTTGACGCATTCCCAACAGCATCATGGAATCCAACTAGCTCTACTGTTGTGACAACACTATTTCCAAAAATAAAACTTCTAGCTCAGGGAGGAAGGATAATTCAAGAATGATTTTTCTATTAGTGCTCACGATACAGAAAACGATACATTGCCCATCTACCCAATCTTCCTTCCCTGACACCAGCAGGAATGACAAACCATTGTAGATGATGGTACAAGAAAACTCTACTGTGAGAAATCATAAAAACTCAGTCTTCAGGGACATCCAAGTTCACAAGAACAAATCTACAGTAGTTCCAAGGTCTCTTTAGCCCAGTGTATTATCATGAGTGGAAGTCATCAAGAATTACCTGCTGGCTTAAATAGAAAAGTGTAAATTTTGTACAATGATCTTTGAAATATCGAAACTGGAAAATGAACATTCCAAACACAGATTTCCAAATTGTGGCAGGAAAAGAGTAATATGGTGAGATTCTGTTGGTACCTCTTCTCTCTCTCTCTTTTTCTATGTAAAGCTTTTCCATAATTTTCTTCATTCTTTCCATCTAGCTTCATTCAGTCATATGGATTCAAACCTTACAAAACATAACTAATTTCCAGGCAAGTGAAGAGGATTTGGCAGCTATGGAATTAGATATTAAAACATAATTCTCCCTTTTACAAGAATCTAAACTCTGCCTGAGTTTCCCATCATTGCTGGAAATGCACCAGTGTAAATCGAATAGTAAGACATTGCTTAACAGAGAGTTTGAGCAGTCAATACCTGTTGCAGTGCTTATTCTGGAACATATTTGCTAACATGGTGATATACTTCTGTTATTGTGAAACTGGTTTGTGGAAACAGATGTGTATATTCCCAACAGGTTAAAGTTCTTTACTGTACAAAACAGTAAGGCAGAAATTATATTCTGCCTCTTAAAGGTTAACTGTCAGACTGGGAAAGCATTCATCCCATCCACCATCAGCTTGAAAAGAACCTCATTTACTAAAAACATTGATCAATGCCTAGAATCTCACTGTCCTACTTCCTCTATTTGCTTCCTAAAAGGCTAAAGAAAAATAACTCTGTAATCACAGCATCATGAGTAGGCTTGCTCCCATGCATCCATCTAGCAAGTGTGGCCTGCCAGGAGTGATGACTCCACTTGGCTAAGCATAAGAAGATCTGGAGGTTTAAACCAAATTATCTCGCCCTGTTTGGCCTGGACCAGTGAACTGGAAATCACACAGTATTTCCCTTGTGAAGTTATAAATGTCATGAAGGGAACCTGTCTCTTAAGTTCTGGCTTAGTCCAGCAGACACATGGAAGTACGGAAGAACAGGTGAAGGGAAATGGCTGTTAAGAAACAACATAAATTCATGCAGGCACTATGCTAAAATGACAGAACTGCAAGCCACTAACGGGCTGAACAGGACAAAGGAGATACAGCGACAAAGAGAACAAGTTAAAATGAGCCTTGGAAAGAGCAGTTAAGTTACTTAAATGTATTTAACTTGGCATAGGAACCTCCCTGAGAAAAGGCAGGAAAGCCCACCTGCTTCAGAGGCCAGTTTTCAATAGCAAAAGCCACTTAGAGAGCACTTTGTTACCCTAGCAGCTCCCACAGAGCTGTAGGAGCTCTGAGCATGGTTGAGATCTCGATCTATCCTGATTAGGCTGCAAATTGTATGTAGGCAATAGAGGACAAAAGCTCCCATGATGGTTGTCAGATTAATTACAGTGGGTCAGCCATTGTCACTGTGCAAGTATTGTAGCAGGTTGTCATTAAAACCTTGCAACCTGCTAAAACACCATTTTGCAGAATGACACACAGCAACAATGACCCATGAAATGCCAATGAAATGCTGCCAGTCTTGGAGCAGCACAGCATAGAAAGTAGGTGCCACACATAAGACAGGCATTCATGAAGTCCAGGCTTCACCCAACAGGCTCTGAGACAGCTCTGTGCTTGTTACTAATAGGTGGAACTTGCTGATACTGCCTGGGACCATAGCCCTTAGTTCTCATTCGTAGTTAACTTCAGAAAAATGGCTAGACCTACAACAGTGATTGTAAGGCAGTCCAGTGAGAGGAGCTAATTATGACAGTTGGTAATGATCCCACACAGATTTGGGCTTAGACCTGCATATGGGTTATTGCACAGCAACAAATACCTATCAGACATTACATTTGTTGAAGTAAGGGGCCACTTGACCTCTCCTAGTCCACAGCATGTAGGAGTTAATTTGAACTAGCTTAGCACTACCTGAAACAGAGGTGAAAACTTTTACATCAACAGCAAACATCTCAAAACACATTCAGACTTCCAAGGATGCATGGGTGAGTGCTGAGAAGCACATAAGTTCTTACCTGCTGCCACCATCAGCCCAGGGGCTGTCTCCTTACTGGAAATGCTTCCTGAAGTATATGGATTCTCTGAGAGCTGCAGATGTAAGTGCAACGAGCAAAAGGGCTGTTGACAGGAAACAAACAAAAGGTATAAGTGTCAACATTCAGCAAGTCAAATAACAGAGGAACCCTTGTTGACTGCAGATAGATGCTCCAATCCTCCTGAAAATGACTCCTCTACTCTTAGTGCTGTTACAAGTATATATTCATTTTTTGAATAAGCACCACAGATGTAGCTGAGAGCAAGAGAAGCAGAAATGAGCATACCTGCATTTGTTTTTTACCATCAATCTGATCTAGAACACTCCACTAAGAACTTCCATAATCTAATTTAAGTTCCATAAAAAAAAGGTGAAGCAAGATGGTGAAAATTTTCTTTTTTTGTATAGCTTCACAGAGTTAAAGGGAAAACTACTGAAGGAAATTCTCTTAACACCTAGCAAATCAGGAGGAAAACACACAGAGAAAGTAACCAGTAAAACAACACTCCTTTGAAACACAGGGGCTACAGTCTACAGTAAAATAACTACTCACTGAATGTTGTTGAACTATGTTGTGAATCTAACCTAAAGTTCTCATCTGTAGACCGTGCTCCACTGTGGAGCACCTGACTCTGCAGTTCTCCGACAGGCAAGAATCCCTCCTACCCAGCTTCACTTGAAGCTTTTTTAACCCTGTGACTTATAAAAGGCCCAAAAGGAGTCAGCTCTTCTTAGAAAAGGTCTGCCACTCACCAGCTGGCAAACGACAGGATCCCCTCTCAGATTGGTGTCTGGTGCCTTCAGCAAACGCCAGTCTCTGCCCTTGTTGTAAGTAATGAATGTCTTGACTTGGTCATCTATCTTTTTGTTAGCCAGGAATATGCCTTTGATCCCTGCTACCTAGGAAAAATGGAGAGAGATGAAAAAAATACATCGGAAGAACAGGCCAATGGAAAGGCCCATCTGAGCACTCTCAGCAGCAGAAGCTCTCTGCAGAAGCAATAAAGCTATCTCAGTCCAGACTCAGAAGATTGTGAATGGCATTACAAGTACATCTTGATGCTTCTTGCACAGCTGAAAGGGCCTTGTGCAGTTCCTCTCTCTTTAAGAAAAAGACAAGTGTGCTCATAGAGCAAATCCCTATCAAACAGCCCACTTAGAGATTTCCCTAAGCGGCTGCAGACAGGTATATGATGGGCTTGAAAGGACAGCATTAACCACCTCTCACATTAGCTCTGTAATCCAGGGGATGTGGTCCGCGCCACTCTCTTGTCAGGTTTCCATAACATGGAAGGCAGCAGGTCACACCAGAAGTAGATGGGATCTGTTTGTTTTGGGCTTTTTCTTTTTTTACACAAAAGATGGAAAACTTGAATTATCTAAACATTGATGTTTTGCAAACTTGTTTTCTTCATGTTCCTCCATTCCCAAATTCTGTCAAAATCAACCCAGTTGTTCTAAATGTTATGATTTTTGTCAGTGGAACCAAGTCCAACAGAAAACGGTCCTGCCAAAATGTTCCCAAGCAGATTTTGTGTTGAATTTGGTCTCTGTTGCATAGCTCTGAAAGTGAGACAGGAAGGAGGAGCTTGCTGCAAATCTGGAACTTCCTGGCAAGAGCCAGGATGCAAAGCCTTCCAGATGTAAAAGCCTCTGAGTGGCACTACCCTTAGAAAGGCCCCATGAAAATCTCCATTGGGATTTATCAATAAAGACTGGTACACAAGAGGAGAGTACTGACTTTGCCCAGGAATAGAAGATAACGCATGTTTATTTCAGCTGGCTCATCACAATACAGAAGTACATTTTTTTTCAAAGGCAGGAAAATATATTTAAGCAAGAATAAAATGTAAAGCCTGTCCTTTCTATTGAACCATGTGTTACTTGTGAGTTTTTTCTCACTGCCTTAAACCAACTGGATTTTTATAAATAAATACATGATGTTATTAAATTGGCATTATTCTGACAGAAATAAATTAATCCATAACCCTGACTTTTATATATGAAACTGGAAACACATTTCTCAGTATTATAGTAAAATTTTCCGAAGTTAGTCAGCAACCACTACTGTTAGTATTCCCAATAAGTTAATATTGCTGTTTCTTGCTGGCACAGCACTGAGCTCTGAACCTCAGCAGATCTTTCAGCCATTAAGATCAATCCACCAAAGCCAGGATGCTTTGACTAAACCGGTAACTGGAGCAGCTACTTTGAATGGACTGTTCCTGGCAAAGGCTGAAAGGCCTAGCAAGAGAATGAGAACAGAAGATCACTAAGGGTAAAAGTTATTTGTTATCTCTAAACAAATGACACCTATAGGCTTTTGCTTACAATTCATGAACTGATAACTGCTTACAGAGGTGGAATTTATATTCCCTGCCTGTGCCCAGGTGTCTCTAGCTATCCAAGGAGAAAACCTGTATATAGGGATAACAGTTTTCCCTTTTGGGTCACATAGTGTAACCAGACACTGACTTAAAGAAAAAAAAAAAAAAAACACCACCACCAATTATCATCCTCATAGCAGAACACTCTGCATCTATCCCCACATGAGTAAGCTCAGCATCAAATTCAGTAAGTGCCTCTGGGCTGATTTCAAAACAAATGAAGATCCTGGAAGGATGGTAAGTGATTTACACTTGCCTGAACAGTTGTAGTTCTTGTAGGATGACCTTTACTACATACCTCATAAAGGTCAATCATGACATTCCCCTCCAGTCCTCTACT
>JANHGO010000012.1:16387592-16402446 GCA_024606505.1 Aquila spilogaster
TAACTGACCACACCAGCAGACAGACTGGGTCAGGACCCTGGTGGCCTCTGCCTTAGTGCCCCTTCCCAGCCTCCCTCACGGCCTCCCCCCACCCCATCCACGGCCCAGGAGCCCCATGGACACCACAGGAGCGCGAGGCCCCAGCTCTGCCGCAGCCCTGCCCGGCCACGGGGCTGACCCGCAGGCTGACGTCCCAGCCTGGCCTCGGCCCGTCCCTGTCCCCAGTGAGCTGCCCGATGCCCAGGGCTAGGGCTGCCCCTGGCTGCCCTGCTCCTGGCTGGGGTGGTCGGATGGGCGCTGGCTACGAGGTCCTGCCCTGCTGTCCCGGGGACCTCGGTGGGATCCCGGCTTCCCAGGCCCCGGGGAGCCGCCAGCGCCCACATCGCCCGGATGGCCTGTGCCCACAACAGCACAGAAAACAGCCAGAGAAGGGTGTGCACACCGAGCTGCTACTGCGGCAGGAAAGACAGGCAACCTGCAGGCTGCCAGCATCCAGATCCCAGAGCTGCTGCCCATGAACAGTTCTGAAAGCAACCAAGTTTCTCTCTGCCCCCAGACTCTCCACACAAACGCTCCCGTACAATTTCTGCCCAGAATTTCAGCTCCAAATCACACCAGCAAAGGAAGAACAAAGAGAGAAGCGCAAAGGCTTATTGGCTATAAAATTATTTGATCCTCTACCGGCAGGGTCATCACAGAGCTCTCTGTAATTCTGCAAGGTACCTGGGCTGTGAAGGCTGACAGATTACTCTTGATGGACATTACCAAAGAGACAATCATGGCACAAACAACTTCTTTGAATAGTAGGAAACATTTCTTATTTTAAAGTGAGCTTCAAAATGTTTGCCTTATTTTCCAAGCGAGGAAAGCTGGGGGGGATGCGTGTGTGTGCACGCGCACATGCATCTGAGCACCTGGATTTGTCTGAGAGGGTCTTTCTGGAAACTGAATCCTCCCCACTCCAAGTAGGTAGCATCAGGGACACTATCTGAGATGCCACCAAAGGATCAGGAGGCCAGTGTAATATGTATTACAAACAATGGGTTACACCAACCTCGGATCTCTAGTGTGGAAAGCCAAGGCTTTCAGTCACCATTCCCTAAGTATCTGCCTCCCACAGCACCGAGCAAAACACCTTCACCTGACTCACAATGCACATCTGCCAGAATAGGAAGCTAACTATAGACCAAAGACTGAAAGCTGGGAGTACAACAGCATACAAAAAGCTTATCTGCCCTAAATCTATTTATTTAAATGTATGTATCTACCCATACACCTGTGCATTTGTATGCTGTTCTACTTGCATGCTTATCTATCTAAATAGCATTTCAATTTCTGGGGAACAGCATGCTTCATTAGCTTAGCTAAAGTTCTCTTGGCTTTTCAATTATCCGCCCCTCTTTTCTCCAGGATGAAACTTATTGTACAATGTCTCAGCCTGAGAACTAATAGATATACATGTACCCTTTAATCTATTCCACTCCTGCCCATAAAACAGGTGCCTACTGAGGCAATATGAAGCAAATTCCAAAGCCCCTAAGGGTACAATTTTGGAGGAAACCTGTTGGAGCTTATCGATAACAGCTCTAAATCACTACTCATTTAATAGAGCAGGTGGGGCACTCATAGTAGTGCACATGCCATTTCATGAGACTTAGTAGAAAGGGAGAACATCTGAAAGGAACCTCTGCAAAGCAAAAGTGAACCGGGCTCTCAGCTCCTATGGAAAGTCAACCTGTGACCAAGTCTTTCCCAACATCTAAGGCACTTGTATGTAATGTGCTTTTTACGTTCAGAATGCCTTCACAAGGTAAGACACCATTAAAACAGTTACACCTGGTATAGTAATAAATGGTTAATACATGACTTACAGCTCTTTCAATAAGTGGCTCACCTTTCACTCTTCCAGAGCTCAACTTGCCACAGCCTGATGTACCTACTGCTGGTGACACATACCCTTGGCTAACACACACTTCTCCTGTCTTGGCTTATTGTCTTGGTTTGGTCTAAAGACTTCAACATGGTCTTGATGTCCTCTTTCCTGAGGGCACTTCAGACAGAGTCATGACTAGTGAGTTACCTATCAGAGGCAAATGTTTCTAGTCACACAACACCACATTCTAACTACAGACAGAAAGCTGGAGTCTGCTGAAGCATCATTATGGGTCTGCCCTGTTAATACTCTCCTCTATATGTCCAGTTATGGAGGCTGTGGCAAGAGCATGCTGGCCTAGACTAAGCCCTGGCCCTGACTCAGCACAGCTACATATATTAAGTTATGACTGCAAAAAGCTTGTTTATGATAAAACAAACAACCTGTTTCCTGAACACTAGAAAGCAAGACGAAGGTCGCAACCCTCATTTTGCATATAATAAATTGCTTTTAATCCCACATGGAGGCACAGACCTCTTAGACAACACTTGGTTCCCCTATCCTAGAAAAATTACAAATCCTTAGGAATATGAGCCAATACATCCTCTGGTTAACAATCCACTATCACACCAAAACTAAAGCAGTCATTTATTTAGCTCAGGTGGTAAAGAAATGTGCTCAAATGCAACATATTCAAACTTTAATAGAAATCTATGTTGCAGTTATCCCAGAGTTATCTGTCAGGTCAGGAAAAGTCTGGAAAGTCCAAAAGGTTTTCATATTGAAAAAGTAGCTATTAATGTTCTTAAGGCACATCTCTGGAACATTAGTTTGTGATGGGTAAAGACAGCCTGTCTTGAGGTCTCCAGCTTCTGAATGACTGTAATTTAACTGAAGGATTTTGTACAATAATGACTCAGGTAGAGGAGACCTTAACACCTCATCACTGCTGCCAAACACCATTGCTTTCTTCTTCTATTTGACTGAAGGCCACATTTCCTGTTCTGCATGAAAAGCATGAGACAGACATGTGCTTAACACCATCAAGCTGAGAGATGACTCAATCTTGCAGACAGGAACACAAATCCTGTCTCTGAAGGCTATTTCTAACTAATTAATTTCTAAAC
This sequence comes from Aquila spilogaster, assembly GCA_024606505.1. Taxonomy (NCBI): domain Eukaryota; kingdom Metazoa; phylum Chordata; class Aves; order Accipitriformes; family Accipitridae; genus Aquila; species Aquila spilogaster. The sequence goes on from JANHGO010000012.1 coordinate 16,390,593, forward strand.
AGCATTAGAAGCTGGGTAGGTCAGTCCAATAGCCATGCCCCTCTTTCACTCAAGACCAGAGACTGAAGGTGATGCTAATACACACATTTTCTGTAAAAAAGGTTGGTTCTGAATTTCAGAATGCCTCTCTCCAATGCTTAGCTGGTGCAGGAGTGAGAGTGGTAAAGGCTAAGGAGAGGATAATTTTGAAAATTTTGAACACCGTTAGTGTTTAGACTGTTATAGCCCATTTCTAGCAAAACAGTATCTTCAACTGAGAAATCAGTTTGCCCTATTCCACCTCTAACTCTATTCAGTTGCCACCACAGTATCTCTGGAAATTGATAGCGGAATCCTATAGGAGACAGCGATGTTAGCGACATATCTCTATTGTCCTTATCAACACCTACTGCCCTCTCCTCTCCCTCCCTTTATCTGTCTTGCCAGTTTAATACTAAATTCTGTAAACAAAAGTGGAAGTGAGGGACACGTCCTCTCAGAAATACCTGAAGCACAAAGGATGACTTCTTACTCAGTATATATGTGTCTGTGGGAAAGAAACCCCACCTGAATTCTCACAGTACATTACTAGTGCAAAGAGTAATTCATGTATGTGTATGATTATGGATATAGCCATTATAGTTATAAAATGGTACAATAACCATTATACTAATCAACAAAACCTAAATGACCATAGAAGGCAGATAAGAATGATCTCATTTGCTCATTTTGTAGACACTAGCAGATGTTGACCAGGCGATGCAAGAGATATTAGCACAACTGTCAGCTTATCCCGATCAGGAAACCTTCTCAGAGTAACAAGTTTCCTTACCACATGTGCCGGATGGGCACTGACGTGTGTTTCATGGCCACTAGTGCCCCTCCCCAGTCCAGAAACCACACGTTGTATTCCTCCTCGAAGATCTGCAAACAAATTAGGTACTGCATGAGTGCTCCACCGCACTGGGAAGGGAAGACTCAGAAGAATAATAGCAAAAGGCTCCATGCTCTCCTTCGCTTTGCAAAACGTACCTGTCTCCAGGAATTTCCACCATCAGCAGAGATGAACACGCCAACATCAGTGTAGGAAAGCTCAGAGCCAATATTACCTGCAACACAAACAAGTGGCAGACATTCTTGTATGGATGAACATAGAACTGCATTTTTCCATTTTCCAAGAAACCAAAATTACTTGGTCTGACCAGTGTTTTTTTGCTGTTCTTGATTCTATTCTGATCTAAAAACACCACCATGGTCAGGTGGCAACATTCATTTACAAGAGCTGTGCCATTTGAAAATTGGCACTGGGGAGAAATAGTATTATCAGCTTATTTTTCCAACAGATAGCACTGCTCACAACTGCAAGCCACTAAAGGCAGGCTTACTCTAGGCAAGGACCTACTTACTCAAAAATCTGTGTATGAAACCCCATGCCCATTTGGTGCCTACAAATCATCAGAATGGCAGCAGAATAGTGGCCACTGTCCCCAGCCTCCAGATATTTCATTCTGTACACATTTTTCTCTGAACTTGTAGTCTTTGTGCTCTGGCTGGTGAGTTGCATCTCTGTGATGTGTCAGTCTTTGTCAAGGGTAAGGTAATTACCTCTGTCTCTACTTCTCGTGTAAGAGAGAGCATCCAAAGGGAAGTTACTCATACAGCTGAGTTTAAAGGTGAAACCAAGGCCCCAGTGAAGCCCATGATTATGGGGCTAGAAAGTCTACTCAAGATTCTGTCAAAATGCTCAAACACATAACTGATCTCAGAACCTGCAGTCAAATAAACAAAGCTTCTTCCTAGGTTTACAAATGGTTTGCAATTAATGAGGACTGTGATGTAATGAAACGTAAGTTCCACTTGAAGGAAATCTTGTTCGTTTAGGTATGAACTTCACCTGGGGGCAAAAACGGTTCAGAGAATTAAGGTGGTCAAATGACTTTGCAGCAGAGAGGTAGAAACCAGACTGAACAGCATTCTAGACAATGTTGATTATTCGCATTGACCTAGCTGTCCCAAATTGTGAGTTTAAACTTACTGGTTACTTGGTACAGTTCTTAATTTTGATCTTGTAATTTCCATTATGCTGGAAACTGTTCTGCTGACAGCCTTATAGGGTGAACTACTGTGCCTTCGCCATGCTTTAGGGAATGGATATGCCACACATCAAAGCAATGCAAAGAAAAGCTCAAACATCAACCTCAACCATATATAGAGAAAGCACAGCAGAATGCCATTTGGAGACACTACGTCAGAGCTTTAAACAGGGTTTTTTCCAAGGTCCCTCATCTGAGACAGCAGAGAGAACCTCAAATCTTGCAGCGATAAACCTTAATACAGAGAAAATAATGCACTTGGACTAAACCCCCAGCCCTCTGGAATCTCTGAGCATCTACCAATAGTTGCAAGAGAGAGATGCCCAATATCTGAAAAACTTGCAGAAGCTCTGAATAAACCTTATTAGCTTATTCCCCACACTGCCCTGAGGTCAGCATCTTGCTTCTGCTTCCAGAGTTAAAATTGCCACCAGGCTCACTGAACAATGCAGGTCTTCTCTAAATTAATTTGTTCTCATCTCCCCACTTCCTAAGAACCCAGTAGTTCAGGGAAAAGCTAGCCCAGTCACCCAGGAATTGTTTTTTCTGCTAGTTTGTCAACAGTACCTTCAATCAGTGCTAGGGGGGATTCTGGTGGTGTAAACATCTGTCCCATAGGAAGGAGGCGGATGTAACACTGACAGATACTCCATCAGAAGGCCTCCCAATGATAATGGCCCCCAGCCACCATATTGTGGTCAAACCCATGACTTCTTTATTCAAAGCCCATGAATTCTTTACCCAGTGAGCCACTCTTACACCTTCCAAATAAGACTGTTTTTAAAGCAGGTGTAATTTCCATGGAAGGAAGGGAGAACTAATATTTTTTCTTCAAAAATAGCAAAGGGAGAGGTGGCAATCTTACACATCTGTAGCACCAACAAGAGCATAATAAAAACACACTAATGAAAATATTAATTAAATTTCTGACATCTAATGCTGAAAAATGAGAAATTAAAACCCAGATGCAGGTTGACTCTCTCCTGTCACCATCATGGAATCCAACTAGCCACATTGTTGTGACAATGCTGTTTCAAAAAATAAAATTCCTGGCTCAGGGAGGCAGGACAATTCAAGAAAGGCTTTTCCACCAGTGCTCACAATGTAGGAAATGTCACACTGTCCAACTACCTAATCTTCTTCCCTGACACCAGCAAGAGTGACCAACTGCTTTAGATGAAGATACAAGGAAAACCTGCCGCAGGCAACCATACAGAAGGACAGTCTATAGGGACACCCAGGTTCATGAGGATAAATCTACTGTGTCAGTCCAAAGGTCTGTTTAGCCCAGTGTTTTATCATGAGTGGAAGTCCTCAAGAATTAGAAACTGACTTAAAGGCAGAAACTTAAGTTTTGTATCATCATATTTTAAATATCAAAACTGGAAAACCAACTTTCCAAACAGGGATTTCCAGGTTGTGGCAAGGAAAGAGAGTAAAAATGTGAGATCCTGTTGCTATCAATTCTTTCTGTCTGTTTTCCTGTGCAAACCTGTTCCATTATTTTCTTCATTCTCTCCATTTAGTTTCTTTCAGCTACATGGATTCAACCTTCACCAAACGTAACTAACTCCCAAACAAGTCAAGAGGATTTGGCAGCTGTACAATTAGATACTAAACCATAATTCTTCCCTTTGCAAGAATCCAACCTCTGTCCTCATATCAAGAGTCCGAGTTTCCAATCATTGCTGGAAATGTACCACTGTAAATCAAAGTAAAACACAGAGTGTTTGAGCAGCCAATGCCTGTGAGAATAAGTGGCAATGCTTATCCTGGAACACATTTGCCAACATGGTGAGACATTCCCGTTGTTGTGAAACTGGTTAGTGGAAACAGATGTGTATATTCCCAACAGGTTAAGCTTTTTATGGTACAAAGCAGTAAGGCAGAAATTATATTCTACCTTCTAAAGGTTAATTGTTAGACTGGGGAAAGCATTCATCCCATGCACTGGCAGCTTAAAAAGAACCTCATTTACTGACAGTTTAGATCAATGCCTAGAATCTCACTGTCCTGCTGCCTCTATTTGCTTCCTAAAAGGTTAAAGAAAAAAGCCTCTGCAATCACAGCATCATGAGTAGGACTCGCTCCTAAGCATCCATCTAGCAAGTGTGACCTGCCAGGAGTGATGACTCCACTTGGCTATTCATAGGAAGATCTGGAGGTTTAAACCAAATTATCTCACCCCATTTGGCCTGGATCAGTGAACTGGAAATCACATGGTGTTTCCCTTGTTGAGATATAAATGTCATGAAGGGAACCCGTCTCTCAGGTTCTGGGTTAGTCTGGCAGACACATGGAAGCACAGAAGGACATGAGAATGGAAATGGTGGGAAGAAAGAGTGTAAATTCATATGGGCAATATGCTAACATGACACACTTGCAAGACACTGCTAGGCTGAACAGGACAAAGGAGATAAACTGAGCCTTAGAAAGAACGGTCAAGTATTTGGACATATTGAGCATAGGTAGGAGCCTCCCTGTGAAAAGGTAGGACAGCCTATATGCTTCAGAGGCCAACTTTCAATAGCACCAGCCATTCAGAAAGCACTTTGTTAGCCCAGCAGCTCCCACAGAGCTGTGTGAGTTCTGAGTGTGGTTGGTAGCTCCGTCCATCCTGATCAGGCTGCACGCTGTGTGCACACAGGGCCTGTGACGGTTGTCAGATTAGTTACAGTGGGTCAGCCATTGCCACCGTGAAGCACTGTAGCAGGTCACCATTAAAACATCACCACCTGCCAAAGCACTATTTTGCAGAACAACCCACGACAAGAATGACCCATGCAGAGTTGATGAAGTGCTGCTAGCCTTGGAGCAATACAGTGTTGAAAGTAGGTGCCATGCACAAGACAGGCACTCATGAGGTCCAGGCTTCACCTGACAGGCTTTGTGACAACTCTGTGCTTGCTACTCAAAAGGTGGAATGTATTGACACCTCCTAAGAGCATAGCCATGATTATATGCCCTATTCTCATTCATGGTAACTCCAGCAAACAGGTAGACACCTACATCAGTGGTTGTAATGATGTCAAGTGAGAGGAGTTAGTAATGCCAGTTGGTAATGATCCCTTGCAGGTGTGGGCTTAGACCTGCATATGGGTTATTGTAGAGCAACAAATACCTGACAGGCATTACCTTTTTTGAAGTCGGGGCCCACATGACTTCTCCTAGCAAACAGGAGTTCATGTGAATTAGCTCAGCACTTGCTGAAACAGAGCTGAAAGCTTTTACACCAACAGAAAACATCTCATATACTCTCAGGCTCCCAGTGAGGCATGTGTGAGTGGTGAGAAGCACTTATGTTCTTACCTGTTGCCACCAGCAGCCCAGGAGCTGTCTCTTTGCTGGAAATGCTTCCCGAAGTATACGGATTCTCCGAGAGTTGCAGATGTAAGTGCAATGAGCAAAAGGGCTGTTGACAGGAAACAAACAAAAGGCAGAAGCTTTAATATGCAACAAGTTAAATACCAGAGGAACCCTTGGCGACTGCACACAGATGCTCCGATGCTTCTGAAAATGACCCCTCTGCTCTTAGCACTGTTACAAATAGCAGCATATGTTCATTTTCTGAATAATGATCATAAAAGTAGCTGAGAGCAAGAGAAGCAGGAGCACTGCATTACAAGCATGTCTGCACTTGTTTTTACCAACAACCTGATCTAGAGCACTTTTTCCCAGAAACTTTCTTATTCTGACCTAGGTTCCATAAAAAAGCTCAAGAAAGAGGGACAGAATTTTCCCTTAAAATCTATGAAGCTATAGAAAAAAAATCTGCTCAATTCACTTAACACAGAAAAAACTAGGGAGAGTTTTGTTAACCCAGTGACTAAAATAAGCAGCTCTGAAAGAGTCAGTTGTGCTTTGGAAAAGGTCTGCCACTCACCAGCTGGCAAACTATAGGATCCCCTCTTACATCGGTGTCTGGTGCCTGCAGCAAACGCCAGTCTCTGCCCTTGTTGTAGGTAATGAAAGTCTTGATTTGGTCATCTATCTTCCTGTTAGCCAGGAATATGCCTTTGATCCCTGCTACCTAGGAAAAATGGAGAGAGATGAAAAAATACATCGGAAGAACAGGCCAAAAGTGAGGCCCATCTAAGCACTCTCAGGAAAGGAAGGTCTCTGAAAAAGCAATAAAGTCATCTCAATCCAGCCTTAGAAGACTGTGAATGGCATTACAAGCACATCTTGATGATGCCTGCAGAGCTGAAAGGCCTCGTGCAGTCTCTCTCTCTGGAAGAAAGAGACAAGGATGTTCACAGAGCAAATCCCCAGGAAACAGCCCACTTTGGGATATCCTTGAGTGCTTGCAGGCAGGCTGATGATGGGCTTGAAGGTACAGCATGCACCATGTCCCAAATGAGCTCTGTGAGTTTGAGGATGTGGTCTGCCCCACTCCCTCCCCAGATTGTCATAACATGGGAGATAGCAGGTCATAACAGAAGCAGCGTGGGATCCTTCTGTGTTGGTCTTTTTTTCCTTTTACACAAAAGATTGATATCCTGAATATGCTGAAACACTGATGTTTTGCAAACTTGATTTCTTCACTTTCCTTCCGCTCCCAAATTCTGTCAAAATCAACCCAGTTGTTCCAAATGTTTTGATTTTTGTCAGCAGAACCCATTCCAGCAGAATATGGTCCTGTCAAAATTTCCCCAAGAAGATTTTGTGTTGAGTCTGGTCTCTGCTGCACAGCTGTGAAAGTGAGACAGGAAGAAGGAACTTGCTGCAAATTCTCACCTTCCTGGCAACAGCCAGGATGTAAATCCTTCTACTCTAAAGCCCCCTGAGTGACACTACCCTTTCAATGACCCTGTGAAAATCTCTATCAGCATTTAACAGTAAAGAGTCTATGATACACAGCTGGGAAACACAGAGTTTGCCCAGGAATGGGAGATGATGCATGTTTATTTTAGGTGGTTCATCACAACACAGAAATATATCTTTTTTTCAGAGGCAGGAAAATACATTTAACTAGGTGAAAATAAAATGTAAACCCTGCCCTTCACACTGACCCATGCGTTATTTGTGAGTTTTCTCTCATTGCCTTAACCTACCTGGATTTTTGTAAACAAATTGATGATGATGTTAAATGGGCATTATTCTGGCTGAAATAAATAAATGTATAATCCTAACTTCTACATGTAACTGCAAAAACATTTCTCCACCTAACAGTAGAAGTCAGCCTGCAACCATTACTATTAGTATTACTGGTTGGTTGTTGCTGGCAAAGCACTGATCCCTGAATTTCAGCAGATCTTCCATCCAATGAGTTTAGACACACCAAAACCAGAACGCTCTGAAGAAACCAGGAACTGGAAAAAGTACTCTGAAGGGACTGCTGTTGGCCAAGGCTGAAAGGCCTGACAGAAGAATGAGAATGGAAGATGATTCAGGGTAGAAGTTATCCAGCAGTTATCTCTGGGCAAATGGCACCTATAAACTTTTGCTTATAATTCAAAAACTGCTCAGTGCTCACAAAAGTGGAATCCACATTCCCTGCCTGTGAGCAGGTGTCTCTAGCTGTCGCAGGGGAAAAACAGTATTTTGAGAGCTTCTCTAGACTTCGACGTTAGGATGAGAAAGATAACGGTTTTCCCTTTTGGAAATGCCACATAGCTAACCAGTCATTGTCTTGAAAACAACCAGTTGTCACACCTATAGCAGAATGTACTGCATCTATTCCTACATGCGTTGGCTCAGCATCAAATCCAGTAAATGCCTCTGGGCTGATCCCAAAACAAATTAAGATCCTGGAAGGTCAGTAAGAGATTTACACTTGCTTGAACTAGCAAGCAGTTGCTCTTCCTTGTAGGGTGACCTTTACTGCATACCTCATAAAGGTCAATGATGATATTCCCCTCCAGTCCTCGACTGCTTTTCACATTTTCCAAGGCCAGGGTGAAGTACACCCCTCGGGTGTCTGAGATATACAGGTTGTACGTATCGTTCTGGTTCCACTCTTGAACAGCTGCAAACACCTGATTCTCATCGGTGCTGATAATATGCATGTCCTGTTAAAAGAAGACAAAAGGCCTATTACTGAGTATCTCTTTATTTCTTTGCCCTTTGGGACATGTAGTAATTACTATGACTTATGAAAGAATGGAGATGGAGCATGAATTATAGGTATGTTAAACAATTTTCTGTTAGAGCAAGCCAATAAATTACCACCATTGTGACTTTTCTGCATTTCATTTTTTTAATGATCACCAGCTGGGCGAAGGGTTTTTGCTTTCTTCATTTTTGGTAGCTTCAAGGAATTTCATCCAGTTTCATTTTTTATTTATAAATTTGAAAGTCAGTTTTATCACTCGTGGAAGATTCACAACCTTGGAGCCTGGAGTCCTTATAGTCACTAAGCATGGTATAGCACCAGGCTAAAAGCAGTGACAATTTCCATCCACATGCTGAACTAACGGGCTTGTGCTTCCAACTGGTAAAGAACCAGTTTCAAAAAAACTGGGAGTTCACATTTATTTGAAGCTGAGGTATAGGGATCAGTTTGAGCTAATGCTGGTAGTGATCTTTAATAACATAGTTTTCTATTGAGAGCTTGTCTGAGATCTATTATCCCACTACATACAGGCTATCAAATAAACCACCCACTAACCTTTGTTGGATTCCTGCTGCTGACCAAGATATGAAGGTCCAGCAAGCGTTTCCCTCTTTAGTTTTAATATCAAAGGGACCGGACAGTGCATTTTCTCAGTATTCTTTTAAAGCAGGTTCATGGAAATTATTTCCAGGGTGATGATGAGTATTGAAGCACTTCATCCTTGCCACCGTTGTTGAAAAAACTAACACTGGTTCAGCTAGAAGCAAAATCACTGTGATTATGTGGGACTTCATTTATCTATTTGTATCTATTTAAAATTTCCCCAGGGTGCCAAGGAGCCTTGATTAATTTCTTGCACTGTTTCTGCATCAAGAAACCATGATTCTGGAAGTCTCCCAAAGGACGGAGCGACCTGATTTGGGGGAAGAATATCTGGGGGAAGATCAGCTCAATATCCCCATCCTTCCTAGGAGGCAACTTAATCTTCTGTGTGAGGTATCTAGATGAAAAGTTGGGGTTGATTAGATGGGGCTATTTCTAATAGACCTAACATAGCCTATCAGCATAGGATGGGGAGAAAAAACATTTGAGGGCCTAATTCTGTCCCAGTGAGTGCAATCAGTGGGAGGTTTCCCATTTCCCTGAAGGAAGACTAAATCAGGAAGTTTGTTCTTGCCCAACAGCTCTAATTCCTTAAAGATTAAGTACATACCCAACCTATTCCAGCAGTGTGAAAATAGAGCAAAACACCCAATGACTTCAATCTGTTTTGACCACTTGCAGTGGAAATATTGCATTACCCTATTGCCAGCCTCACATACGTACAACTCCAGCAGAGTTCATTAATCTACAGCTGACAGGATAGTTATTACTGTACAGCAAAAATGTCTAGTGACTAAGGGCAGCATAAACAAGCCTCTTCTACACGGCTACAAACCGTGTCATTCCACCACCATGGAATGACAAACAAAAGAAACTATATCTGTGCTATACAGGTGTCAATACATTATGGACTGTGATCAACCCAAATGGGAAGAAGTTGAAGTGCAATATTAGGAGTTTGAGATGCAAATTTCTCACAACTCTTAAGTTTTCCAGTACAAGTTAAAGCAAATATGCTTATCTGCTAGACTGCAGATACCCCACAGGCAATCAGAAGGGGAGATCCAGCCCACAAAGCAAATCTAGCCAACGGTCTTACAATTATCCCACCAAAATTTTCACTTGTGGAAGGAAGGGGAAGGCCATTACTGTTGATTATCAGCCCTCTATGACAGTACCCTCAACAGCCATTCTGAGGCTCCAAAGAGCAGCAGTGGTCTCAGCTGCCCATCAGGCTATCCAGAAACTTGTATCCAGCCAAGGCACTGGAAAGGTTGGTCCCTTCTGTTCTACACAATCCCAGGCAATGACTACACTATGGAATTTGAGTATAATTCCAGGAACATATTCTCCTTGCTGAGGCTTGCACCATTTGGTCTGGTAGAAAGCTCAGGCCTAAGAAGGTAAATCCAGGCAGAGTTATATGAGACGTACTAACTTCCCTCCCTCCCAGCTTTGCCAGTCCGTGTTAATCTTAGGCCATCTCAGTCACCTCCTAAGCAGCATCACAGAGTGGTTCTGTGTGTCCAAAGCATCAATAAAACACAACTTTTAGGGAGCCAGCTCCACCTCCATGACTTCTTGGCAATGTCCTGCCATAGGATGGGGACAGTGGAGCTGCTGTAGCCTGTGCTTCTCTCACTGTATGGAGACTGCAGTAGTGCTTAGCATCCTAACCATTCTCCAGGACCCTCAGTGTCACAGCCAGGCTTACAGAAAAATCATTAATAGAGAACAGAGTAAGACTGGGGAAAGGTGTTCATAGAACTCTGGTCAAGGAGAAGTTGGTTTGAGCTCTATTTTCTGAGGTATCTTTTCATTCCCATTTGCTCTTTACAGAGGAAAAATGAAACTGCTCTTCCTGAAATGCTCACTAATCAAAGGGAGAGAGAGGTAAAGATCCCAAATCCATATTTAAGAAAGATCATTCAAGCAGCACAACAAATGGAGCTCCCCAGAGAGGTACCCCACCGAGGTGCTTCACCACTGGGCAGGCTATGCTATTCAAGATATTACATGTCTGTGTTCATAAATGGTGCACTCACCTTAGGAAGAGAGTATTTGGGCAATTTAATCTGTGCGAAAGGCTCTCGTCTGTATGACACATAGTAATTTGCTCTTCCCCCAGCTGTCACCTGTGGAAACACCAAAGAGAGTGAGTGATGACCTTTCCAAGACACCCTATGCTGACACCTCTAAGAGGGTTTAACAACCTTTCTTTCAGATATCTTTTCTATGACCTGCACAGCTGTCCCTAAAAGCATCTGTATAACTCCAAAGAAATCCCAGGCTTGAGAGCGCTGGAGCATTATTTATTTAAGCTATGCTATTGAACTTTCCATTTTGTCTCTCATGCTTCAAATCCAGCATGATTTTAACATCTCAGGAAAAAGGGAAAAGTGCGTATAAAGTTTAAGGTCTTGAGTGGGGAAAGAAGATGATCTGGTTTCATCACATGGTTCCAGCTCAACTACCTTGGGCAAGTAATTTAAAGTCTCTGTGCTTCTGTTCCTCTCCTGTAAGAAGGAGATAATACCTCTTTCCTCTGCTGCTTCCCAGCCTTGTGTGTTTGCACTATAAGTCCCTTGGGGCCAGGGTTGTCTTCCAACAACCTTTTACAGTGACTAACAGCAGAGATCCACACTAGCACCATTTAATGCAAACAGTAAATGCAATGAATGCGCTCTTGGAAAGCTGGGGCTAAGCTCTTAGATGCCATGTCACTAGAAAACTGATTTCTCTGAAATCATACTATCTCTGAACAAGGATGGGGGCGGGGAACTGATAGACGTCCAAATCTGTGGTTTTATGAACTGAGCGAGCTGTAAAGGCTACACATAAATGCCATGCATCGATGAGATCTAGCCCTGATAATTTATAAAATATGGGATTTTAAACCTGTCACTAGTCACTTACCCTTGCTGTGGTTGTTCTTTCTGGCAACATTTCAGGCCTGGCTGCAGCAAGGCTTACATCGGTGAATTTCCTATATTCTGCTGTTTTGGCAGTCTTGCAGGTTTTAAGATAGAACAATACACAAAGCACTTCTCTATTATATGGAATGTCATTTGCTGGCTTCTTAAGTTGCCAATAAAGCTAACAGAAAGGTCCTAGATTCTCTCCT
>JANHGO010000012.1:16402546-16418857 GCA_024606505.1 Aquila spilogaster
GTTGTAGTTCTTGTAGGATGACCTTTACTACATACCTCATAAAGGTCAATCATGACATTCCCCTCCAGTCCTCTACTGCTTTTCACATTTTCCAAGGCCAGAGTGAAGTAAACCCCTCGGGTGTCCGAAACATACAGGTTGTATGTATCATTCTGGTTCCACTCTTGAACAGCTGCAAATACCTGATTCTCAGCTGTGCTGATAATATGCATGTCCTGTTCAAAGAAGAAAAAAGACCTATTACTAAGACCACCCCTACATTTCTTTGCCCTTTGGGACATGTAGTAATTACCGTGACTTATTGGAAGAATGGAGATGGAGCATGAATTATAGGTATGTTAAACAATTTTCTGTTAGAGGAAGCCAATAAATTACCACCACTGTGACTTTTCTGCATTTTTTTTTTAATGACCACCAGCTGGGCAAAGAGTTTTTGCTTTCTTCATTTTTGGTAGCTTCAAGGAATTTCATCCAGCTTCATTTTTTATTTATAAATTTGAAAGTGAGTTTTATCATTTATGGAAGATTCACAGTCTTGGAGCCAGGAGTTCTCCCATAGTCAGTAGATTCACTGTAGCTAAATCAATGACAATTTCCATCCATATTCTTACCTAATACATTCTGTTTCCAACAGGTAAAGAATTAGTTAAAAAAAAAAAGTGAGTTTACATATTCTTGAAGTTGAGGCATAAGGAGTAGTTTGAGATAGTGTTGGTAGTGATTTTTAATAACATAATTTTCTATAGAATGTTTGTCCAATACTGACTACCAAATCACGAGACCACCCACCAACCGTTGCTGAATTCCTGCCAGTGACCAAGACATGGTCCAACAACATTTCAGAATAGTACAATTGTTTGAGTTAGAAGGAACCATTAAAGGCCATCTAGTTTAACTCTCCTGTAATGAACAGGGACACCTACAGCTTGATCACGTGCTCAGAGCCCCATCCAACCTGACCTCAGACGGGGCATTCATCACCTCTCTGGGTAACCTGTTTCAATGCTCCCCTGGAAGCTTTCTCCATTTAGTTTTAATATCAAAGATTTGACAGTCTGTGTCCTCAGTATTTCCTTAAAGCAAGTTCATGACCTGGAAATGATTTGCAGTGTAGTGATGAGTACTGAAACACTTCATGCCTGCCACCCTTGTTGAATGAACTAACTCTGGATCCACTGCAATCAGAAGCACAGTGGCGATGTGGGACTTCACTTATCTATACATTCAAAATGTTCCCAGGATGCCAAGAAGACCTGATTAATGTTTGGTTCTTGCACAACAGTTCTAATTCCTTGAAGATTAAACACATACACAACCTAGTCTAGCAGCATGAAAATAAAGCAAATCTCTCAATGACTTCAATCTGTTTCGGTCAGCTGCAGTGGAAATACTGTATTACCGCATTACCAGCCTCACACATGTACAATTCAGGCAGAATTCACTAATGTACAACTAACAGGAAAGTTATTACTGTACAGCAAAAGTGTTCTGGTGACTAAGGGCAACATAAATAGGCTTCCTTTACATGGCTAAATGATTTTGCCATGAAATCTTGCTTAAAAGCAGCTTTGACTTCTAAACAACAAAAGCAATCCGGATTTCTTTTTTTTTTTTTACTATGCATCTGTTACAAACCAAGGCCACCAAAAAATCCATTTCATAGCAGTCCAGCAACTTGTAACAGCATCCGTCAGGACAGTCACAGGGCACTCATTCTCTCCGTTCACTTGTGTTTTTATTAATGGGCAGCTTTCAATACTCTGTAAGTTGGAAGCATAAATACCGCCTTTCTCCTGCGAAAAGGCAGTGGTGTTTCCAAAAGTGGTCAGACATTTGACAATAGCACAGAAAGACAAAGAAAAGAAACTACATTTGTGCTATACAAGTGTCAATACACTGTGAACTATCGTCAACCCAAACGTGAAGAAGTCAAGGTACAGTACTAGGAGTTTAATATACAAATTTCTCACAACTAGTAAAAGTTTGCAGCTACAAGTTAAAGCAAGAATCTGATATATGCTAGATTGTAGATACATTATTGGCAATATCCAACACACCATTCAAATCTGTGCAACAATTTCACAATTACCACCAGAAAAAATTTCACTTGTGGAAAAAAGGGTAAGGTCAATACTGCAGTATCAGTCCTATACAAGAGTAGTCTCAGTAGCCATTCTGTAGCTACAAAGAGCAGGAATGGTCTGAGCTACCCAGAAACTTGTATCAGCCAAGGCAGTGTAAAGGCTGGTCCCTTCTGCTCTGCACAATCCTAAGCAAGGACTGCACTAGGGAATTTGAGAATCATTTCAGGGATGTATTCTCGCTGAGCTTTGAGACATTCCATTCACTAGATAGCTAAATCCTAAGTGAAGAAAGCCAGGCACAGTTGTATGAGAAGTACTAGCTTCCACACCTCCCAGCTTTTCCAGTCACTGCTCATCTTAGGCACTGCCATCTGAGTCATCTAGTAAGCAGCATCATACAGTAGTTCTATGTATCCAAAGTATAACTAAGACACAACTTTTAAGGGAGTCAACTTTATCTCCATAATTTATTGACAATTTCCAAACACAGGATGGGGACACTGGATCTGCTATATCTTACACCGCATGGAACACAGTATGGAGTCTACAGTAGTACTCAGCATTCTAAGCATTTTACAGTACCCCCAGGTGCCGTGGCAATGCTTTCTTTAGTAGAAAGCAAAACAAGACTGGGGAAAGGAGTTCATAGCAGATCTGTCCAGGAGGAATTGGTTCAACCTGTCTCTTTTTGGAAGTACTCATTCATTCCCATTTGCCCTTCACAGAGGAAAAAGGAATCCATTTTTTTTTCTGAAATAATCACAGATCAAAGGCAGATAAAGATCCCAACTTCATATTTAAGAAAGAACATTCAGGAAGCACAACAAATGTAGTTCCCCAGAGAGGAACTCCACTGAGATGCTTCACCACTGGGCAGGCTGTGTTACTAAAGGTATTTGTTTGTGTTCATAAATGGTGCACTCACCTTAGGAAGAGAGTATTTGGGTAATTTAATCTGTGCAAAAGGCTCCCGTCTGTATGACACATAGTAATTTGCTCTTCCACCAGCTGTCACCTGTGGAAACACCAAAGAAAGTGAGTGACAGCCCTTGTGAGACACCCTATGCTGACACCTCTAAGAAGGTTTAACAACTGTGTTTTTCAGATATCTTTTCCAGGACCTGCACAGCTGTCCCTGAAAGCCTCTGTATAACTCCATCAAAGAAATCCCAGACTTGGGAGGGCTGGACAATTATTACTTAAAATGGAAAGTACAATGGCACAGCTTATCTCTTATGCTTCAATTCCAGCATGACTTTAATACTAGGTACCTCACAAAAAACAAAAAGCGTGAAGTTTAAGGTCTTGTGTGGAAGAAAGGAAATGATCTGGTTTTCAACCCATGGTTCCAACTCAACTACTCCAGCCAAGTAATTTAAAATCTCTCCAGTTGTCTTCCATTTACAGTGACTAACATGAGAGGTACAGACAAGCATTATTTAATACAAACAGAAAATGCAGAGTGTTCTCATGGCAAGCTGGAGCTAAGCTCTTAGGTGTTCTCTGTCTCTATAAAGCTAGTTTCTCTGAAATCATATCATCCCTGAATGAGAATGTAAGGGAAACTGATAAGATGTCCAAATCTGTGGTTTTATGGAATGGATGAGCTGTGAAGACTGCATACCAGCGCCATGCATCAATGAAATCTAGCCCTGATAATGTATGATATATGGGATTCTAAACTTGTCACTAGTCCTTTACTCTTGTCATGGGTGTTCTTTGGCACCATTTCAGATCTCGCTACAACAAGGCTTACATTGGTGAATTTCCTGTATCCTGCTGTTCTGGCAAGCTTACAGTTTTTGAGATGAAACAATATCACAAAGCATTTATCATATGGATTTGTTGGCTTCTTTAGTTTCCAACAAAGATAACAAAGGTCCCAGATTCTTTTCTAGATATAGTCCTTTTTATTTGATAGTGATACTTCAGAATGAGCTTACATGAAATATTTCTACAGCATCAATTATATTCTCAGTAACGGTATCAACTCTAGATAGTAGCATTCTTCCCTAGAGAAGTTCTCATTTGAAGAACACTATATCACTGGTTATGAAATTTGGTACCTAATCAACTCAAGATGAAGTTTTTCTATTAACAGCTTGAAGAACTGGAAAGAAAATAAGATTTGGTAATAGGACAGGCTATACGCATGGAGATTTCTCCTTCTGTCTGTTTGCCATTTTTACCTGTAACGTTACTACAATTGCAATTATTGCTCCCAAAATAAAAAATAAGACATAAAAAACAATCATTATGCCATATACCACATGTGAAGCCAGGAAAAAAGCCCATATCATAGTGAACTGAAACTACAGACAACATATAGCTAAAGCCAAGATGAGACAGAAATGAAAATGAAAAGCAATTTGCCTATAGTCTCAAAACAAGCCAGGAACAGGGAGAGAACAAGAGTCACTTGACTCTCACTGCAGGTAGAGCACACTGTGGACTGGCACAGCAGCATCTATGGGCTCTGCCCTGTAGATGTGAGGATGGTGAAAGGGTTGTGAGTGTTATTTTGAAAAGATATCTTTCCCATCTAGTATTATCACATCAAAATCAAATTTTCATAGCAAAGAACAGACTATGCAGTTGATTCACACTCAGTGCAACTTAGAGGATAAAAGTCATATTTGTAGTAATTGTATCTCTCTATCAATTGTAAATACATTGCACAAAGTATCCCTCACTTCTAGGTGACTCTACCTTAACAGCACAGGGAATATTTCAACATCCCCTACTCTCTTGGTAGTATTTCTGACCTCCAACGGAAGACTCACATTCTCAACTCAGATAACTGTGTTACATCAACTCATTTTACACCACTCATGATTTCAGTGCCAGCTCAGTATATGCAACAGAGTAAAGACTGGAATTAATATGTCCAGTAACTCCTTGGTACGGTCCCTGTGCTCAGTATCTACCTCTTCTGAAGGACTATGACGTAGACATTGATTCTGCTTTAAGATGCATACTTCACAAGGATGCTATAATGATTAATTAACATAGGGAACAGCCCACAATTCAAAAAAGATCAAGAGGTGATCAAATTCCCCCAGTTCTGTGCCAAAATCAAGTTACATTCCAAATCTGCCACACCCATTAAACAGTTAAAATAGTTCAAATGTTTGATGCTACTGCAAACGTGTATGTTTTTTGCTTCTTTTTAAGGCAGAAATGTTAGGATTCAAACATCATTCAAATTCACCATACATTATATAGACTCTGTTTCAGCACTCTACCTAGCAATAAGGTCACCTTGACAAAGGGTTAGAAGTAAAAATCTTTGTGGTCTGTGATCTTTCTGAGCCAGTTAATAGGAAGCCACCCACAAATTCTGTTGGCAGGAGTTGCATGAAGATTATCTCAGCCAAGACTTCATCTTTGCATGATTTGCATCCAGAGTTATTACTGTTCCAAAAAAAATGATCAGGCCTTCAATAAAATTTTGGCAAGCATTGTGGCAGAGAATGAATTTTGGAAGGACCAACAATTTATTTTGACGAACTTTTCCTTTCTCTATGAGCAAAATCTCAGACATTGTAAATCCCAGAGATTATGATAGTGTTATCCCTTCTAATGCCTTCTCTTAGTTTACATTTGATGAATGTTACCCAATTATTTGCTGTGAGCTCATCTGTCATGCTCAGTACAGAATTAGCTGGGTTTGTCTTTTTCCTCCTCCTTTGCTAATGACTGGCTGGTTAATCCATTTTTTTTTTTCTGAATTTCTATTTTATGTGTTTAATTGGGCTTCTGGTCAGTGGAAATGATTCCTTCGGACAAAAGTGTTTGTTGTTAAACACATTTGTCTTTCCTAATCTGTGTTCTTCCTTCCTCCTTCCCTCTTTCATGATCTACTAATTCTTCTTTAATACTTGGACGTTTTGTAACAAGATGAAAGTCTGGTCTCGTATTAGTTGGCACTTAAGAGAAACATGAGAAGTTTCTCTTTAAGAGCCACAAGAGTTATGGTATACTAGACCATCATCCATCCCAATCTGAAAAAGACAGTACATTAAACACAGAAGAAAACAGAAGTATGTTCACAAGGCTCCAGAACAGTAGAAAATCTGTCATGGAATCCATTCATCTCTATAATTTCTGAGACATGCCTAGAAACATTGCTATGGTTCTTTAAGAGCAGATTTGGGTTTCACCTAACCAAAAAACAACAACCATTTATCATTGAAAAGAGTTTGGAAGGCAAGTGGAATGAGTTATAAGGAGGTTCCAGAACATAAAGACACCCAAAATGATGTCAGGAAAATGATCACAGCATAGCAAGCTTCATTCTTATTTTCCTGGCTAGCTGATGCTGGCACACATAACTTCCAGTATAAGACAAGTATTGCTGTAACCAACATGGAACAACTGAATCTCCAAAATGACTCTGGGCCCAGCAAGACCACATCTGCTTCCGGCTGCTCGAAGAACTCACAGAAAGGATAAATGTATGCACACTGATGTAGATGGGCACACACCACACGTCAGAGACACAGTCTAGGTTGTGAAACATTTACAGTGTACAGCAAGCACACTAGAAGACAACAGAGGGCTCTTTTCTATATGCTTTATCTGCTTGGGAAGTTTACAAGGAAAACAATCACTTGCTCTGCACAGTTATTGGAACAGGACATTTTTATTTTTTATTTTTTGCATTGTTGATAACATTCATTTGAAAAGAGAATTGGTAATAGCACAGCTCAACCTACAATCATTAAACATGTTTAGACATTTGTAATTCCTGTAATTTACCTCCCACATCAAGTATAGTAAATGGCAACTCAGTCGATTACAGAACCAAATTTTAAACTTCCTTGTTGACAGTACGTCTTTGAATGTTATTTCCAATAAATTTCTCACTTTTTGATGAAACAGCTACCTCAGCTTGTAGAGCTCTCCTTCCCAGTAACATAAGTTGGCAGAAATTAAAATTTGAGAAATGCTTTATCAAAACTGTAATTGAACCCTTGATCTGTGCTTTCCACCTCCACAGGGTGTCCTGGCATCTCTTCTCACTGTTGCAACACTAGTTACCTTTTCTCCTTCTTGTGGGCATAAAATCTCCTAAGTCAATTTGTGGATTAAAGTATGGAAGCGTTATGACAAGAAGGCTTGCTCCTTAGCAAAGAACTTTGATTGTTTCAGAGCCAGAGCCAGACACAAGAGATTCAGGAGATACAGAGAGATGGATTGAATGAGCCTCAAATAATGTTCTTCTTTCTTGAATACTCATCTTGGCCAGGACTAATCATCTTCCAGATGTTTCCGTGTGCCGAGCTTCCCCACTGCCATACATAAACCACACTGTGATAGGTACAGTCCAGCCTGAATCATCTCCCTCGTTTTCATTAGTGTCATACCTTTTGTGCAGTCATTAAGGCAATATACAATGACCTGAGCGTGAGGAGACAGAGCTCCATGCTGTAGAAATGCTTCTGTAGTAATGCTTCTGTGGGCTAAGCACACTCAGGCTGCCTGGTAAATTCAGCAGGCTTTGAACACATGCCACATTTTATAGCGTCAGACTTATCAGCGAAATTTTGTTAAGACAAAGTAGCATTTACCGTATTGGCCCAGTACCCATTCACGCCTCTCTCCCTTAGGAGCTATGATGACACGTGATAGAATGAAACATCCTTTAGAGAAAATACTGGAATAATTTTAAAAGCAACTCCTGCAGAAAACATGCACAGCTGTACCAAATACAAGCCATGGTAGAGTTGCAAACATACACTACCCACACACAAACCAACTTAGGAGAGGTGAATAATTGTATACATTCAGTCTCCTGAGGGATTTCAGAGGAAACATATGAGTCTGCCATGGTAATCCTTTACATTTCCAGCTGCAGACAGTGCTGATAAATCATACAAGATGCAAGGAGGGTAGAGAGTGATAAAAAGTACAGCTCAGAAAGCCCTAGAAAGAAAATATATTTAAGTAAATAAATAAATAAGGAAAGAAGAATGCTAATAAATTTTCTCAACAGATGTTTAGCTTCACGTTCCAAATCCAGTAACATTTGGCACAGCAAAGATGAAGCAGTGCAAGAAATGGATGAAAAATACCCAGCAGTGAATAGGAAAGTAGCTAACTGCTCAGTGCCTATCTCGCCTTAAGAAGAGCTTTTAACTAGCACCTGGCATGCACTTTCTTTCATCTGTATGGATTAATTTCCCCCACTGGAGCGCTGTCCAGCATTTTAAATAGGGGCAAGAGAAGATCAGCTGTGGCAGGCATTATTCACCAGTAAAACAGGTGTAATCATGTTCATCATTTAAACATCTTCATCCTATTAGTTTCATAATAAGCTTTTAATGATTTCTTCAATAAAAGACTCAAAAGACCAAACCCTACAAGTTGGAGAGTGCTCCATTGTCCCATCAAGCCGTTCTCTCCACCATCGATCGCAAAGATAAAAATCAATCAGAGCTAAGCAGGCTGAAGTTAAAAATAAATTGCACCAATTGATTTCTGTTAAGACCTTTGGCTCCCAGTTAAAAAATTGAGGAAAGAAAGATATATTTGAACGTGGTGCATTTAGCTTCTATGAAAATAATGAGGAGGCTTCAGACCAGGACATCAAAGTTTAATTTCTCCCCTTCCATCTCATTTCACTAAGAGGTTTCACCAAAAAAAAAAAAAAAAAGAAAAAAAGAAAAGAAGAAAACACACCCCTTTTTCCTTTCTTTATTCTTGAGGAAATTTCCCACTTAAGTTATTAAATTGACAGCTTGAGAGCTGAAGTTGGGTATCCATATGAATTGGTACCATCTCAGCTGTGGCTGGTGATCAACGTCTACTCACCTACTTGATTCAAAGCATGATCATTCAGCCCAGCCTTTAATACTTCATAAACCTGAAACATACACTCATGTCTTACTGAACACAGGTACCTCTGAGTTTTCTAAATAGCCATAGTAACAAGCAGCAATAGTAATAAACTATTTATCTGAGCTAAGCTTGAAATAGAATCAAAGAATGATTATGATTAGAAAGACTATTAAGATTATCTTTACTCCAATCACCAACCCATCACCACCATGCTCACTAAACCATGTCACTCACTGTGGAATTTATGCTTTTCTTGAACACCTGCAGGGATGGTGGCTCCTGGACAGCCTGTTCCAATGCATCACCACTATTTCTGAGAATTTTTTCATAATATCCAACCTGAACCTCCCCTGGCACATCTTAAAGCCATTACCTCTCATCCTACATTATTTTCCTATCAGATATATGTAGCTTATACAATAATTATGAATTTCTTTTCCTCTACAAAATCTTAAAGAGAAATTTCCCTCCCATCTAAGATCTTAAGCTAGAAATGATCAATATTTTTATTTCTCTTAAGACTGGGAAAAAAAAGTTCTCAAAAAGATATCAATTTGAACTAAAATAGAATTTGATTCAGCTAAGATTTCTGGACAAACACAGATGAGATGCCAAGCATTCAGAAAACATTATATCATTGATAGGTGCCATAAGAAGCTACCAGTAATTACAGGCAAATGCTGACATCTGTGTTCTAAGGAGACTTTCTGATGAGAAAGAACACTGATTTGCTTCAGCAGCTTTTGGCAGAAGTGTTTGCTCCTGTGAGCCAGAGGAATTATTTGGATCTGTATTATGAGAGTTGCACTAAGCTGCATCACATAGGAACATCTGGGGAAATTCTGGGTTTGCTTGTTCTTATCCATCTGAGTGAGCAGACTGAGACACTACTCTGCTGTACATTTCTCTGAATTAAGCAAAAAACTTCTAAGTATAAAATTATTTCAGAGGGTAAAGAAGAGCATTTTGACTTAAACTTTTCACATGAAACGCTTGCTGCATATGCAAGCTGTGAGTAACCACCATCCTCTGCTCCTAAATGTTAATGCTGCCATCCCACCTCATTCAGGAGGGTTGTTAATACCAGCCAAGACATTTCTTCCACGCTACCTCACACTTCCGCCTTCATCATATCACTCTCAGAAGAAAGGACAACCACCAGAGCAGCTTAGCCTTATGGGAATGAAACCTTCACGTATCCCAGGACAACCTAAACCAGAGGAATCAAGAGTCAAGAGGCAGCTATGGCTCCTGGGGTTCCCAGAAGGCCAAATCACAAATGAAATAGCATAAAAAACTGCCAAGAAATCTTTCCAAGAGAAGGGGCCAGGAGAGAGACAATAGCAGTGATTAATATGGCAATGCCTTGCAAGTACATGGGGACCAGGCACAAAAGACCCTCTTATGAATTTCAGCCCGAAGTTAAACACCTTGATAAATTATGCTATGGGAGTAGAAAAGGAAAGAGGCTCCCATGTTCTCATTCTATAAAGGCCTTGGAAAGTGATAATGTAGTACCTCTCAGCATGCCTCTCTGGTTAATGGTGCAAGAAACTTCTCATCTAAACTGGAAATGGAGCAGAGCCTGATGCAAACAGGAGGCCCTTTTCAACCAGAGCTTGCAGGTACCATTCCTTGTCCTTACAAGGTTAAGCCACCAGCCTCTAGCCCTATAGGCACATTGGAGTGTCCATCTCTGTCCTGGTCTCAGCTGGGACAGAGCTGATTGTGGTTGGAATGATGCCATGTTTTGTCTACAAGAGAAAATAATAGTTGATAAAAGTTGATAACACACTGATGCTTTAGTTGCTGCTGAGCAGGGCTGTACAGAATCATTTCAGCTTCTCATATTGTTCCACCAGTGAGGGGAGCTGGGGGGGCACAAAGAGCTGGGAGAGAACAGAACCAGGACAGTTGACCTAAACTGGCTAAAGGGATATTCCATACCACATGACATAATATGAAAAAGCATAAAATGGGAGTTGGCCAGTGCAGGGGCAGCTGCTGCTCAGGGACTGGCTGGGCATCAGTCAGCAGGTGTGAGCAATTGCTTTGTACGTCACTTGTTTTGTATATGTCATTATCATTACTGTTATTTCTCTCCTCCTTTTCTGTCTTAGTACAGTTTTTATCTCAACCTATGAGTTCTACCGGGAGGTGGGTGAGCAAAACACTGTGCGGCATTTCGTTGCTTGCTGCATTAAACCACAACGATTTCCAAAGGGACTTCCAGAGAAAGCTGGCAAATTCAAACCAGATATTAGATTCTTCTAGAACTCACAGGACTTTGCCGTGCCCATAAGCTCTGTCACTGCCATGGAAGCACTGAAAGTCTGAGCTACACTTCAAATGGACTTCAGCTGCGGATGCTACAGATTTCCTATATTAACCCAGAGAAAAATAAAGACATAAAAAACAGTCATGATGGATATTGATTGCCCATCCACACATCTCTGCACTGATCTACAGCCAGTTCAAATCACACAGGCCAAAGTTACCTTGAGGGTCTCTAGGCACTCACAGAGACAGAAACTTAAGGGAGAAATGGGGACAGCGTTAACTGGATGTAGAACTGGACTGGCATGACCTCTGGGAGGAAAGCCACACACTGAAGAGTTCACACAGTGAAAACACAAGAAGATTAATAGGGAGAGGAAACATGTTTTATGAGACTTATATCTATAGCTGAGGGGCGGGAGTTGGGGGAGATATTCTTCACATACCAAATCCTTCCTCAAGTCCCTTAGGATCTCATGAGCATGCCCAAAAGCTTATCTGTGTGTTTTCTACCTCTATCAATTCTGATCTCATAAAAAATACTGCCTATCCCTGTAAACTACATCTCACGCACATCCTTAGGCTAGCAGCACTGTAACAGCAGTACTGCCAGCAACCCTTGTGCTACACATCCTGGAGAGTTTCTTCTTTATTACTGTCCCTCACCTGACACCTAGGGATCTGTGGGAAAATCCAGTCCTTAGCTAGGTCTGCACTGAGTTGGGAAGCGTCCAGAGACCCCATTGGTAGTCAGACCTGTCCACGCACCCAGTGGAGCCACTGAGTTACCGCACTTGAGATAACTATATGTTATGTCACTGGGAATGATGTGGCAACAATTAGCTCCCTTCGCCAGCTGTAGGTCTGCCCACATTAATGTCGCTTTCTGAAAAATGGGGTTTTACAGCAAAAGTTGATTCTCAGCAATCGCAATGCCATTTTTAAAACCTCCATTAGTTCTCAGACCACCACAAATAAGCAACGCTGTACTAAGACTTTTTCATCCCAGACTTTTCCACTCCCTGCAATAAGTGACAGCATTTGCTCATGCTTTCTTGCATTTTCAGTGATTTTTTTTCATTTGTTGGCAAGGAAACTTACACAGAATGTTTCTGTTCTTCTTTTTCATAGCTACTCTAAAGAGCTACGACATTGTCATTATTTTCTTACTTAGAGGAAAAATAAGTTTTTCCTTTAAACAACGCTTCTCACTCAAAATACAATTTTCTGCAAAACAATCCCCATTTTCATTAAAGCATATTGCATTCTAGTTTCTTTTCAGCAACTTGAACAATTCCTTTAGAAACCCTGATACGTGACTTGGTTGAAACATCTTTTCCCCAGAATAACACTGATTTATTTTTACTGTAGAAATTCTACAAGCCATCAATAAACTAGATACATACATAAAACAAAAGCCAATCCCTGACCCCTGAGTCTTCTAACATAAGCTTTGCACGTGAGAATACCAGAGCAGTTCAGGTAATTGTCAGGAAGTCAGCTCTTACAGACAGTTTTCAGGTTATCTCTGTGCCTGAGTTTAGAAAGAGATACAAATTCTGCAGCAACTATACAAAGACACTTAACAAAGAAAGGTGTGGTACAGCCACAGAGAAATTATTGGCTCCTCTATTGCACAGCTGTTTAATTGAACATCACTGACGTTGACCTTAATAGCAAAGTTGCAGCTAATATTTCCTATACTTTCATGAAATTAGCTCCTTTTTGGTACAGTAAATAAATTCACACTGAATATCACATTCCAAGGTTTTCTTGCAACTACGCAGTTCACACTGCAAGCTCTATGAATTTTAAGTACTATGAAAAAAAGGAGCTGATAGTGGCTCCTGGCTGCACCAGAACAATCCTGGGAACAGAACGAAATCTCAACACATAACAGAGGGTACAATTTTCTCTTAATGGATCAGCTTATACAGAATTACCCAATCTTAGAGCTGTGCTAGGCATCCTTCAGCAACTATTGATCAATCCAATAGAAAGTCAATCAGTAAGTTCAGAGTAATCGTTTACTGTTCTATTCATAAGAATTCTTCCTACTCTCTCCTCACAGCTATTTCTTTCACCTCCTTCATTCCTTTTTACGTTTTTCATCATGTACTATGTTTTTTACCTATGTTATTTGCCTAGTAACCAAGCCTGACTTTTTTCAACCTCTCTTTAAAAGCAAGTTTCTTTCAAGCATAGGACTATTTTCATTTTCTTTCTTTGCACTGTGATTTTGGATGATCCTTTTAGAAGTGCTGCACAACAACACTTCACATACAGGAATTGTTTACTTTTAAAGACACTATAACATTTTCCATATTCTTCCTTCCCCTGCGCATTATGCACCATAACATTACACTTGCTTTGGGTGCAAAGTTATACAGGTTAATGATATCCAGGAACCTACAGGCATTCTTATCAATATGATTAGAAGGAATATGCACTAGTGAATAACTGCATACAGATAATCTAAAATGATATCAATAGCTGGGATTCACCTGTCCCAATTTTAGCTGTTGAAAAGTTAAGGTTTTCTCTAAGCTATAATTAGGCACCTTATAACATTGAGGAGAAAAGCACATTCAGAGAAAGATCTTTTACATCCTGCAGTAGGTCTCTGGGAGAAAATGAACTGTTCCTGATGGTTCTGATCTGTCCATTCACTTTAGGAGAACACCAACTACCAGTTTAGACTGGAAACCTAATGCCTTCACGATGAACATTACAAGAAATGTTCTACTCTCTACATTACGACATTGCTTCTGATTTGTTCCAACACAGACAGATTGAAACCCATACACCTATCATCTACGCAGTTATTAAGCCTCACCAGGTTCTTAACATTTATTTGATATTTATTTATTCATCTCTAATATTTGAAATTCAGAAGAGCTGGCTCCCATATTCCTGTCCAAGATTATCCAGACAGAACGATACACATGAGATACCGTGCACAGCAAATCTAACACATCCCATAATAGGCAGCAATCTCACACGGTTTGTGAGATTAATACATCCAGGGCACATCAGTACTCCTACATATGTACCAGGCAAACACTGCATAGCCCGCTGACCACATACTGAACATGGTGGATTTAACACACCTTCAGCTCAGCAAGGTGTGTGCAGCGAATCCGAAGTGCCCGAATGTTACTTGAGTACTCCACGGACTCAATCAGTGCCCAGTTTCTACAGCCAGTAACTCCAGGCTGGCAGATGGCTGGAAATCCCACAAGTGGGGTGCAAAAAAGGAAGCAAAAGTGATAGAAAACTTGTGAAAGGGAAAGTCTTTTCCCCAAACCTGCAGAAATATTCAGTTTGTGCACTTGAAATTTTTAAGAAGTGCCAGTATGTGATTTTCACTTTCAACATCCATTATGCTGAAATAAAACAGTGCTAAAGATATTCAAGGCACTTGAAGTATTGCATATATATATACACATGCATGTTTGTAAACAAACACACTTATTTATTTTTTAAACTTGAAGCAATTAGCAGCTATTAGCATGAGCCTGAAGGACTGTTTCCATCCTTGCTAACTCAAGGCAGAGGCATGCACACACCAGGCAGATGTCCTTACTGTGAGCCCAAGCTTCTAAACAGAGCAGCCTTCTTTTAACACAGGTGAGAGCTGTGGAATGCAAAACACCTGTGAGGCCTCATGATTGCCATAAAGAATTGGATGCAACATAACGCCCTTAGCCACAGGTATAAAATGCCAAATAAAAACAATCTCTCAAAAATACTCCTTAGAGAGTATGGCCAATTGGAAAGACATTGCCTCTAGTGAAATTGTGACTTGCTAAGTTGCAACAGCTACATTCCCAGTATATTCTAACAGCAATCAGTCTTCTCCAGGACAGCTTGCTCCTCTGAACACGAGGAGGAGACTGCCAGTGCTATTTATATGCATGCAGTTTCCACATTGCGGTCTTCCCAGGTCATATGGATGCAGTCCTCCACCTAATCCCACCACAGAATTTATCAGCCTTTCCACTAAACTCACAATTTCACAATAAATGGAGCAGAACTTCCAATTTGGATGTATTCAAGAAAAATGTTCCCTCAAGAAAGAGAAACAGGAGCTTAGCTTAAGCCAGTCTTAGTCAAAAAGGAAGTATGTATCTTTCCTTTACCACCTGGCTCAAAGCTTCAACTCTTTTCATTCCCCCTATTCAGCAAGGGCAACAGCTGTTACCATCAGCATGTGCATAATCCCTGTCTCCCAAGTTTTCTATATCCTGGAATTAGCGCAACATAGAGTACAGTCTTCACTTTTGGCACATCTTCAGGAATTACTCTTTCATATCATGCGAATCAATCTCACAACTCCATAAGTAAGAAATAGGGAGAGATGGCCATATTCCATTCAGTCCAAGTTTTCTCAGAAAATCTCAAAAAACAGGAAGTTTCTCATTTAAGTTCTGTCACTTTCTCCTCATCTACAAAACCATCATCAACTGGCTGGCAAATTTACAGCCATCTTCTACTTTGAAGGTGCCCTGTAACATCTTTTTTTTCAATCTCTCTGCTGTTTACCTCCCACTGCAAATCTTTGTTCAATCCATTAGCATTACTTTTCTGTCAAATTAGCATAAACCTTTCCATTTGTTAAAATGATCACTCACTCCTCTTCCTTGCTCCTCTTCTGTTCTTTTCAGTTCATCAATAGCTTATTTGCATTTTCCAGGTAGACACAACAATAGCAAGTCAGAGTTTCTGTGACACACGTGGACCCTCATGATTATTGATGAGTGAACTTTCAAAATATATCAGATTCAGCATCAGACAAATGAGTAACAGAGACATCAATTGTTTTGCTTCAGACTGCATAGCCAATCTATGGCAGGCAGGTATACACTCACTCCCTGCTCTTGTGATTTGTGTGATCACATGCACTTGTCCTAAAAATAAGCCTCCTCTCTTGCTCAGAACAAATAACTTGTGCAGGCAGAATTCATGTCATGTTCTTATCAAGTCAACGTACCTGGATGAAGATATATTCATCTTGAACAACAAGGGAGTTGATGTCAATGGAGCGTGAAAATGGCCCACTCCTTTTGGTCTCTGAGCACTCCTGGATCCGACAGGTCAAATAGTG
>JANHGO010000012.1:16418957-16459331 GCA_024606505.1 Aquila spilogaster
CTCTATTATATGGAATGTCATTTGCTGGCTTCTTAAGTTGCCAATAAAGCTAACAGAAAGGTCCTAGATTCTCTCCTAGATATACTTCCTTTCATCTGACAGTGATATTTCAGAATGAGCTTACAAGGAATATTGCTATAGCATCAATTATATTCTCAGCAGTGATATCACCTCTAGATAGTGGCTTTCTTCCCTAGAGAAGCTGCCATTCAAAGGACACAATATTACTGGTCGTGAAATTTGATATCTAATCAACTCAAGATAAGGCTTTTCTATTGACAGTTTGAAGAACTGCAAAGAAAGGAAGGTTTAGAAATAAGACAGGCTTCTACACTAAGACTTCCCCTTTTGCTTGTTTCCCATTATTACTTGTAATGTTATCATAGCTGCATTTAGCGCTCCCAAAAGAAAAAAACAACCACCATTATACCACACATTGCACAAGAAGGCAGAAGAATGACCCATAACACAGAAAACAAACTCTATACAGACAACATATGGCTAAAGTCAAGGGAAAACACAGACATGAAAATCTAAAGTGTTTTGCCTATGGTTTCAAAACAAGCCAGTGGCAGAGACAGGGAGAGAACAGGAGTCGTTTGACTCTCACTTTATATAAAGTGCACTGTGGACTGGCACAGTAGCATTCTGGGGTCCTGCTCTCCAGCTGTGAGGATGGTGAAAGGGTTGTGAGTGTTATTTCTGAAGGGTATCTTTCCCATCTAATACTACCACATCAAAATCAAGTTTTCACAGGAGAACACAGACTATGCAGTTGATTCAGTCCAACTCAAAGATAAAAATTCATGTTTGCAGTAATTGTATCTCTCTATCAGCTGTACAGGAGTTGCCCAAAGGATCCCGCACTTCTAGGTCATATTACCCATATAGCACAGGGAATATTTAAATATCCCCTCTTGGTGATATTTCTGACCTCCAGTGGAAGATCCAAATTCTCAAATGATGTAACTCTGCCACATGAACTCATTTTACAGCACTCATGATTTCAACACCAAATCATTATTTGTAGCAGAGTCCAGATAGGACTGAATGTGTCCAGTGACTACTTGGTAAGGACCCTGGGTTCAATATCCACCTCTTCTGATGGGCTGAGACATGGTCATCAACTCATCTTTAAGATGCAGACATGAATATTTGCATACATTGCAAATGCTGTGATGACTAATTAACATTGGGAACAGTCCAACAATCTTCAAGTTAATCACATGAACATAGAGTGGCAGAAATATCAAGGGGTGATCAAATTCCCCCCTCTGTGCCAAGACAGGATCTACTCCAAGTCTTCCACACTCAAAAGATTTTACATCGTTTTTTTGGCTTTATGCCATGGCAAACTGGTACCTAGAGGGTTTTTGTTTGGATTTTTGGTTTGTTTGTTTGTCTGGTTTTTAAGGCAAAAAGGTAGGATTCAAACACTGTTCAATTTCACTATGCATTAGCTAAACTTCCTTTCAGTCCTCTACCTGGACTAGGTCACCTTGACAAAGGTTTAGAAACAGAAATCTTTGTGGTCTATGGTCTTTCTGAGCCAGTTAATATGAAGCCACCCACAATTCTGTTGGCAGGAGTTGTGTGAAGCTTTTCCCAGCCAGGACCTCATCTTTGCATGATTTACATGCACAGTTATAACAGTTCCAAAAAATGATCAAGCCTTCAATAAAGTTTTGGCAAGCACTGTGGTAGAGAATGAATTTTGGAAGGCCCAACTAAATTTATTTTGATGAACTTTTCCTTTTCATATGAGCAAACTCTCCAACACTGTAAATCCCAGAGATTATGATAGTGTTTTGCCCTCTAATGCCTCCTTTTAGTTCACATTTGATGAATGTCACCCAATTATTTGCTGTGAGCTCATCTGTCATCCTCTGTACAGAATTAGCTGGGTTTGTCTTTTTCCTCCTCCTTTGCTAATGGCTGGTTCGTTAATCTGTTTTTCTGGATTTCTATTTTATGTGTTTAATTGGGCTTCTGGCCAGTGGAAATTATTCCTTTGGACAAATGTGTTTGTCATTAAACACATCTGTCTTTCCTAACCTATGTTTCTTCCTCCTTCCACTCATGGTCTACTACTTTTCTTTAATACCTCCACATTTTGTTTCAAGACAAAAGTCTGGTCTCACTTACATCAGTTGACACTTAGGAACAGAAACACAAGAAGCTTCTCTTTAAAGGCCCTGAAAGTTTTAGTATGCTGGCTCATACTCCCTCCTGACCTCCAATGGGACAGAGTGCATCAAACATGGAAGACAACAAATATGTTCACAAGGCTGCAGAGAATTAGAGAAAATCTGTCATGGAATCTATTCATCTCCATAATTTCTGTGACATATCTAGAAACACTAAGCCAATTCTCATGTTAATGACTGAATATGGTTCTTTAAGGGCAGGTTTTGTTTCTCTTTTTTTTCTTAGATAGATGTTCATCTTCACCAAAAAAACACGTGCCACCTAAAAGAGCTTGGAAAGCAAGCAGAATGAGTTATGAGGTCCCAGAATGTACAGACACATTAGATGATGTCAGGAACTGTAGACCACAGTGTACCAGGCTTCATTCTCATCTTCTTGGCTAGCTGATGCTGGGACCTGTAATTTCCAATGTAAGGCAGGTATTGATGTAACAAATATGGAACTGCTAAATTTCTGAAATGACCCTGGGCTAAGCAAGACTCCATCTGCCTCCTGCTGATCAAAGAACTCGCAGAAAGCGTAAAGGAACATGCACTGATGCTGACAGCGTGCAGGTATCAGACGCTTCCTAAGCTAATGGCTAAAAGGGAACGAAGGGCTCTTTTCTACCTAGCTTGTTAGCCTGGGTGGTTTACAATGATAACAATCATTTGCCCTGCACAGTTATTGGAACAGGTCATCTGCTTTTTACACTGTTGATAATGTTCAAAGCAAAAGAGAATTGGTAATAGCACAGGTCAACCCACAATGACCAGACATGTTTAGACGTTTGTGATTCCTGTAATTTACCTCCCACTTCAAGCATAGTAAGTGGTGAGACAGTCCATTACAGAACCAAGTTTTAAACTTCTTTGTCGATAGTAAGTAGTTGATAGTACATAGTTGATGTTATTTTCAATAAACCCCTCACTTTTTTTCTGAGGTGATGTCCTCTGCTTGTAGAGTTTCCTCCTTCCCATTAACATAAAATGAGTTGGTAGAAGTCAAAAGTTGAGAAACACTGTGTCAGTATTGTAATGGCATCCCAGATCTGTGTTCTCCACCTCCATAGGGTGCCCTGGCATCCCTCCTCGCTGCTTTAACTTTAGTTACCCTTTCTCCTTCTCAGGGGCATAAAATCTCATAAATCAGGTTGTGGATTAAAGCATGAAGGAATGATGACAAGTTAATCAGGCAGGCTGCTCCACTCACACCTTTAGTGAGGGATTTTGGTGTTCTTCAGAGCCAGCTACTGTCTAGGCCTTGCACAGGTTTGCCAACGTGAGGATTGAAAAGTTGTGCCTCCTCTCCCAAGCCTAACCCCAATGCCAGTCACAAGAGATTCAGAAGATGAGGAAGAACACATCTGCATGAACCTAGTGTAATGTTCTTCCTTCTTGATTATCCACCAGGGCCAGGATAAACCATCTTCTGGATATTTCTGTGTACTGAGGTTCTCCACTGCCCCAGCATAAATCACATCATGATAGGTACCATCTAGTCTGAATTCTCTCCCTGTGGTTTTCATTAATATCATACCTTCTGCGCAGCCATTAAAGCAATATGCAATTACCTGAGCATGCTGCAGAGACATACGGATTAGTGTTTCTGTGCGCAAAGCACCCTCAAGCTGCCTGGTAAATTCAGCAGGCTTTGAAAACATGCCACTTTTTAGTGTCAGACCCATCAGTGAAAATTTGCTAAGACAAAGAAACGTTTATTATACTGGCCCAGTCCCTGTTCACTTCCCTCTCCCCTCAGCACTATGATGGCACAGCTATAGGACAAAGTAATCTTGAGTGAAAATATTGGATTTGTTTTAAAAGCAACTCCTGCAGAAAATGTGCAAGGTTACACCAAAACATGAGCCACATTAGAGCTGCAAATGCACATTACTTACACAGAAACCAACTTAAGAGAGGAGCGTAATTGTACACATTAAATCTCCTTTTGAAGGATTTCAGAGGAAACTTATTAGTCTGCCACAGTAATCCTTTACATCTTCAGCTGCAGACAGTGCTGATAAATCAGACAACATGAGGGGAGGGGAGGGAGTGGTAAAAGAAAGTACAGCACAAGAAGCCCTAGAAATAAAATAAATATAAATAAATACATAAATGAAAATATTAATTTTATCAACAGATTTTTAGGTTC
Organism: Aquila spilogaster; assembly: GCA_024606505.1. Lineage (NCBI taxonomy): Eukaryota > Metazoa > Chordata > Aves > Accipitriformes > Accipitridae > Aquila > Aquila spilogaster. Next base: position 16,423,299 of record JANHGO010000012.1, read on the forward strand.
AAGTTCCGAATCTGATATTTGGCACAGCAAAGATGAAACACTGCTAGAAATGGATGGAAAGCACCCAGCAGTGAATAGGGAAGTAGCTAACTATTTACTGCCTGTCTTGCTTTAAGAAGAGCTTTTAACTACCACCTGGGATGCACTTTCTTTTATCTGTATGGATTAATTTCTCCCACTGGAGTGCTGTCCAGCATTTTAAATAGGGGCAAGAGAAGATCAGCTGTAGCAGGCATTATTCACCAGCAAAACAGGTGTAATCGTGTTCATCATTTAAACGTCTTCATACTATTAGTTTCATAATAAGCTTTTAATGATTTCTTCAATAAAAGACTCAAAGACCAAACCCTACAAGTTGGAGAGTGCTCCATTGTCCCGCCAAGCCGTTTTATCTACCATCGAACGCAAAGATAAAAATCAATCGTAGCTAAGCAGGGTGAAGTTAAAAATAAATTGCATGGATTGATTTCTGTTAAGACCTTTGGCTCCTAGTTAAAAAATGGAGGAAAGAAATTTATATTTGAACATGGTGTATTTAGCTTCTATGAAAATAAAGAGAAGGCTCTAGACTGGGAAATCAAAGTTTAATTTCTCCCCTCCTATCTTGTTTCACTGCTGAGAAGTTTCACATTAGCAAAAAACAAAAATACAAAAAAAAAATCCTTTTCTTTATTCCTGGGGAAATTTACTACTTATTTAAGTATTTAAATTGACAGCTTGAGAATGGAGGTCAGGAATCTGTATGAATTGGCACAATCTCAGGTGTGACTGCTGGGTGAAGTCTACTCACCTGATAACTGACTTCCATTCAGCAAATATGCTCATTTAGGCTAGCCTTAAATACCCAATAAACTTGAAACATACACTCATGTCCTACCAAACATAAGCACTTCCAAGTTTTCCTAAACAACCACAGTTACAACTGGTAATAATAATAAACTACTTCTCTGAGCTAAGCTCAGACTTATTTAGTTATAGAATTAGGAACTTTTTTTTCCCCTTTATAAAACCTTAAAGAGAAATGTCCCCCCACCCCAGTTCTAAGGCTATGAATAATAAATATTTTTCTTTTTACTGAGCCCGAAAAAAAACCTTCTCATAAATATATCCACTTTGATAAAAACAGAATTTGATTCTGATAAAAAAAAAAAAAAGCATTTCTACAAAGCCATTTTCCATCAAAAGACTTCAGCTGAAATTTTTTGGACACACTCTGATGAGACTCCAGGCATCCAAAAAAGGCAATATTATCCATAGGTTCTGTACAAAGCTATCAGTGATTGTGGGTGAATACTGACATCTGCATATGTTTTAAGGAGACTTTCTGATGCAAAAGAAGACTGAACTGGTTCAACAGCTTTTGGCAGACACGTTTGCTCCTCTGAGACAGAGGAACTATTTGGATGTGTATTGTAAGAGTCCGGCTTAGCTGCACCACACAACAACATCTGAAGAAATTCTGGGTTTGCTCGTTCTCACTCATGCTAGTGAGCAGACTGAGATGCTTCCCTGCTGTGCAACTCTCTCAGTTAAGCAAAAGTCTTCTAAGTGCAAAATTGCTTCAGAGGGTGAGGAAGAGCCAGACACATGATCAGTATCAAAGAAGAGCATTTTGACTTAAACTTTTCACTTTCCACATGGAATTCCTGCCATCTGTAAGAACTGCAGCTGCTCCCACACTGCTGCATGTGCAAGCTGCGAGTAACCACCATCCCCTGCTCCTAAATGGTAACACCACAGACCCCACCACATTCAGGAGGATTATAAACCACAGCCAAGACTCTCTTCTCTCTTCCTAGCTCCCCACACACCCCTTTCTTCCTTCATCATATCGACCACAAAAAAAAAGGGCAATCACCAGAGCAGCTCAGCTTTTTGGACATGGGACTATCATATGTCCCACGACAACCTGACCTAAGGGAATCTGGAGTCAAGAGAGAGCTGTGCAGTTCCCAGGAGACTGAATCACAAATGAAACGGCATAGAAAGCTGCCAAGAAAGCTTCCCAAGAGGAGAAGTGGCAGGAGGAGCCAGGTGAGAGACAAGACCCTTTTATGAATTTCAGCCTGCAGTTAAGCACCTTGATAAATTATGCCATGGGAGTGGAAAAGGGAAGGGGCACCCACGTTCCCACTCTTTAAAGGCCTTGGAAAGTGATAATGTACTGCCTCTCAGCATGCCTCTCTGGTTAATGGTGCAAAGAACTTCCCATTTAAAGTGGAAATGGAGCAAGGTCTGAAGCAAACAGCCAGCCCTTTTCAGTCAGAGCTTGCAGGTGTCGTTCCTTGTCCTTATGTGGTAAGACAACCAGCCAAAGGCAGATCTGAGAGCGTTCATCTCCAAAGACGTTTGGCCTGCTGGAGAAAACAGGCATCACCCCCAAATTCAAACCAGGTATCAGCTTCTAAATCTCAGAGGAGTCTTCCATGCCCAGTAGCTTTGTCACAGCCATGGAAAGTGCTGAAAGTCCGAGCCACATTTCAGATCGACTTCAGGTGCACTCTGTTGGGATAGCAGAGTCTGCACCATACCAGAGAAAAAAGACAGACATAAAAAACAATCAAGATAGGTATTGATTGCCCATCCACACATCTCTGCACTGACTTACAGCCAGCTCAAATCAAAAAGGCCAAAGTTACCCTGAGGGTCTCCAAGTGCTGACAGAGACAGAAGCTTAAGGGAGGAATGGGGACAGTGTTAACTAGATGCTGAACTAGACTGGTATGACCTCTGGGAGGAAAACCATACACTGAAGGGTTTACACAAGGAAAACACAACATGATTAATAGGGGGAGGAAACATATTTTATGAGACGTACATCTATAGCTGGGGAAAAAAAAAGAAAGGACAATTTTCAGAGACCAAATCCTTCCTCAAGTCCCTTAGGTTCTCCTGAGTATGCCCAAAAGCTTCTCTGTCCCTTTTTTTAATTCTATCGGTTCCAATCTCATAAAAAATACTACCTCTCCTTGTAAACTTTGTCTCACTCGCATCCTTAGGCCACCAGCGCTATAACAGCAGTACTGCAAGCAGTCCTCATGCCACACATTCTGAAGAGTTTCATCATTATTATTGTCCCTCTCCTGATTCCTAGGGTTCTGTGTGAAAATCCAGTCCTTACATGGGTCTGCACCAGCGCATTGGGAATGTCATCGGTCCCCGCTAGCGGCCAGGCTCGTCCAACACAGGACTCCAGCCACCCAGCAGAACCACTGAGCTATTGCACCTGAGATAGCTTGCACATAACCTTTGGGTAACTGGGAACAACTACTTTAACTTAGCAATAATTGGCTTTCTATGGCAGCTGTACATCTGTCCACAAGTATGTTGATTTCTGCAGAAACTGTCCCAGAGCAAAGCTGATTTCCAGTGAATGCACTGCTGTATTCATACCCCCTTAGGAGTTGTCAGGCCACCACAAATAAGCAACACTGTACTGAGAGTTTTTTGGCCCAGACTCCTCACTCCCTGCAACAAGTGATGATATTTGCTCATGCTTTCTTGCATTTTCAGTGGAAAGTTTTCATCTGTTTGCAAGGAAGTGTACACAGATCATTCCTGCTCTTTTTTTTAAGTCTTTGAAGAACAAAGTAGCACTGATGTTATTTGCTTGTTTATAGGAAAATAACAAGTTTTTCTCCAAACAATGCTTTCTCACTCAAAACAGAATTTCCTGAAAAATAATCCCCATTTTCATTAAGCTTATTGCATTTTAGACTCTTTTCAGCAACCTGAGCAATTCCATTGGAAACCCTGATACAGGACTTACTTGAAAAATATTTTCCCCAGAATTCCCCCTGTGATTTATCTTTACCATAGAAATTCTCCAAAATATCAGTACACTAGGTTAATACATAAAACAAAAGACTATCCCTGACCCCTGGGTCTTATAATATAGGCTATGCACGTGAGAATACCGTAGCAGTTCAGGTAGCTGTCAGGAAGTCAAATCTTATAGGCAGTTGCAGGTTATCTCTGCACCTAAGTTTAGAAAGTGATACTATCTCAGCAGTGAGTACTCAAAGGCACCAATAAGGAAAGGTGTGGTACAGCTCTAGAGAATGGCATGTTACTGCTGTAGAGGAAGTATGGGCTCCACTACTGCACAGCTATATAATTGAACACAACTGACACTGACCTTAATGGCAAAGTTGCTCCTCAAATTAGCTCCTTTTTGGTGCAGTAAATAAATTCAGACATATTCCAAGGTTTTCTCAGAAATAAATGATCTGCTCCGCAAGCTGTATGAATTTTAAGTATTAACCATGAAAGAAGGTGATGATACTGACTCCTGGCTACATCAGAGCAATCCTGTGAAACTTATACACACAACAGAGGGCAGGATTTTCTCTTAATGTATGAATTTTTGCAGAATTATCCTATCTTAGTGATGTGCTAGGCATCCTTAAATAACTATTGATCAATCAAATAGAAAGTCAATCAATAAATTCAGTGATCGCCTACTGTTTTATTCATAAGAATTCTTCCTACTCTCTCTTAGTAGCTATTTCTTCCTTCCTTTCTTCATTACCTTTTACATTTTTCATCATATGTTATGTTATTTATCTCCTTTGCCTGGTAACCAGTCCCAGTCTTTTCAAACTCTCTTCATGGGTAAGTGTTTTTCAAGCATAGGCTCATTCTCATTTTCTTTCTTTGCACTGCAGTTCTGCAAGATCCTTTCAGAAGTGCTGCACAAGAGCATTCCACATGATAAGGAACCATTGATTTATAATGGCACTATAACATTTTCCATACTCTTCTTTCCCCTATCCATTATGCACCACAGTATCACGTTTGCTTTGAGTGCACAGTTACACAGGTTAATGCTTCCCAAGACTCTTACACTACAGGCCTGTTGATCAACTTTATTAGAATGGATATTCACTAGTAAATAACTGTATGCAGATAATCCAAAAGGTTGATATCAATAGCTGGGATTCATCTTCCCTAATTTTAGCTGTCAAAAAGTTAGGCGTCTTCTCTAAGCTATACTTGGGTTCCTTCTAATATTAATGAGAAAGGCGCATTCAAGAGAGAGACCTATCTCATCCTGCAATAGGTGCAATAGGAGAAGATAAATTGCCCCTGAAGGTTTTGATCTCTCCACTCATTTTAGAAGAACACAGAGTACTGGTTTAGACTAAAAATCTACTGTTTTCATGACAAAACTTAAAAGAAACAAGTTCCTTTCTCTAGTCCAAGATATTACTTCTGATTTGTTCCAGCACAGACAGATCAGAACTCATGCACCCATCCTTTATGCATCTATTAAACCTCACCAGGTTCTTAACATTTAATTTGATATTTATTTATTCATCTCTGTCTAATATTTGAAATTCAAAAGAGCTGGCTCCTGTATTTCTGTCCAAGATTATCCAGACGGAATGATATGCATGAGACATTGCACACACAGTCAATCTGACAATTCCTGTAATAGGCAGCTACATCACATGGCTTGTGAGACTAATAGATCCAGCACATATCAGCATTCCTACATATGTACTGAGCAAACACTCCGCATAGCCCATCTACCATATGCTGGACACGGTGGATTTAACACACCTTCAGCTCAGGGAGGTGTGTGCTGTGAATCTGAAGCATCTGCCTGTTACTCAAGTACTACATGGACTCGATCCATGCCCAGTTTCTGCACTTATGACAGACTGCTGGACAGTCAGAAATCCTGCAAGTGCGATACAAAAAAGAGGGAAAGTGATAGACAACCTGTGAAAGGAAGAGTCTCCTGCCCAAAGCAGCAGCAATGTTCAGTGTGTATATTTAACATTTTTTAAAAGTGTGGGTATGTGATTTTCACTTCAAACACCCATTAAGCTATAATAAAACTTTGCTAAGGATAGTCAAGGCACTTGAAGTATTACATATACATACATGCATGTGTTTGTATACACACACATCCTTTTTTTTAACTTGAAGCAATTTGCAGCTATTAGCTTGAGCTGCTCACTGCTAATTTGAGGCAGAGGAATGCGCACAGCAGGCAGATGTCCTCACTGCAAGCCCAAGTTTCTAAACAGAGCAGCCTTGCTTTAACACAGGTGGGAGCTGTGGAATGAGAAATGTCTGTAAGGCCCCATGCTAGCCTTAAAGAATTGGATGTTCCACAATACCCTCAGCCACAGACATAAACCGCCAGATTAAGAGAGTGTCTCTAAAATATCCTTGGAGAGTAGAGCATTTACCAATTGGAAAGCCATTGCCTCTAGTCAAATCATGACTTACTGAGTTGCAAAAGCTACATTCTCAGTGTTTACTAGCAGCGGGTCTCCCCATGAGGCCAAAGGAAGTGGTAGCAGGCTGGGTTTCATGGGGGAATGAGGGGACCTGTGGCTCCCATAGCAATCGATCATCTCCAGAGCAGTAGACTCCCCTACTCAGAGGAGAAGTCTGTCGATGTTACCCAAGTGCATGCAGTATCCATATTGCAGTCCTCCCAGGTCATATGGATCCAGTCCTCCACCTAATCCCAGCACAGAATTAACAGTCTTCCCCCTTAAACTCCTATTTCTAAGAAAATTTCACAATAAACAGAGCAGAACTTTCTTATAATTTGGATACATTCGAGAAAAATGTTCCCCCAAGGAAGTAAAACAGGAGCTTAACATAACCCAGGCTTGCTCAAAAAGGGAAGCATATGTCTTTTCTGTACCACCTGGATCCAAGCTCTATCTCATCTCACCTCATTCCCCCTCTTCAGCATTGGTGACAAGCAGTTAATATCATCATGTCTGTAATCACTGTGTCTCCTGAGCTTTCTACGACCTGGAATCACTGCAGCCTGGCTCCCAGTTTTCACCCAAACGGCACATCTTCAGGAAGTGTTCTTCCACACCGTACCATTCATTCTCACACTTCCACCGGTATGAAATGGGGAGAGACGGCCTTGTTCCATCCAGCCCATGTATTCTCAGAAAATCTCAAAAACCAAGTAGTTTCTCATTCAATTTCTGTCACTTTCTCCTCATCTCCAAAATCATCATCAACTAGCTGACAAATTTACAGCCATCTTCCACTTTGAAGTTGCCCTGTAACATCTTTTTCCAATCTCTCTGCTATTTTACCTCCTACTGCAAATCTTTTTTCACTCCATTAGCATTACTTGACTGTCAAATCAGCATAAACCTTTCAATTTGTTAAAATGATCACTCACACCTTTCCATTGTTCTTCTCTGTTCTCTCCAATTCATCACTAGCTTCTTTGTATTTTCCAAGTAGCCACAACAACAGCAAGTTAGAGCTTCTGTGAAACACATGGACCCTTATGATTATTGATGGATGAACTTTCAAAATATATCAGATTCACCCTGAGACAAGTGATGAGCAGAGAGATCAAGTGTTTTGTCCCAGACTGCATAGCCAATCTATAGCAGGCAGATATAGACTCCCATCTCTTAGGACTTGTGGTCCCATGCACTTGTCCTAAGAATATGCCTCCTCTCTTGCACAGAACAATAACTTGCACAGGCAGAATTCATGTCACATTTATATCAAGCCAACATACCTGGATGAAGATATATTCATCCTGAACAACAAGGGAGCTGACGTCAATGGAGCGCGAAAATGGCCCGCTCCTTTTAGTCTCTGAGCACTCTTGGATCCGACAGGTCAAATAGTGGGTGTCTGTAATGGGACAAAATGTACACATGAGAAATGCCCAGGTAGGAGCCTGTTGTCTGCAAATGTCATCAGCACCTTGAAAGAAGGCCTCTGAAGGGAAGCCTTAACCTCATCTCCAACTAGATAGATGTTACTGCATGCTCTACCTCTGGCCTTTAAAACTGTAACTGCTCTCTGGAGTCAGTAATTCATCACACTTCCACACCCATCATTCCATTCCCCATTGTACAGACATCCCTCAAGAGACTGGAGTTCAAACCATAAGTGGAGGGTGCAACTCATAAATGCATCAGAAAACTGATGATGAGACATATGGAGCAGAAAAAGATTTCAAAAGGCACCCAGGTAGAATTTATTGATTCCACTACCCTGCTGGGAATTATATCTCCATCCTCCCCCTAAAATACCTGGGTTTAATTGTGGTAGTAACACACAAGGAGAGAAAAAAAAGGCCAAACCAGTGCTATTAAGTTTAACTTATTTTGCTGTGAAAATGACAAGCATCTCCTAAAATTAAGTCTTTATAGCCAACATAGGCTAGCTATGAAAACATCATGGACATAAAATAGCATGACTAGCTGAAGAGTCCCAACAGTAGTTATATGCACTGCAAGAGGCATCAAATGCTTCTGTCTAGAGAGAAGATGAGAATACCATCACACTAATGGGATGCCTTGTCAGTCCTTGGCATTGCTTGAGAGAAGGAACAGGACTAGGAGAAGAACATGAAGAAGAGTTAAGGCAAAGGCAGACATAGAGAAAGTTGCTCGGAGCGGCAAGAAGAGACATGCTCACCTCCAGCAAAGTTGGCAGGGGCTATAGGGGATTAAGCATTATTTCACTCAGTCTAAGAATGGATCCCATGAAACAGAACAATCAAGGCACTGTGTCTCTGGATGTATGTAATCTAAATATGCCATCTCTGCCTTTCAACTTCTGAAAACCGCAAATCAGGAAGAAAACAAAAATACAACTAAGATGACGGCTGCAGTGATATAAGGGTCATATCTTTTACACTGTGGCACTTCTACAGGCTTCTTAGATTCACGCATTTGTTTGCTTTTCTACAAAGGGTGAGGCCAGACTATCAATGAAGATAACATTGAGTTTATAAGGGCTGGGGTGAGCCTGGCGCAGTGATTTTAGTTCACAACTGCACCTTTTAACAAGGATTTTGCCAAACTGAGCCCAAAAGGATAAAAAGAAAGTTTAAAAGGACAGTAACTAGCCTAACAAAGCTGCTTACAGGATTCTCCACCCCATAAAACCTGCTATTGTCCTTAGTCTGTGTCTTTCCAGTGACAGCAACATGTGGTTCAGTGGAAAGCATTGGGGGGCATGACTGAAATCCTCTGACACTCAGCTAACTGCCTTCCCAGATTCAAAGACAAGATTCACAAACTGGAGGTTTCCCGTTCCATAGCCTTGTCCCACCAACAGACTCTTAAGAATGCAAAAAGAATGCAAGTCGGAGGCATTGATAACAAGAATAATAATTTTTAAAAAGATATTGTCTAAAAAAGTCACAAACTACAACCAAGCTTTAACCTAATAAAGGTTTATGCCCAATCGCATGACAGAAGGTCCATGTTTAAAGGCTGCAGACCTGGTTCTGGGTTGAGGCACTGGGAATTCCAGGTTTATTAATAAGGGCTGCATGGCTGATTCAGAGCAGTTGCATAGGTCTGGTGCAGTAATGAAAACATAGTCCCGCTGATGATGCTAAAGCAGCAGAAACTGTTGCTGGTGCCAGCTCAGAGTATCTGGAGGTAATTAAAGTGTATGGTGAAAAATATCTGACCTACAGACAGTGCCAAATAACTGGAGTACCAGAGTTTCTCCCAGCAAAAATACCAGCAGCAGTAGAGAGGTCAGACTCTCAGCTGGGATAAATTAAGGTTCTTCATCAACTGACACATACACACTAGGTCCAGAGCTGCTATTTACCTCCTCAACATGGAATCTAAGACATCTTTGTGGTGGATAAAAGCAACTTCTCAGAAAACAAGAGGGTGTTATATATTGCCATGCTATCCAAAGAGCTCAGCAGCTTTGGCTTGTTTTTGAGGTAGCACTAAAACCAGGCAGAACAAGGAGGAGAGGTCAAGAGCCGTATTTTTAGAAGCTCATTCCTTCCGGTATGTTCTCCCACACAGTCGCCTGGATATTCTTATCCCTCCAAAAAAGGGATAATTTGCTGCTGCTGAGTGACAGAATGGGAGGAGGAATAAAAACCTGTCACAAATAAATGCAAATACATCACAAGTGTTGACATGACAACTAGCTTCCTGCTCATTGGGAAATGTGTCATTTTGAGTGTGTTACACCAGCAATCAAATATACTCAAAGAATGGCACCTGATTAATATTCACAGGAAGTTGGTGGTAGAGAAGGGGGGTAGCTCACTACCCATTTTCCATTTAATCTCTTGTTTGTTTATTTTCATATATTTTACAACACAAGGCCTATGAAAAAAAACACAGACACAAAAAAATTATTTTCAAACCTGTCTGCCTTCAGACACCAAAATAAGTTCAAGTCTTGCTTTCTTTCCTGCTGTCCCACAGAAAATGAAAAATAATTCCTTTTAAAATATGTTAAAAAATGAGGTAAAAAATATGACAGCACCCAGTTCACATTTGTGTGTGACTGGAAGCAAGAAACAACGCCAAGTCCCTGTTCAAGCTTCTTGAAGGGTATGATCCCTTCATAAGCTATGGTCCCATTCACAGCGCACATCTTCTCCCATACAGAAAGTACAGGGCCCCTCAACAAAAACGTCAATTAAGAGAGAAAGGGGCATCCTAACTTCTGAGCTGTTAGCTCCCTCTTCTCTGAAAGGAGTTAATTTTTCAGCCCTGTTTTTGCAGACCCACAAGGAAAAAGGACAGTTGCCCAGAGGGGCTGGTGGCATGTGCCCAAGCTATGCCTTGTAAGCCTTGCTTACCTTTCACTGGGAGCTGTATGCCTTAAGGGAGGTTGGCTTACATCTGGGGATTATTTCCAATTTATATATCGTCCCACACAACACCAGAATTAGAGGGTTTAGGGGGTTTGTGGGTTGGGGGGGGGGGGGGTGTTATTATGTTCCATTGCAAAAGGAGCTGAGAAGAGCTCCCTATTTCCTAGACAGTTTCAAAAACTCCTCATGCTTATAACCCAACATCCAGCTACTTTCTCAGCCCATCTGTGAAGGAGGCAATATGGACATCAAGCAGCCTGGAGGGTTTGCTGCAGCTCAAATCCCAGCATCCATACCTCCATACAAACCCTTCCCACCAACTTATCTCACTTAGGATTAGGGAATGGCTTTCTCACATGTGCAGCCATTTTTCAGTTGAGGAGCTTGAAACACCTCCCCATTGCTAATTAACATAGTTTCCCATCTTGAGAATTTGGAGTGTATTTTGACCCTTTCTAGTAGTGATAAAACTGAAACAATTTACTGAAATTTGCAGTGATAAACTGGTGAAGTAAGCCAAGCTACTAGGTCTCTTCTTAGCCCACCAGTCACGACAGCTTTGGCAGGAAGCAGGAGCACAAGAGGCTCTCTCTGGTGGGTAACACCCAAAGATGTGGGTCCCTGAAGGGAGACACTGAAACAGTCAAACCTGTCACTGTGCTGAAGGCTGCAAAGGACAGACCTACGTGCAGGTTACTGTGACTTACGGAGACACAGGACAGCAAGGCCTGCTCCTTCCCGGCAGCGTAAACATGGCAGCTAAAAGCAGGCACGGCTGGCCAGCATGGCTAACAGGGAGAAGGGCAGCTGATGGAAACAAGTTGCATTGGCAGATTGGCTCAGGTTAAGTCAGGTCCTGGTGCCAGGCAAGACTTATAATCATAAACTACCAGTGAAGGTTACCATGGGAGGGAGAAAAAAAATAGCTGGCCTCGACAATTTTTCCCCCAAAGGAAAAGAGGATCTAGAAACGTAGACAGGACTGTAAATTATTCCCCAGGAATTAGTTACCCTGTTTTATCTTTCTGGTTAGGTTTTTTCCCCTTCTTTTCCCTTTAATTAAAATACTGTTTATTGCATCGTATCTGTGAGTGGGGAGAAGATTATCTCACTGAACATCAGAAAGTTTAATATAGCTTTCCCAGGAGTACTGGTGGGTGCTTGTGTCAGTGTATTTGTAATAGTTCCCTTGCATCCAACCCTGTCCTTGCTGCTGCCTATTACACCCAGGCAGAAGGTACAGTGCCCAAGGCTCCTACGTGTTCTTATAATTTAAAAATGCAAGCCTAGATTATTATTCTGCTACAATAGCTCTGCCAAAATGTTGAAAAAATGTGAAAAACTTCATCTGCTACAAAAGACAGGAACAGCTTGAGATCAGCTAGGCAGTGGAATTAGCAGCATCTTGCAAATATTTAAGGAGATTAGAGACTGGAGCAGATGTTTTTTCAGAGACCCTACCATTCCTAATGACCGGACAAACGAAACCATGGGGCAAGACGTTTTGGAGGACAGACACCAGAGCAGTGAACAGGACTTCCACCCTCCAGCTCCGTGAGCTTATTGATAGCCCTGACTCATTTATGGATGAATGAGACTCTAGCATGCTCCACTACCTGTTCCCAGCCACAGAGCATGTTTTAGGCTCCAGTGTCTGAATTGGTATTAGATAGGTTCTTGAGCCCCATTAGTGCTAAAAGAAAAAAAAAAAGAAAAAAAGAATCATCAAGTTCAGGAGTCCAATCCTAAATACCACTTTCCTCCCTGCCTTTTTTAAATTTTTTTTTTTCAAATAAAAAGCATGGAGAGGAAGGACAAATGCCCCCTCTAGAAGAATCGTGTATTTTTCAAGTGGCCAGGGACATTGAAGGCATGGATTCTTGTCTCTGAATTGAACTGAGCAATGGCAATACTCAAATCTACGTCTGTTAATGCATCAAGTAAGTGACTGAGCCACCAGACTGACCTAAGAGGCATTAAAAAAGCCTCCCCTTCGTTCTCCTCACTACTGAGGAAAACTTTAATCAGAAACTTTCTGATCAAGAGGAAATAACTGCAGAGACCCATTTTCCAGCAGGTGTAAGTGCCTCAGCCATTTCACTGAGAGCATGAAGGCCCATTTTGGTTACAGAGCCAACTAGGAGAAAAGTTCAACCTCCCATTCCTAAGTACAGAGAGCTGTACCATTTCACACCAGGTAAGGCTATAGCTTTGAGGCAGTCAATGTTTTGTAACACAAACTAATATCGTTTCAAGCCTTAAAAACTCTAATTGGAGTAACATGGTTCTTTTGTGCTGTGCTTTGCTGGGAGAGGAGTCATTTTGATGCTGTCCCCCAGCAGGACGTGCCAGTGGAGCCAGCACAGCCCTCCAGGTCTCGCCTGTGCCTGCTGTCTGCTGGGACCATGGCTTGCAATGGGCCTGTTTTGCTGACACTACCAGTTAAGTCTGACTTTCAGTGAAACCCTCAATACCATCAACCGCCAATTTCAAAATGCTGAATTTATACATTAAAACAAGAACAGCAAACCCCCGAGCAAACAGGACCTGAAGGAAGAGACTTGTCTGCAAACTGGGGATACATCTTTCAAATAAAGCATCTACATCTTTGACACATCCAATATTCAAATAGCTGGGTGAGCAAGTTTAAACTTAGTTTGAAAACAGACTCCATCAGCAGTTTGTTTGCTTGCTTACTTGCTTTTTTTGCTTGCTTTTGGCCACTTCTTCTAGCATTCCTGCAACAGCACACACAGCACCAAAGGCACTGAAGAAGCCTCCCTACCTTGCCCACCCACCTGCCAGCCTGTTTTGCTTTTTCTACATATTCAACAAACAGCTGTCACCCCTGAGCTTTTATTGCCTGGTTATTTATTCAGCTGCCATCACTAAATAGCAGTGGGAGGCCAATAAGTGATTTTAGAAGATCCACAGCCTCAGAGAAGCCACCCTGATAGACAGGCGCTTGTTCACACAGCATCTGGCCTATGCAGAACTTGACTAAAACAGAGAAAAGTTTGCAATCAACAAAAATGAGGCCTTTTTCTCCCAGAAATCCTCTACAACCTCAGCCCTATGTTGCTTTTCTACGTTGTCCCCGTAGTGTAAAAGGGACACATGTCCCATTGCTGTGTGGCATTGAGCTGGAGTAAAGCTGGCTCCACCCCACGAGCAGATGCATTACCATGCTGTAGTTCCTGTGAGAAATACCTAAAACACATTGGAGAGAGTGGTGAAAAGGTCAACTTACTTCTAATACTGTCTTCTTCGCTGGAGGTTAATTACATAGAAATTCATTCTACTACAAATGTGGCTAGATTCATTTCAGTGGGGGCTTAAGAATTTTTTTTCTATTTCTTACTTCAGATCCAAGCACCTTTTCAAGGCCTCTAATCGTTTGGTACGAAGCATCTATTCATACATCACAAGCAAAACTGAAAAATCTTTTCAACAGGGGACAAAGGGTACCTGGGGCATAGGGACATTCTGGCCAGAGGAGAAGTCTGACTGTAGGCGATTTCTCAAATTCCCAGGTACAACCCAGCTGTTCTGAACACCTCTGGAAACGCACAGAGTCTGTACTGCACAGTGCTGGTAGCCCAGCTCTTTATGATTCATGTAAAATACATGATACTGAAACAGCTAAATAGGGAACAGAATGGACGGCTCCTTAGCCCAATAGATCATGCTTCTGCTCAGCCTCTCCACAGACACAAGCTCTGCAGCCTCTGAATTCCCCCCCAGGGGCTAAGGAGAAGAGTATGCCTCACATCAAACCCCATGACCCACATCTTTCCTATCAATTAAAATGTAAATGGGGAGACAAAATGAGTAAAGTGAATTTCCATTCCCACTCCATTCTTGACTCAAAGCCCACTTTTTCAGCATTGGCTGCAGGCACTCACGTCCGTCAGCTGTCCGGGCTTCCATGTGCACGAGGTCAGGCTCTTTATCCAAACCAGTCACCGACCTGGGGGGACAGAGAGAGAGAAAGAAGGCAGCCAGTTAGATAAAAGGATGCAATCAGACAGAGAGGGTGAGGGAAAGCAAAACCAGTTCAAGTCTCCCTTGTGACACCTTGCATGTAAGTCCCTGCCTCCTACCAACTTGACTCCTTTGTGTTTCTACACTCTCAGGGGCCATATACTAACCTTTAAGACAGACATCTTCCTGGGCGCTGGTGAGTGAACCTGCTTATCCCTCATCTACAAGATTAAGACTATGAACATTCTGTGGTGGCAAAGTGAGCTGGTTCCAAGATCCAGTAAAACTTCTGTTTTAATGCTGAAGGACAGACGAGGGCACAGCAGCCTCATGCTTATAGACAGCAAATTAAAAAAGGGGGTTTACTTGGCTGAATAGTGATATGAGAGACTGAGTTTCTTGATCTGCCCCTGGTTTGTGGGGCAATCTTGCTATTGTTTACCTCAGTTTCCCCATCTTCAAAAGAAAAAACAACGATGCACATATGCATGGTGAAGTTCCGATAAAAAAAAATGCGAGAAAGTATTCATTATGCATCCCATGACCCCATGCCATGGTCCTTGATAATCATGATACGAGGCGCAATGAGTTCCTTTAACCTCATGAGTTGAAACCCAAGCACCTCAAGTCAAATATTCCTGTGCATTGTTATTTTACTCCCTAAAAATGTTTTGCAAGGCACATTACAAAGATAGTTTTCCTCCTGGCAGAGGGAAAGTCAAGCCCAGAACAGAAATGTTATTATTAGTGTCCTGGCTGGTAAGAATCACTGGAAGATGAACGTTTAGTCCTAGCAATGGCTGGCAGGGGAAAAAAAAATCCATAGATGTCCACGTGATTTATGGAGCTGCTTCTCCTGAGTTAACCAAAGGGTTAGATTAAAAAGGGACAACGACAAAAATCAGTTTCTAATTTGGTGGAAGCTGAATTTGATACAGTAGATTGTAAATAATAGATTCCCTCCGAGCCAGCTAACGTTCAAATTCCCTAATGTTCTGAAACACTTTTATCACAATCTTTTGCTGCTTTCATCCTTGGGGCATCAACAGCTAAAACATTTTGAAAAAAAAAAAAAAAAAGAAGAAGAAAAAAAGAACAAACAAAATACAGATGCTCTGATACATTTTTGTGAATCTCACAAAAAACATAGCAGTTGAAGCAATGACAAACATACGAATGTGCTGGAGTTCAGCTAAGATCAGCCAGTGCTGCAAATGCCAAAACAACTACATTATGACCTACTGTGTAGGTAACTGAAACTGGCACTGCTTGTTAACTAGAGCACCGCATCAATAGCGAGTCCATTCACAACACACTGTGAATTGTGGCCAAAAAAACCCAACACAACAAAACAAAGCAGCACAGGCAGAGCCTTCATCATTCTACTCCCAGTGAGAAATAGTCTGCTCCTTAATCGCTACCATCAGTTGCAGGGCGATCCCACAAGGAAGAAAGCATTGTCTGTTATCGGCAAGGATGGCAGAACAGGCCTGAGTCCCTGTGACCATGTAATTATCGGGGTCAAATCTCCTGAATATCTGGACACAGTTAAAAGTGACAGTAGGACAAATAGAAATTCCTTAAAATGCCAGTGGAAAATATTATGGTCTGCAGCAACATTATTTCCCAATATATATAGAAAGGACACACATCTTTCTAGTCCATAGCAGAAGTTTTTTGCCTTTTTCCCATAAGTAGCCCTAAGTGCTGTAATTTCAGCTGTTCAGCAATCATCACCCTCGCCTATGACATGCCAACAGGGACAGAAGTATGTGCTTACTAACATATCTATCCATCACAAATTTATCCAAGGGAGCGGTAGTTTCAGCACTTTTAGGTACTGGTCGGGAACACATTAAGGACCTGGCCCACAGCCCTTCCCAACGGGCTTCCTGCTTAAATCCAGCCTTCACCCTGGAGCGTGCACTCTCCAGGCCTCCTCCTTCTGGAAGCCAGACACCAGCCTCCTACCCAGAGCCATTTGCTGTGTCCTGGCACCCCAATGCCAGGCTGCCTCCCCTGCTCCCCACCACACCTCCTGGGTCCCTCCCCTCCGCATGGAGGAGGTGCTGTGCCTACCCCCGCAGCAAACCTACTCCTGGCCCAGGTAATAAGAAACATCAGTCTACCACAACACTATTCATTTTAAAAGGGACCGCAACAAGAAGAACCTAAGTATTTCCAAACAAAATCCAAAATAGCCGTTACTATTGTGCATTTGCATACACAAGCTCTGTGGATCTACTCAATAATGCCTATTAAGTGAGCACCAGGGGACGACAGGAGTCTCCCGAAACATGTAATTCTAGCTTGAAGTTCCTTCCCAGTGCCATCTACTTTTTTCTTTAATTAGTTTTGACAAGCCTGATGGTTCTTTTCAGAGCAACAATGATGATGAAAAAAGGACGAGCATACAGCACCCCCCTAGTACTCCTCTGCTCTCTGAATACCGTACTTCAAGTGGAAAAGCTTACAAAGCAATCTACTGCAGCCCAAAAGCAAGACAAGCTCCTGTTATCTGCAGGCAGATAACAAGCCTGTAAAGTAATACATCGGTCATCCTTCCTTCTCCCAAACCAAGTCGCTCTCTTATATCAAAGACTCTGATTGCAAAACAAATCCCCAATCAATGCTGTTTCTTCATGCCTCGCCTCACGTCTGTTCCCACTGGCAAAGAACACAGCTTTGCTTTGCAGTGCTCTGACTCCTGAATATAGGTATTTTCAGTAAAAGGTCTCTCATCATTTGTCTGGAGAAGCTTTAGATGAAGAATGCAGAAAAGTCGGGCAGTGGAAAGAGCAAGATGTGAATTCAGGTCCTGGAGCAGAGCTGCAAAAATGCACACACAGACTGTAAAGCTATTCCTTTATCTCATGCAGTAATTCCTCTGGTCTTGAGAACTCACTGCAACAACCTCTCAGGTCTGGCAATACAAGAGCAGCAACAAAACAAGAAAAGACACCTTCACAACCTCATATTTTCTCATACATTATCTCTCTGAAGAACATTCGGAGGATGCACTGCTCAAAATTATTTGAGCAACTAAAGTATGATGAGGAGAGATGTCAGCATCCCCTGACTTACCATTTCCCCGTTGTGTCCTCTACAACCAAGTGGAGCCCACAGAGTCGGGTGGCTGGGAAGGGGTTTCATAGCTCTCTGGCTGACAAACAGCTCTATTTCAGAGGCTTACAAAGACAAGAGAATTTAACAACACTCAGAAGCCTAAGGTCAGCTTGAAAACAGTTTTCCTGCCACATGGTCACACCTCAGGCTCCATGCACAGCTCAGCTCTGTGTTTTGTTTGTGGACAAACTCCAGACAGCAAAAACTAACCCAAGGTCCACAAAATGCACCTGTGTGTGCTGCTGCCTTGGATGGCCATGGGGAGGAAAAAAGGGCACTCTCACTGTGAGAATCCATGCTAAATCAACATCCTCCACCATCCCTATTCATTTATCACCACTTGGACAAGAAAATACTGATAGGATGCAGGCAGAAGTGACAGGAAAGGTCATTTTTTCCCTACTGAAACGTTCCCTGACTGCTACAAAGCCAGTTTTCGAAACATGGAGCCTGCAGCCAGTATTGCAGCTGGCACAGGATCACTGGCCAATTAAGAATTCAAACTACCTCTGAATCCTATCAGGAAGGAAGCAATAGTTACTTTTTCTCTATCTTCTGCTTTTCTTTTTCGTTCTCATGGTAGCTCTTGGTTTTCACAAGATCTTTCCTCCCTTCTTTTCAGAAGAGGATTGTGTGTTCTTGAAAGCTGAAGGATGAATAGAATCCTGGCAAGATCCTTATCTCTATCAAGGGAAGAGAGTTGTATATGGATGCATATTTACTAGGCCGCTCTGCTAATATTTCATCTCTGACCGGGACAGAAGGCGAGCAAGAAGGGCAAGGAAAACACAGTATTCTGCATTGTAAGTAGCTATTCCTGAAATGTTTCCATGTAAGACACTATATAGTTCAAAATGAAAAAAGCTAGCATATGCAAAGAAAGGAAAAAGGAAATACACAGACTCTCTGGGTTACCTGCCTACTGCTCCTCAGCTCTCTCTTTCTACCAACTCTACTGCCCTTCCATGGAATAAACCATTTTTGCATTTTTTTCTACCCATTTTCCAGACATTAGGCATTTAATGACAAAAGGCAGCATTGAGATTCAGCTACTCTAGCATCTTAGATCAAAAATGCTAAGCAATTCAGACTGACTGCTGTTGATCCTTGCTCCCTAAACCATCAACAGAGAATAAGAGATACTCTATTTCTCCATCTTCCAGACCCATTAGCTTGGGAGGTGGGAGTGGGTATCACTGGATGCGAGCAACATTTGTATTAAGGATTTACAACAATGTAAAAAATCAGACCACAGAGATCAGCCTGGATTGAGCTTTTTTGCCAGGGGTGTGCCTGGTTTCTGACCAGTCAAGATGGCATCCACCAGCTCTGGCTTTGAAAACAAAATCAATAAACTTTTACAACGGATTGAGACTTTCCGAAAATGCCAACTTGGAAACCCATTTTTGCAGGTTGCGATGTTAGACTGAAGGCAATTGTCACTGTTTATGTAAAGAAATGGAGGAAACAGACATAGACTACTTAGCAGGATGTTGTGCAGTAGATAAGGGCTAGAAATGGGAAGGAACAAGGCAAATTTATTGTGCAATAATATGTAAAGGGGGGGAAAACACATCCTGTTGCTGCAGGCAACTGCAGTCAAATTAGTGGATGTTGCCAATTAGTCTGCTGCAATTTTAATTGTATCCTGTCCCAGAAGTAAACACTTCTGTGTGGTACCAGGCAAGTAGTGCATGGGACTAACTCACCCAAGCATCAAAAGGGCCACATCTATATGGGCAGATGGGAGCAGAAACTGATCCGTACAATTCCTGCTCAACTGATCTGGATCTTTTCACATAGCACCATTGCTAAATTATACACACCTTTCCAACACGGGCCAACAGCCAACAGGCTACCTTCTCCATCTAATATGGCATCACGTTTGTCTAGGTATCAGTAACTGCAGTAACCTTCAGATGGTCAAGAGGATTCTGTGTATTCATCTGTTATTTACTGCAGTCAAGCCTAAAACTAGCTCCATCAGACTCTGCACACGTAACAGCCAACGTGCACACAAGCTGCATATAGCCCAGGCCGACAACACGTCATAAACTACCCTAGTTAAAAACAGATACAAAGGTTCAACTGTTGGGGGAAAGAATGTATTTATTAAACACATAAATACAGTATCATTTTCTGTGGCTGAACAGGGGGGAGACGCTGCTGGATGGGGTAGGATGTGATGAGGTCTGTGAAGAGTTATGGACAAAACCTCCTTGCACAGCATATTTCAAACGAAGCTTGGAAGAAAAGCTGGGCAGGAAAATACTGTAAAAAAGTGTCTTAGCCAGGTCCCTGGAGCTTTCTACATCTTTTCCAGTGCTAATTTCTGTGATGCTACAATTCTGGACATCAGCAGAAGTAATTGTTGTGAGACTTAGCTTGCAAGATAAGGCAAAAAAATTGCCAAGTGTTTATTCTCAGCTAATTTCTTTTTAGCAAAGCCAATCCTTTTTAAAAAGGTCCCAATGAATTTTAAGGAGGTGTTCTGCCTGGTATATCAAAGGAAACAAAACTTAAGCTGTTCACAGCATCTGCATGTGTTTCCATATGTGCATACATGTGCAGGTTGCAGATGTTGTATCTGCCTACCTGCATCTCATCCCCACTACCTGCTGAATGTCTAAACCTGTAAATTACCTGTAAACTCAGTGGATTACAGGTCTCAGAACTATAGAGTTGCTACACACAGTTGTTTCATGGATACAGCAGGCCAGGAAGGCGAAAGAGGTCCAAATCAATCCTCTCCTTGAGGGAAAAGCTGACATTTAGGCTCAATCAGGTCACCAAACACTAGAGAATCCACACAACACAGCAGGCTCTGCTGCACACAGAAACATTTTTTTCTCTTCACAGTACATAAAAGAAGGTGACTCTCTATATCACAGAAATTAACAGCAATGGGAAAGAAAAGCCCCTGAACCTGAGAATACCTTTAAAGTATATTTATCAAAAGAACAAAGCTGCTGTCGATTCATGATTTTTCTTTTCCCTGTATGCTAATATCAAAAACTAAGAATACAAATAATTCTGTGTCTAGTTCTCATCCAGTTAATAAGTCTTAGTCCTTTAAAGTCCTCTGGCATTTCTTCCCCAACCTATACTATAAACCCCAATAAACATAACCAAATTTTTGTGAAATGAACTCCAAAAAGTGTGTAGGTAGAAGAGTGAAGATCCTTACTCACAGCCCTGCCAAGGTTCAAAAGGGCCAGCAGCACAGGCAGGGCATGTGCTGGAGGTGGCATCTTAATTTCCCAGTGGTGCCTGAAATAACTTCTCATGGGGACTGAGACTCATGCAGGGAGCAGATCTGTCAGCTACGTCAAGCCGGCACTCATGGCGGGTGTGCTTCCAGGTGCAGTCACAGTCCTGCTGCTCACTTATGAACTAAATAAGCTACTCCCATGCAGCCTGCTGCTCCTGACTCATCAGGGTACAGCCAATCTGGGCTATATAAAAGCAGCACTGAGGGCTTATCCTAATTGAAGAAGAAGTCTTTTTTTGCCAAGTCCTAGCAGCACCATCATCGGGATATGGTGGAAGTAATCAAGCATCAGCTCATCAAGTTAAGATGCTATTGTCTTGAAGACATCTCAAAGCTTCAGTGCACAATATACCATCAGCTCTCTGTCCTACATGCATCCAACACAGACAGCGATACTTTGAGGAATGCATTTCTAGAGAGGAGAGAGGGGATTTACCTGGGATTAGAGGTTTGCAAACTTCATGGTAGACAAGTTTGAAACATAATCCAACAGAAGGGTTTGATTCTGTTTTGCCTTCTGAAAGAAGGGACATTTTTTGCAGGACACCCTTATTTTTAATATTCTAAATTTCAAGTCCTTTGAGGAAACAAGAATAAAAGTATATTTTTGGAGACACTAAAAAATGACACATTTTTAGCTTTGTCTCTTCTCCATCGTTTTCTTCCCCCACCATCACTCTTTTTTTGGAATAGGAGAGGAAAAAACAGAAAAATAGGAGAAGTGGAAACCTGAAATGCAGAAATTATTGTATACAAATGTCATTTTGGTGACCAAAATCTAAGCCAAATTACTGGGGGGAGGGAATCCACTCCAGAGAAATAGTTCATTCTACTTAATCAAAAACCTTTGTTTGCCAATGGAAAATTTGGGAGTAGAACAGATTGCGGGGGGGTGGGGGGTGGAGGGTGGAGGGATGCGGGTGGTGTGGTTTGTGGTTTTTTCAGCTTTTTGGAAAAAATAAATAAATCAGGGAAATGACATTTTCTAGCCAGCTATGCTTTGCGCAGATCTGTGAAACTCAAGCACAAAGTTTTTGTTTCTCTTCCAAGACTGATCACTGACATATTGAGTGACTTTGATCTCTTTCCCTGCATTTGGTTTAAAATTAGTTTAGTGCCTACTATATTATGAAGCCCAGTTAATTAATGTTTGGTCAGTGCTTGGCTACCCTCCTTTGAAAGTCATGTAGATGGGGAATTGCTGTAGATTACTGCTTTGGTTTTTCAGGAAACATGAATCAGCCCTGTTTCTGACCACTTTAGAAAAGCGAAGTGCATGCTCGAAGAAGCCATCAGCTCAGCCCATCAGTCCTGCAGCCAAGGACTTCACTGAGATACTGTTTTCCTCCCTGGAAAGGAATGTTTAGGAGACTCATAATATTCCTCTGAGTTTGTCTCCTAGCAAAAGTATCTTAAACATGATCCATTCAAGCAATGTTTTACACCAAAATAAGGATCCTCAGCTCACTGTGTGTTTAATTGCCCTCATTTGTATGAACATTTTGTGACTGCAAATATGACATGCCTGGAACGCTAAGGCTCAGTGATTCAGCTATTAAGAGAGTCCTAGGCAGAATACAGTGCCTCTGAAAAGCTCCAGAGTAAGAGCATCATTTAATAAATGAATGCAGCAATAGATGAATAAAAATAAAACTTAAATTGTTGAAAGAGGGGATGCCAGTATGAAACTTGGCACAAGCAAAATGTATAGGATATGCTGATGAGCCCCATATGCCTATGTGCATTGTACATTGTATTAATTTAAGGAAGGATGAATCTCCACATTCCCTGTTGCAGGATATTGTGAAGAATCACCCTGGGATAAGATCTAACATTCTGGAAATAAATTTGTGGTTCAGTTTATGCATTTTGGAGAAAGGCGATGTGGAAAACTAGATTTCTGTCACAAACCTTTTGTGACAGTTGTTTCTCTGCATTTCAGATGCTAACCTGAAGAGAACAAATGGCTTATTTCATTCTTTGACTTTTAACCATCACCAGGAAAGGAAGAGAGAGAGAGGAAAGAAGAAGAAGGGGAAGGAAGAAAAAGACAGAGGAGAATAAACTACTCTGTTCCGGACCAGCAAGCATAAATGCGTCAGCAAGTCTCCTTGCCCCCACAAAAATCATACTCAATTAGCCGCTGAGAGTGAGATGCTCACTTGTCCCAACATCCATAGGAGGAAAAGACAAAGAAGCAGGAAACAAAAAGGATTCTGGCAGCAGACAGATATGCAAAGACAGGCTCTGTCTGTAGAAACAAGAAGTCTGTGTGGCTATGATGAGTAAAAGCAACGGTGACAGGAGGTCTGCAGATCACCACGTGTCTCGTGACAAGACAGGTTTGGATTCAGAACAGAAGCATCCTCACAGACAGAACGGAGAGGAGATGAATAAAATGGCCACAGCCACTTGCAGGTCTCCCCATCAGTGGAAGTGACACTGTAGCAGGAAAGACCAGAGAAAACATGGAGCTTTTGTGGGTTCCTTTGCTTCAAGTTAGACAGATGCACAAACAAAAAGGAGACAAGGATACCCAGGGGCCTGAGCGCTAGATGCACTCCCGGTTCTTCACGGTGTCCCAAAGCATTCCCGTCGCCAAAGCATTACCCTTTCCAAGTAAGAATGCTCAGGGCAGGATGCTGCAATGGGAGTTTGTGCTACCCACATGTCAAGAAGTAAAGATGTATGGTCAAGCTGTAGGTAAAGCAAGAGCTTCTCTTTGTTGGGTTCTTAATCTCTTGTTATAGATGAGCAATAAAAGAAAAGTACAAGGCCAAATGAAAAGTAATACACACTGTTCAAATCTAATGATTTGTAGAAAGAAAAAAAAGAATTCTGGAGAAACTACAGCAGATCCAGAAATGGCTTTAGGGAGTCACTATTACAGATTACCCCTAAAATCAATATTATAATGGAATATGTCTCCTTCCCTCAAAGATTTTTCAATCAAAACCTGAAAACCAAAAATATTGTGAGCAAAACCTAAGAATCTTTCTGTACCCTTTGGCCAAAAACCTGGCAGAATTTTTGGTTTGTTTTTCTTTATTTTTTCCAATAAAAAGCAGGATTTTCTCCTATGGGAGAAAATCCAGATCTGCTGAAATCAGCTCTGAAGTCTACAGGTATTATTTGTTATTTCCTCAGTCCTTGCTGGCAGTCACAGGTCAGTATGTTTCTCTCTCTCAAACTCAGCGGCAGAACTTCTGATATTTCACTAAACATGGAAATGTGTCTACATCCCATTTTTATTGCCTTCTGCCCAATGGAGGACAATTATCTGTGAGATAATTACAGAGCTATGATAACCACTGCTATCTCCTATTCCAATTAGCTCACTGCAAATATGCAAGTGAAACAGCCTCACTTACTGGCTTCCTGTCCTTGTTCTGTATATGATCAGCAAGAGACAAGTTACTGAATCAACATTATTTAAAAGAACCTGTAGTGCAGCTAATAAGATACTCCTTCCCGCTCTTACGTTCTGATGTATCTTCATGCTCGCTATGCTTAACAATAGCAGAATTAAACTCATCTCATTCTACAGAGGAGGCTCAGGGGAATGCAAGGGAATGAAAGGATGGGAGTTTCAATTTCTTCTCTTGCCGAGAATGAATTCTGCCTCATATAACTGCTGATGAATTGTCGTTTTAAGAGAGTTTGTTAATTTCCAACAGGCAGAAGGCATAAAGAGGGACCTCCTTATCTTTAATGGATGTTATTGAGCAACACAAATGGCTCACGTTTAAATGAATGCAGAAACATCTTGTCTGTTTTGCCATGATAAGACTGTTCTTTCTGCACAGCATGGGTTCAGCTCCTTCTGTTAAATAAAACAACTGTTTTTGTTCAACTTAATGGCAGGCAAACTTCCAAAGGTTCAGAGGCTGAAGTCAGTTCAGAGAAATGGACTGGAATTTATCTGGGTCTTTCCTGATTCTTTTTGAGAAAATCTACCTGAAGAGCTTTGAGGTATGACTGAAAACCTAGTTTCAAGCAAAAAATGGTCCTTGATAGCATTGATGTACTTACTGAGGATAAATTATCCATTAGTTTGCAACTTTCTCCAATGCAAGAATGCTTCCAGCCCCAGCTGCTGTAAAGAAACAAGAGCTGCAAGAACCCCCACAAAGGTGTGTCTCTTGAAATCCAGGTGGGCCATCTGGGATGAGGTCTGGGGCAGAGGGGAGGCTGGGTCCAAGAAAGATGCTAGCTCCCTGATGCCAGCAGGTGTTTTGCCACTGAATGAAATGGTTGGAAAATTATGTCCATAATCAGAGTATGTGAAAAGGACATTCCTAAACTTCTCAGAACAATGGTGATTTTTAAAACGACTCCCAAACGTTTCTCTTCCAGTCAGCTGAAAGCAAGAGGGGTTCTCCCCCACACTGAAAATTGAAAATTCACCCATTTGCCCAGAAACACAGAGATTAGTGTGGTATAGAATAAAGGCCAAAACCTAAGCCAAACGCCACACAAAAAAAAAAGTGGGAGAATATTCCTTGCTAGCCAGAGAGTGCAAAATACGATACTACTGTCAGCCCGGCAGCCTAGCTTTTGATTAGCTTTGCCAAGCTATGACAGTATGGGAGATCCCCATATGCCTCAGAGAGATGCATTATTCAATATATTAATTAAAGGGCTGGCTTTCATCACTGCTTCCTACAAAGTATCACAAACAATTACTCTGGGACTGTTACTGACAGGCTGAAATTAATTTGTGTTTGAGTTCACATGCATCAGGGAGAGACAGAATGAAGTCAGCCCAGGCATGAGTCTGCAGTACAGCAATTAAGCTTCCAACACTGGCCTGTGAAACAGAGCAATGAAGTTTGGATATCTTACCTGGTACCCTGTTGCATGAGAAGGAAACAGATCCTTCCACCATGCACTGTCCAGACAGACATGGCATCGGGATCCAGTCCAGGGATCAATCTTAATTGAGAGAAATATTCAACAAATTCCTCCTTAGATCTTTCTTACTACTGGTTTATCTGGTCTGCTCCAGTCTGAAGACACTTAGTCACAAGAGAGTGGAGGGGATTACATAGTGATCCAAGATTAGCAATGGGTGAAATAAGAGAAGAGACTGCCCCTGAGACATAAAGAAACCTGATAGACGAGAGACCAAAGCAAAAGGCTTTTTGATGGCTGAAAGCCCTAACTGCAGTACAATATGTGACATTTAGTGGTAAGCATTAAATTTAAAACCAATGAACAGAAGTATTTTAGCCCTTACTTTTCCAGTCTTAAAAAAAATAATCACTGCCAGCCACAGTACATTAAAGTCATAAATATGGCTAACATCACAAATTGTACTAAAATCACAACAAATCACAAATTCTAAAAGCCAGACAGTATTTATGTAAGGAGATCCACAGTTACATTAGTGGACAAGGGATAACCCTTCCTTCTGCAAGATATGGTGTGTTTCTCAAGCAAAAGGAGGTTAGAAGGAAAGGTTCCTCAAAGGCAACTTACTCCAAAATTGCCCTTCCAGAGAGTATACACCACCCATTGAAAGAACTCATTCTAGCTGTGATAGCAGCCAGAATTTGAGGTAGCATATGTATTGTGAGTTTGCTATCATGTGGCTCTTTTCTTGTGGTTCATTTATTATGTAGTTCATGGGTTTTAAAGGAGAATTTAAAGTATTTCAAATTATTTCCCTTTATGATCACACACAGTCCTTGTAGCCAGTACGTTTTTCTTTTTTTCTTGCTAAAAGAGCTTTGAGCCCAGGGAGCCTGACAGCGTGGCATCCACAGGACTTTTTTACAAAGTCAAACACTTATTTTCCTAGGAAAGCAGGCATTAAGGAGAGGAGCATCACACAACAGCAAAGTCAGGCAACAAACACCCTTTAGTAGTTCTTCCAGAGCATCAGCTACTATTTAGAGCTTACATTCATAGTACAAGAGACTAGTTGTATCAAATTTCCTTTGTAAGATGAAGTCATTATTCAGCATAAAGTGTAAATATAAACCAGAAACCCAAATATCTTGGCTTTTGGTCCCAAGATATGGGACCTAAACAATGTTCTGTAATACTCCTCCAGTAGTGTACTAGGGTTTTTTTCCACCTTCTACAAAGATGCTTTCCCAGATCCAACTAATGTGTCAATCTCTCATAAATTAGTTTAAAAAAACATGGACTGTGCTCAGAAATGGGAATGGTAGTCTGAGCATTACACTAACTGTAGGCAGGTTAGTGCTTACAGAACAGGTGGGGTCTATGCAGCCTCTATAAAACAGTCCTGCAGGTTTTCCCAGAGACAGAAAGTGAAGGATTTTCCTGTTCTTAGGGTCATTTAGGATTTTATACTCTTAGATATCCATGAAATCTATCACAACATCCCTGGAAGAACACTTAGCAATCTGTACTTGAAAAACAGTACAGGATTAAGTTTGGGAAAAAATATGCTCATGGACAAAAGCAAAATATAAAATTTACAAAGGTTTCTCAAACTTCGTTGGTCACTCTTGTAAGCTACAGATCACAGTTATGAAGAAGTACATTATAAGTATACTGAACTTCTAACTTGGATATTAGGGACCAATATCTGCTCTGCATCACAAAAATCAAGATGGGAATAGGAGTCAGGACCCCTCTATGTTGGCTTTATCTTGTTTCAGAATGCACTCTTCCCCTACTTTAATTTTAAAAGCTTATATATTGAAAAATGAGATTTTATTCAAATTTTAAAATCACTTTAAAAAACATCCAAAAAACGTCAAACATTTCAGGATGTTCCTTTGTTTAATTTTTTGAGAGAAACATTTTGATAATGTTGACATGAATTCTAGAATATCTTTATTGACTTGAAACTTTTTCAACAAAAATAAACACTATTTCTGCCAATAAAAAGTATCCAACTCTATATCCATCTTGCATTTCTATCTCTGCCACTGAGTTACTGTATAATCACAAGCTAGTCAGCTATGACGTAATGTTTGGAAACATTGAATATCTATAGTGCCAACTGCATTAATTGTAGGCAAACAAAATGAAAATAAAATCCCTAACCTCACATTTCCCCCACTTGCCCATCTTTTAAGTGAAAAGGAAAATAAAATTGGTCTTATTATCACCATGGTGTTGTGATCTTTAATTAACTAATGTGACCTTGCAAAGAAATCTTTCAATATATGCCTAGACCTTTTGAGGTCTCATCTCTCCTGAACCCTTATTACAGAGCTTGAGGCTAGAGTTTGAAAATTTTGTCCTCAGCCTAGTACAGTTAATGGTGCTGGTGGCTTGAGTAACACATTCCAGATTTATGTTAGCATTACCCTCTGGGAGAAAAACCTTTCCCAGGTGTTCTCACCCACAGGGCATGGAAAGCAAGTCCATTATCAGAGGCAAATGAGTCATTAGCCCACAGGATTCTCCAGTAATAGGTCCCTGTTCAGTTCTTCATGTGCAGTCTATGTGAATAGCCACTGGGTATATGCCTCGATGACACTATAGGTGGTGTTATCCATGGTTGCCAAACTGGAATTACTCTTTTTATCCACAGCTCCATGTACGGTATGGTTTTAATTCTGAAAAACTCTAATGCAGGATTACTTAATAGTCAATTTGACATTTACAAGACTATGTTTTCTTAACACTAAACTTGGCTGTAAAAAATCAAGCGATGTTTCCCCAGCACTATGCAATGACACCATCTGGTAATTAATGATTAATGGGATTTACAGGAGAGGCAGGCACATATTTGACTAACCATTTCATTACTGGCAAACTAGTCAAGTAAAGGTAACCTTAGCTGTATCCAAAGGTCACTTCTGGAACTGCTGCTGAAACAATCTGTGTGGACCCAAATTAGCACTGGGATTATGAAATATCAGTGCTGTCACAGAGATGAGGAAGTAAAAACGGACGTAAACCTCTGCCCAACTGCAGATCCAAACCCAGATCATAATTTTTTGTAACACTGAGGTAAATCCCTTATCTTCTGCTATATTACTCTCAGATATCCAAACCAGCCTCCACTATAGTCTTCATGAAATTCAAGCTGCAAATAAATAGAAATACACTGGCTAAGTATTATCACTGTTCCTATCCAAAATCATGACAGAAAGGACTGAAAACCTTGCCCTTGAGAGATGAAATTTGCTGCCTCATGCTTCAAACAACTGTGACAGAAAACTGGTAACTCAAAAGCATAGCCTAAGTGGATGCATAGCCTCTTCCCTTCTCCCAGTGAAAGAATAGCCTGTTCCCTTCTCCTGGAACTCTCCTGGAGTTCAAAATGATTGTGGCTGGCATTCATGGATACCGAAACAACCAGAAATCTGGTTATCACAGAAAGAGAAAAAATAAAATTCTGGGGTGTCTCAGTGAGGCAATCAGCAGTATATTTGAGAACTGCTTGTTACACCACATTTTTCCTATTCATGGATACAAACACTGCTCCTTGAAGCCAGGCTAGTGCACATCCTATTTTCCACCTCCTACTGTCTCTCCCCTCCTGCCTTGTTGGTGTTTTCTGCCCAGCTTTCATCACTAGTGGGTAGTTCAGTGTCTTTTACCGACTAGGCTCTTCCTGGGCAGTGACTTCAGTGCTCCAAATATCCCCAAAGCCATCAGAAATGCTGTGCAGATTTCTCCCTCTCTTCCACACAAATGGGTTTTCCCCACTTCCCTGCTCCCAGGCTTTGACAGAATCACCCAAAGTACCAGAGAGCATGTTAAAAAAAAAAAAAAGAGAGAGAGAGAGAGAGAGAGAGAGAGAGAGAGAGAAGGGTAAATGTGTAGATGTACCAGGCAAAAAAGATGGAAGATGGTCCCACATGCACCACTTCATATTCCCCAGTGATGACGGGAGGCAGGAAACATGAATGAGTCCTCCAGCAAAGAGCAGCCTGGGGAGACCCCCCAAGAAAGGGGGTGGGTGTCCCAAGGAATAGAGCTCTGTCCTCTGCACAGGATGGCAATCCCTGTGTCTGCTCAGCAAACATGGGCAGGGCCTCCAAAGACAGATGGACAGGGGATGATATTCACAGCCATTTAGCTGATTAGCTGGAAAACACAGGTCACCTTGTGGAACTCCACATTTTAAAGAATTAAGCCATGAGATTATAAAAGGACTTCATATGTCACGAAAGCATCTTTTAACTCTCTAATGCCCTTCAGTGCACTTCATCCACTGCTGTAGAACCTGATGTCACAGTATTTGAGTACTTCACCGACTACACACAACAGGGGAAAGCAATGCTCTGCTATCCCAGTCTTACCTAGGGGGTAACAACGCAAAGTCAGCTTGAGTCACCCAAGATGACATGGAAAAGCTGTGGCCCAGCAAAGTGCTGAACAAGGCTTGGTAAATGCTCCATTAACCTGTCCTGCCCACCTGCTTAGTCCTGTTGTCCCACCACAGGACAAGGCAGAGGCAGTAGAGCAACTTAAGGACAATTCAAGTCCTTTGAGTTCTTATCTGAACAGAGACAGTATTTAGTCAGCACAGAACACACCATGTGTTTTACAGACGAGGAAACTTCCCCAACATTTCTACAGTACAAAATATGGACTGTATTTTTTATAACCCTCCACATGACAGCACAGGTGTCTAAGTTACAGTGCGAGAAAATGAACAGGGTGCAGAGTGCTGCAGAATGTGTTTTAAAAGAAAAGAACATTGAGTAGGTTTTTAACAAACTTTGCACCCATGCTGGTTCCAGTTATCTTGAATAATTTCAGAGTGATGAGTGATCTGGGAATTTCTGTATCATGTTAGCGTAATCTCCTATTTCCAACCTTATAGCATCCTAAGTTATTAAAATCTCTGAGGCCAAAGCACGTGGGAGCCAAATTTGGATGCCTGTACTCACATCAAGTAACACATTCTGTTCAAGCTCTGCCACTGTCATCAGTGGGCGTAGCTAACAAATGAATCACTACTACAGAAGTAGAGATCTCAAATCCTAGTTTTTATAACTATGAGTGGCCCAGAGATGAATCTCAGCTCATGCACAAACTTTGAGCTGGCTGCAGGAACTGATGAGAGATGTCCCATAAACGGTGGGACATGTGACATCCATATGGGATGAGAACACAAAACTACAACCCAGTGATTAGCACCAACATCTGGGACTAAGAAAAGAAGTTGAAGGCAAGAGCCAGGATACAAAGCCACAGATCAGGATTGGAGCTTAGGACTTTGGTTTTGACCAGTGGGGAGACGTCACAGATGCTGCCTGCCAGAGCTACAGCAAAATGCATGGAGTCACTTGTGTGTCCACGACTAACAGAGAGGTCTTGCTTACTCTGCTGAGTGAAAATTCACATCCCAACCTCACAAGTTCTGATGCAATCGTAATTTTCTCCTGGCCTTAAAGTCTCTATATCTGAGCTCTCTCAGGGAAGGTATAATTATTTGGAAAGGTCTCACAGAGAAAAATAAGACCTCTCCCTGTCAGGCTGACTGATCACATGAACCAGGTGAAGATTATAGTCTTCACAAGCCCATTCACGGCAACCTGAGAGATGAAAGTCATGCTTTGAAGGCAAAAACATTCGACAAAGGCTGCCCCAGATAAAGCCAGCTGCATTCAAATTAGATGAAGTCTGTCCCATTTGGTGAAGGATGCTTACCTGAGCCCCTACTAATAAACAATGCAGAGCAGCACAAACAAGCAGCTTACCTCTGATTTTGGCATCTCCCTATCATTATTATTTCACCTTTCCTGGAATTTTTAATTAAGAGGTTCAATAATATACTATTTGATAGGCTGATGAACTCCACAGACTAGTGGCTCATGTCCCTTTGAAACTTATAGCTATACCCACTTTCTCCCTCTTTCATAGCCTAATAAAAAGAAATCACCAAATTCCCGAGGCTAAAGTGTTCTCCTTGCATTTCTTTTTCTGTACACATCTTACAAGACAGAGCTTGTAAGCCATCACAATTTGCAGCTTTAAAAAGAAAGAAAGGAAGAAGAAAGAAATCAGACAGCTAAAGGGGAGTTATTACATTCCAAAACTTCAACACCTCTGACCCCTGCACTACGAATTGGTTCAAATCTCTCTCACTCTGGGAAAAAAACTAATTCACTCTCTTGGAAAGTTTATTGTCAATGGGATTCTACTGTTTCTGAGTGGAATAAAGATTTCTAGGTCTATGCCGTACGAGTTTTAACTATAGAAGACTTCTACATTTTCTAAGAGAAAGAGACACTTGAAACAGAGGCATTATATAATGCAAGTGCTAAAAAACAACATTCAAACTATGCAGCCAAAAGACTGTATGAAAAATGAGGCAGATTGTGGAAAACAATAAACAGGTTTGGGTGTCAAATGGACAAACAGGCAATTTCCATTAACCATTATTATATAAAAGTAGAAAATAAACCACAAAAACACAGCCTCTCCTTTAGAAAGAGATTCTATTTTATTCCCAGGTCAGTTCAGCCCTTCCACTTTATCCTCCAAGAAAGCCTCTCCCGTAAGCTCGGCTGTGCTATTTAAAGGATAGGGTACAAATATCCCATAGGACCAGCTATTCTGCTCCACAGAAGGATTCACCTGGAGAGGATCCACACTCACCTTTGTCATGTGCACCTAGCATGAACAGTGAAATCAAAGGATTTTGGATAGTTAGGTCAATCAATCACCTGTCGCCAGAACCAGGAGAACATAACCCTCTTTCCTTCACTATGGAAATGTGAAACAGTAACATGGTCAATCAAGGTTCTAGATCTTCGATACATTTTGCAGGTCTATGTGACTTAAGAGCCTTACAACGTCTTTTCCTCGATGTTCAAAATCCTTCTTACACTGTCCAAAATCCACAGGTACACTAAGGGAAATCTCCAGACTTGATGCCATAAAGCCATATTTTAAATGTGGGAGCCTAAAAGCTGTTTAGACAGATTTGCAGAAGGACCTAGAAAATTTGAAAATCCTATGAGGTGTCTACCTCCACTGCAAGGTGTGGAAATATTGCAAATCCAATCTATAGATATTTCGGGCCTGGATTCCAGGTACTTTTAATGATGTGCAAGAATTTCTATGAGAATTTGTGTCTAAGATATACAAATCATGCTTTGCAATTGGGAGTCAATTCTTAAGTCATGCAAGTCCTTTTTATTTTTAAACATTCAAAGTAACAGCCTCTGTTTCCTTAATATTACGATCTTTGGGGGCCTTAAGGACCAGACACTTCTTTTAACTATTCACAGATTATGTAAATCAGCACTTATACACATTCACACACACCCCATCATCTGGCATGTAGTTAAGTACAGCGTTAAGAATCTGATTCAAGCCCCAAATCCTAGATCAAACTACAGAAGAATATTGCTGGGTTTTCTCTTTCTCTCTAAAGTCAGTTCCTGGGCCTTCACATGGTGGAAAGAAATTTGGAGAAGCAGCACCTGAAATGGAGGAGCCTGGAGACAGGAACTAAATTTGTTTAATCATCTGCTTTTAAGACACCCTCCCAGTTTTGGAGGGTGATGTTTGGGAAATGGAAAGGAAGACAGTCACAAAGCAGATTTTTAGCAAACTGTTTGCAGATCCTGGGCTCTCACCAGTCAGTAGAAACAAACTGGCTCCTCAGAGAGTGATTCAAAGCAGAGTCTGAATCATCTTTTCTCCCAGTGGTTGCATAAGGAGACTGGTCAGAGTGGCTGGCTCTGCACAAAGACTGTGTTGTAGGCTAAAGCAGCTCTCAGAAGGGTTGAAAAAATAGGTCTAATGATCATAGCTTTGTCACTGAAGCACTGGGCAGTTTCTCTGTGTTACTGTAAGTAGGTATATAACAAAGAAGCAGAAGTTCTGCAAGTATCAGAAGACTTGTACTCATCTGTACAAGACACCACTGTTATCAGACAAGAAAGTGGTACAAACATGGAGACTATAGCACTACAAGATATGTACTATGGACAGACTATATAACATTGATGATGACCAAAACCAAGGGTATACTTAATGGTCAGGTAAAGCAACCAGTCCCTTCAGGTTAGATGCCCTTCTCCCCTCCATGACCTGCCCAAAGCAAGCAAAGCCTGAGGGCATAACTCACCAGTAAAACCTGTTTGGAGTGACCCGCTCGTGCATGAGCTGCCATTTTCTTCCAAAGTCCATGGAGCTGTACAGCTGAAAGAGAGAAAGTATAAACTTTGAGGAAGAAAAGGAAGGACTGCTGTTAAATAAAGTATTAAAATCAGCTCAGATTAAAGAACAGAAATGGATTGTCCTGCACAATTATCAATCAGCCTCGCTATCAGGGAAGGCTAATAAGGCAATCTCCTCCACTCACATTTAACCCAGACTGAGCTCCTGAGACTCAAAAGCAGGTTAGCTCTTCCAAAACCTTTCCAAACTTTTTTGTGCTTCCTGATTTCAGCTGTCAACACATTCACTTCGGCTGCCATATGACAAAGCTGGCGGTTCCCCTGGCTTTTTCAGCCCAACAAGAAGCAGGTGATTGAGGACATGCAAATTCCTAACATTAAATAGAATGAGAGACAAATTAGATTAGTTAACATGACTATGATGTGGTAGGTAGTTGTACTGGTTTTGGCTGGGCTAGAGTTAATGTTCTTCACAGTAGCTAGTATGGGGCTATGTTTTGGACTTGTGCTAGAAACAGTGTTGGTAAGACAGGGATGTTTTAGCTGTTGCTGAGCAGTGCTTACACAGTCAAGGCCTTTTCTGCTTCTCACCCCACCCCACCAGTGAGTAGGCTGGGGAGGCACAAAATGTTGGGAGGGGACACAGCCGGGACAGCTGACCCCAACTGACCCAAGGGATATTCCAGACCATATGATGTCATGCTCAGTATATAAAGCTGGGGGAAGAAGGAGGAAGGGGGGATGTTTGGAGTGATAGCGTTTGTCTTCTTAAGTAACTGTTATGTGTGACGGAGCCCTGCTTTCCTGGAGATGGCAGAACACCTGCCTGCCGATGGGAAGCAGTGAATGAATTCCTTGTTTTGTTTTGCTTGTGCACGTGGCTTTTGCTTTACCTATTAAACTGTCTTTATCTCAACCCACCAGTTTTCTCACTTTTACTCTTCTGATTCTCTCCCCCATCCCACCAGGGGGGAGCGAGCGAGCAGCTGTGTGGTGCTTAGTTGCTGGCTAGGGTTAAACCATGACACAAGGCATACTTGTTAATTACTGGCAACCAGTGTGTTTTCCTCCTCTTCCCAGCATCTTTCCTATTTTATTTACTTTTCCAACTGAAGCTGTCTATCCAAAGGAATTCTTTCTGAATATTTGGGTGTATCATGAGGCACTTCGAAAGATTCATGAGTCTGCACCTGGAGATGTTGTACTGGGTCTGGCTGGGATGGAGTTAACTTACCCCATAGCAGCCCTCATAGTGCTGTGCTTTGTATTTGTAGCTAGAAGGCTGCTGCTAACACACCGATGTTTTGGCTGCTGCTGAACAGTCTTCCCGCAGCATCAAGGCTGCCTCCCCCCACCCCCCTAAAGGCCAGTATGCTGGGGGTGGTCAAGAGGTTGGGAGGGGATATAGCCAGAACAGCTGACCCAAACTGACCAAAGAGATATTCCATACCATATGATGTTATGCCTAGTAATAAAAGCTAAGAGAAAAGGAGGAGGAGGAGGGGGCATTTGTTAAGGTATTTGTCTTCTGGAGCAACCACTATGTGTACTGAGGCCCTACTTCCCAGGAAGTGGCTGGACATTGCCTGCTGATGGGAAGTAGAGAATATTTTTTTTTTTTCCTTTGCTTCCACATGTGACCTTTGCTTTTCTTTATTAAACTGCCTTTATCTTGACCCATGAGGGGTTTTTTTTCATCTTATTTTCTTCCCCCTGTCCTGCTGAGGAGGGGAGTGATAGAGCAGCTTCATGGGCACCTGCCGGCCAACCAAGGGCAACCCACTACAGATGTACATAATGCACATATAGACCCTATTTGATAATAAATTAGAAACTCTTTGAGAAGGTGATTCAAGTAGGAAGAAGGTAAAGTGCTATTAGCATTCTGGGCTTTGTGAATGTCCTGGTTTCAGCTGGGATAGAGTTAATTGTCTTCCTAGTAGCTGGTACAGTGCTATGTTTTGAGTTCAGTA
>JANHGO010000012.1:16459431-16499934 GCA_024606505.1 Aquila spilogaster
TTGATGTCAATGGAGCGTGAAAATGGCCCACTCCTTTTGGTCTCTGAGCACTCCTGGATCCGACAGGTCAAATAGTGAGTGTCTGTAATGGGAGAATACGTACACATGAGAAATGGCCATACAGCAGACTGTTGTCTGAAAATGTCATCAGCAGTTCAGAGGAAGGTCTCTGATGGGAAGTCTTAATCTCATCTCCAGCTCCCTCAATATTAGCATACGATCTACTTACACCTTTTAAAACCGTAACTGTACACTGGAATCAGGAATTTATCAAACTTCCATACCCACTGTTACCCTCCCCATTGTGCAGACATTCCTCAGGCAAGTAGAGTTCAAACCATAAATGGAGGACAGAAATAATAAATGCAGCAAAAAACTGATGGTGAGATCATAGAAAATAGTAGAAGATTTCAAAAGCCACCCAGATGGCATTTATCCATTCCATTGCCCTACTGGGGGCATTCTCCACATGAAATACCCTAGTCTTGACATCTTGTTTTTATTGTGGTGGTAATGCACAAGGGGAAAAAAAACCAAACAAACAAAGAAACAAACAAAAGAACAGTGCTATTAACTTATTTTTCCGTGAAAATTACTATTTTATCTCTAAATTAATAGTCATTTTAGAGAAAGAATCTAGGTATGTAAACACCATAGACATATAAAATAGTATGGCGAACTGAGGTGTCCTAACAATAGCAACGCGCACAACAAGAGGCATAGAATACTTCTGTCTGGAGAGAGGACAGGAAGACCCTCATGGTAATGGGATGCCCTGTCATTCCTTGTCATTGGTTGAGAGAAGGAATAAGACTGGGAGAAGAACATGAAGGAAAAAAGACATAAGGCAGTGAAGGTGCTACAAGAAAGGGGCCTGTATAAGAAGGAAGTCATATAGTCAGATGCTCAGTGTGTTAAGCACAGACAGGCTCACCCCCAACAATTTGGCAGGGGTTATAGGGGATTTAGCATTGTTTCACTCAAGCTAAGAAAAGATCTTGTGAAACAGAACAATCACAGCACAGCACTGTGTATCTGGATGTATGTAATCTAAATATGCCATCTCTGCCTTTCAGCTGCTCTTCAGAGAAGTGCAAATTAGGAAGAAAACGAAAATACAACTAAAACGATGGCTGCGGTGATAAAAGGGTCATATCTTTTACACTGCAGCACTTCTACAGACTTCTTAGCTTCAAGCACTTGTTGACTTTTCTACAAAGGGTGAGAACATATCATCTAGGGAGAAAACTGAGTTTATAATGGCTGAGGTGAGACTGATATAGTGCTTTTAGTTCCCATGACTGCACCTATTAGTAAGGATCTTGCTGAACTATGCCCAAAAAGATAGAGAACTTCAAAAGGGGGTAGCCTAGCAAAGCTGCTTACAGGATTCTCCATCCCATAAAACTTGTTACTGTCCTTTGTCTGTATCTTTAGAAACAGCAAAATGTGTTTAACTGCAAAGCAGTGGGGGGCACAACTGAGATTGTCCCATGCTGCTACCTACCATCTGGGGTTCAAAAACAAAATTCTTAAAGTTTGGCAGTTTTCCCTTCCATTGCCAAGTCCCACCTACTGACTGTAAGAATGCAAAGCAAAAACAAAGCAAGTCAAAGGTATTGACTCTAAAAAATGCCACAAACAGCCATTAAACTTTAACCTAATAAAGGTTCATGCCTAGCTCCGTGGACTGAAGGTCCATGGTACAAGGCTGTAGACCTGTTAGAGGCACTGGAAATTCCAGGTTAATGAAGGCTACACAGCTGATTCAGAGCAGTTGCATACATCTGGTGCTGCAATGAAAGGTAGTCCCACTGATGATGCTGAAGCAGCAGCAAAGGTTGCCAGTTCCAGCTCAGACTATCTAGGGATAATTAATACATGTGGCGCACACTAGAACATACCTGACCCAGAGACAGTGCCAAAAACTGGAGTATCAAAGGAGTTGTGCTTTCTTCCAACATGAAATTCCAGCAGCAGTAGAGAAGTCAGATTCTCAGATGGGATAAATTAAGGCTTTTCATCAACTGACATGTACAGACATGGTCTGGAGTTGCTGTTTATGTCCTGCATGTGGAATCTAAGACATTGAAGCAACTTCTCAGAAAACAAGAGGGTTCCCCGTATCTCCATTCAACCCAAAGAGCTCAGTAGCCCTGATCTGTTCTTTGAGGTAGCACTAAAGTTAGGCAAAACAAGGAGGAAAGGTCAGAAGCTGTATTTTTAGAAGCTCATTCCCTCCAGTACGTTCTCCCACACAGTTGCTTGGATATTCTTATCCCTCCAAAAAAGGGGATAATTTGCTGCTGCTGAGTGACAGAATGGGAGGAGGAATAAAAACCTGTCACAAATAAATGCAAATAAACCACAAGTGTTGACATGACAACTAGCTTCCTGCCTACTGAGAAATGTGTCATTTTGAGTGTGCTACACCAGCAATCAAATACACTCAAAGAATGGCACCAGATTAATATTCATGGGAAGCTGGTGGTGGAGAAGGGGAGTCGTGCCCTACTCATTTTCTGCTTAGTCTCTTGTTTACTTATTTTCATGTATTTTACAACACAAAATCTACAAAACAAAACAAGAGCACAAAAAACTGTCTTCAAACCTGTCTGCCTTTGGGTTCAAAACCAAGTTCAATTTTGAGTTTCTTCCTGATGTCCCACAGAAAATGAAAAATGATTCCTTTTAAAGCACCTTAAAAATCAGGTGAAAATATGACAGAGTATAACAAATAGTAACTTCTGGGCAAGAAAAAAAAGTCATCCAGCATAACAAATGCCGAACTGGACATACTGCAAGGCCAGAAGATCAAACTAGAGAAAAAACCCAAACCAACAGTTAAGATTAGGATATGGCAAAACTCTCAGAAAATGCAAAGGCAAGAATTTCAAGGCCAGGAAGTCTGATTTTCTTCAAGTGAACAGAAGCTGAGGAGCCAAATTCCTAAGCAGTAATTTCAGGAGACCCTACGCAGCCATTTTCTAAAATAATCAGCACCTCCTTTCTAACATTTGAGTTCCCCGGATCTCTCAGATTTTTCTGTAATGAAACAGTGAATTGCCCCTGCATTATCCACCCAGCATTCAGTTCACATTTGAGTACTGCTGAAAGCAAGAAACAATCCCAAGTCCCTACCCAAGCTACTTGAAGGGTAAGATATCTTAAGGGCTATGCTCTTATTTACAGAGCATATCTTCATCTGTATAGATAAGTTTGGGCCAAAAAAAAAAACCAATAACATTGAATAAAAAAGAAAGGAACGTCCTACCATCAAAGCTGTTATGTCCCTCTTCTCTGAAGGGAGCTCATTTTTCATCCCTGTTTTGCAGAGCCACAAGGAAAAAGTATGGCACGTGTCCAAGCTAGGCACTAATCTTGTAAAGTCTTGCTAACCTTTCCCTGGAAGATGTATGCCTTATAAAAAGTTGGCTTTGATTTGAGGATTATTTCCAGTTTGTATAATGTCCCAGACAACACCAGAATTAGAGACTTTTTTTCCCTCCCTTCTTCCTTCTCAATGCAGAAAGAGTTGAGATTTCATAGTCGGCCTCAACAACTTCTTGTACTTATAACCTACTATCCAGTTACTTTCTCAGCCCATCTGTGAATGAGGCAATATGGACACTGAGCAGCCCAGACGTTTTGCTGCAGCTCCAATTCCAACATCCACACCTCTGCACAACCCTTCCCACAAACTTTTCACACTCCAGATTAGGGAATGGCTTTTTCAGAGGCATATCTGTGTTCTAGTTAAGATGCTCAAAACACTTTCCCGTTGTGAATTAACATGGTCTGCCATCTTAAGAAATCAGAGTGTATTTATACTCTTTTTAGAAGTGATAAAACTGAATTATTGAAATTTGCAGTGAAATGCGCAAGTCATGACAGCCACAAAGTCTCTTCTTTGCCCACCAGCCGCTACTGGGCAACCCCACGGGGAAGCAGGTGCCCGTGAGGCTCTCTTGTGGGTGAAACCTGAGGATGGGATCCCTTAAGGGAGACACTGGAAAAGTCAAACCTGCCACTGTGCTGAGGGCCTGGAAGGGCAGATCTGTGTGGCAGGTTACTGTGACTTGTGATGACACAGGGCAGCACAGGCTCTTAGCAGGGCCTGCTCCTCCGGGCAGTATTAACAAGCCAACCGGAGCAGGCATGGATAGCCAGCATGGCTAATGGGAAGAAGGGTAGCTGAGGGAAACGAGTTGTTCTGGCAGAGTGGCTCAGATTAAAATCAATCTGACAGGGAACCTTACCATGGAAGGGGGACAAAAATGGTTGGAAAAGAGGATCCAGGAATGTAGACAGCACTGGAAATTACTCCCTAGGAATTAGTTACCATTGCCTTCTTTAATCTTTCAAATTTACTCTTTTCCCTTTAATTGAAATATTGTTTATTGCATCATACCTGTGAGTGGGGAAATTATCAGAGTGAACATCACAAAGTCTAACTGATTTTTCTCATTGGGGTTATTGTGCCCCAGTATCTGTAACAGTTCCCTTGCTTTCAGCCCTGTCCTTCCTGCTATTACACTCAGGCCGAAGGAAGAGTACCCAAGGTTCCTACTTGTTCTCCAGTGTTAGAAACGCAGGCCTAGATAATTATTCAGCAACAATAGCTCTGTCAAGATGTCAAAAAAAAAAAAAAAAGTGAAAAATTTCAGCTGCTGCAAAAGACAGAAACTACTGGAGATCAGTCAGGCACTGGAATTCACAGCATCCCACACATATGTAGTGCAACAAGGATACTGGGGGAGATAATTTTCAAAGATGCTGACGTTCCTAATGACCAGACAGACAAAACCCAAGGAGCAAGGCTGCACCTATGGAAAAGGGAAAACAGGACAGGACTTCCACCTCCCAGCTCCATGAGTTCGCTGATAGCCCTGACTCATTATGGATAAATGATATTCTACCATGTCCTGCCACCTGTGTATTCTAACCTCCAGTGTCTGAATCAATATTAGATCATGTCTTGAATCCCATGAGTAATTACTGTTCGAGAAGGAAAAAAAAAAGTCAAGTTCAGGATTCTAATCCTAAATATCACATGTTAAAAGGAAAAAAAGGGAAAAAAAGAAAGAGCAAAAGACAAATGCTACCTCTAGAAGAAGTGTACACTTTTAAAATTGTCAGGGACATTAGAGATGGGAATTCTAGTTCCCAATTTGAGCTGAGCAATGGGAATAATCAAATCTATGTCTCTTAATGCATCAGATAAGTGACTGAGCCACAGACTGACCTGAGAGGAATTAAAAAAGCCTCCTCTTCCTTCTGCCAACCACCGAGGAAAACTTCAGTTGCAAACTTTTTGATCAAGAGAAGGTAATTGCAGGGGCCCATTTTCCAGCAGGTATAAGTGCCTCAGACACTTCACTGAGAGCACGAAGTACCATTTTTTGTTATGGAGCCAGCCAGGAGAAAAGCTCAGCCTGCAGTACCTAAGCACACCATTTCACACCAGGTGAGCCCATAGCTCTGAGGCAATCAGTGTTTTCTAACACAAGCTAATATTGTTTTAAGCCCTAAAAACTCTAATTAGAGCAACATTCTTTTGTGCTATGCTTGGCTAGGAGAGGAGCCTTTTCAGTGCTGTCCCCCAGCAGGACATACCAGTGGAGCCAGCACAGCCCACTGGGGCCCTCCTAATGGGACAATGTCTTGCTATGGGCCTATTTTGCTGACACTACTGTTCAAGTCTGATTTTCAGGGAAACCCTCAATGCCATCAACTGCCAATTTCAAAATGCAGAGTTTATACATTAAAAAAAGAACAAACAGCACACCCCAAGCAAACAAGACCCGAAGGAAGAGAGCTGTCTGGGAACTGGGGAAGCATCTTTCAAATGAAGCATTTACAGCCTTGACGCATCCAGTATTCAAATAGCTGGCTGAGCTAGTTTAAACTTAGTTTGAAAACAGACCTCATCAGCATTTTGTTTACTTACTTGCTTACTTTTTCACTTGCTTT
Organism: Aquila spilogaster; assembly: GCA_024606505.1. Lineage (NCBI taxonomy): Eukaryota > Metazoa > Chordata > Aves > Accipitriformes > Accipitridae > Aquila > Aquila spilogaster. The sequence goes on from JANHGO010000012.1 coordinate 16,465,405, forward strand.
TTGCCACTTCTCCTAGCATCTCTACAACAGCATATGCAGCAGCAAAAGCACCGAAGAAGCCTCCCTACCTTGCCCACCCACCTGCAAGCTTGTTTTGCTCTTTCCCCATACTCAACAAACAGCTGTCACCCCTAAGCTTTATTGCCTTGTTATTTATTCAGCTGCCATCACTAAATAGCAGTGGGAGGCCCATGAATGATTTTGGAAGATCCACAGCCTCAGAGAAGTCACCCTGACAGACAGGAGCTTGTTCACATAGCATCTGGCCTATGCAGCACTCAACTAAAACAGAAAATTTGCAACCAACAAAAAGGAAACTCTTTTCCCCCTAGAAATCTACAACCTCAGTCCTGTGCTGCTCTTCTACACTGTCCCTGTAGCATAAAAGGGACACATCCCATAGCTGGATAGCATTGAGCTGGAATAACACTGACTCTGCTACAAGGCATGCGTTACCATGCTAAAATTTCCACATGAAATGCCAAAAACGCTGTAAATAGTGGTGGAAAAATTCAACTTTAATACACATTTTCTTTGCTGGAGGTTAGTTCCATAGGAATCTACATCTAGATTCATTTCAGTGAGGAGTTAAGTCTTTTTTTGTTTTGTTTTCCTATTTATTACCTCAGATACAGACAATTCTTCCAGGCACGTTTCCAATAAGGAGGACCTATTCATACACCCTACACAAAACCAAGAAGTCCTTTCAAAATGAGTCAAAGGGTACCTGGGGCATAGGGACATCCTAGCTAGAGAAGGCTGAATGTAAGCAACTTTTCAGACACCTCAGTAAAACCGAGCAGTTGTGAACACCTCTGGAAACACACAGATGCTGTACTGCACAGTACTGGCAGCACAGCTCTTTATGATTCATACATGTATCACATAAAATATGTGATACTGAAAACAGCTAAACAGTGAACAGCACAAACTGCTCCTTAGCCCAACAGACTGTGCTTCCACCCGGGCTCTCCACAGACACATGTCCTGCAGCCTCTGAATTCCCCCCAGGTTTGAAGGATAAGAATATGCCTCACATCAAGCCCCATGATACACATTTTTCCTATCAATTAAAATGTAAATGGAAAGACAAAATGAGCAAAGCGAATTTCAATTCCCACTCCATTCTTGACTCAAAGTACAATTTTTCAACACTGACTGCAGGCACTCACGTCCATCAGCTGTCCGGGCTTCCATGTGTACAAGGTCTGGTTCTTTATCCAAGCCCATCACAGACCTGGGAGAAAGACAGAAAAAAAAGAAAAGAAGTCAAGAGGTGAGCTAAAAGGCTGCGATCAGACGGACAGAGAGTGAGGACTAGCAAAACCAGTTCAACTTCGTGATACGGGGCATGTAGGTCCCCGCCTTCTGCCATCTTTGTAGTCTCCTCTGTTTCTGTGTAGCCTGCTCTCAGGGGCCAACTGCTAAACTTAACCAACCTTCCCAGATGCTGGTGAAAGAGCCTGCCTGTCCCTTGCCTACAAGAGCAAGACTACAGCAGCCATTCATGTGGTGGCAAAACTAGCTGGTACAAGATTCAATGAGAGCTCACTGAGAGCTCTATTTTCATACTGCAAGATGAGGACACAGCAGACAAAAGCTTATAGACAGCAAATTTAAAAGGGGTTTTACTCAGCTGAGTAGTGGGGTGAGATGTGTCCCTTGTTCGCTGGGCAATCTTGCCACTGTTTATTTCATTTTCCCCATCTTCACCTCGGGTACACATGCACGGTGAAGTTCAGACAAGAAATTGCAAGACAGTATTCATTATTCACTTCATGTCATAGCCCCCAATAATCATGAAATAAGGCATGAGTTTCTCTAAACCTTAGGGGCTGAGCACCTCAAGTCAAATCTTCATGTGCATTTTTCTTTTACTCCCTAAAAACGTTTTGCAAGACACACTACAAAGACAATTTTCCTCTTGGCAAAAGGAAAGTCAAGCCCAGAACAGAAATGTTATTCTTAGTGTTCTGGCTGATAAGAATCACTAGGAGATGAACACTGAGTCCTAGCAATGGCTGCCAGGGGAAAAAAAATCCATAGATGTCCACGTGATTTATGGAGATGCTTCTCCCGAGTTAACCAAGGGGTTAGATTAAAAAGGGACAACGACAAAAATCAGTTTCTAATTTGGTGGAAGCTGAATTTGATACAGTAGATTGTAAATAATAGATTCCCTCTGAGCCAACCAACGTTCACAATTCCCTAATGCTCCGAAGCACTTCCATCACAATCTTTTGCTGCTTAATCCTTGGGGCATCAACAGCTAAAACATTTCAAAAAGAAAAAGAAAGGACATACAAAATACAGATGCTCTGATAAATTTTTGTGGAGCTGAAAAAACAAAGTAATTAAAACAACAAGCTTACATACATCCCAGAATTCAGCTAAGATCAGCCAGTGCTGCAAATGCCAAAACAACCACACTATGACCCAGAGTGGAGGTAACTGAAAGTGGCTCTTCTCGTTAACCAGAGCTTCATATTAATAGTGAACCCACTCTCAACACACTGTGAACTGTGGTAAAAACCAACAAAGCAAAAACAAAGCCACACAGGCAGAGTTTTCATCATTCCACTCCCAGTGAGAAACAGCCTCTTCCTTAATCGCTTCCTTCAGTTTCAAGGTGATGCCACAAGGAAGAAAGCGCTGTTCATCATCAGTAAGAATGTCAGAAAGGGCTAGAGTCCCTGTGACCACGTAATTGTTGGTGTCAAATCTTCTGAAGGATCTGGGCACAGTTAAAAGTGGCAGTAGGACAGGTGAGATATTCCTTAAAATGTCAATGAAAAACATTACAGGATACAGCAGAACACATTACCAATGCACAGAAAGAGCACATCTTTCCAGTCCATAGCAAAATTCTTCTGCCATTTTCCCATAAGTAGTTATAAACGCTATAATCTCAGTTGTTAAGCAATCACGACTCTCATTTATGGCACGCCAAATGGGACGGAGGTATATGTTCACCAATGTATCTCTGCATCACAACTTTATCAAAGGGACCAGTAACTTCAGCACTTTTTGATAGAGGTTGAGAGCACATCAAGAATCAACCCAGTAGCCCTTCCCAGCAGGCTTTCTAGTAAATCCAGCTGTCACTCTAGAGGATACACTCTCCAGTGTTTTTCTGGAGGCCAGATGCCAGCCTTTTACACAGAGCCATTCGCCATGTCAGCAATGCCAAGCTGTCACCATTCCCCCTCAGCACCTCCTGAGTTCCTCCCACTCCTGGACCAGAAAAAAAGCATCAGTATGAGGCTGCCATAATGCTATCCATTTTAAAAGCGATTGGAATTAGGGGAACCTAAGCATTTCTGAATAAAAGACAAAATTCTTATTACCATTGTGTGTACACACACACACACTATGGATCCCCTCCACTTAAAATTCCTATTACGGAAGCACCAGGGGAGGACAGGAATCTCTTGAAGTATGTCAGTCTAGCTTGAATTTCCTGTCCAATGCCATCTACTTCTTTCCTTAATTAGTTTTGACAAGCCCGATGGTTCTTTTCAGAACAATAACGAAGAGACCAGCATACAGCACCTCCCAGTATTTTTCCTCTCGCTGAACACTGTACTTCAAGTGGAAAAGCTCACAAACCAGTCTCCTGCGATCCAAAAGCAAAACAAGCTCCTGTTATCTGCAGGTAGATAACAAGCCTGTAAAGTAATGCTTCAGTCGTCCTCCCTTCTCCCAAACCAAGTAGTTCTATTCAAAGCCTCTGACTGCCAAACAAATCCACAATCAGTGCTGTTTCTTCATGTCTGCTCCCACCTGCAATGATGATGGCTGTGCTTTGCAGTGCGTCTGCCTCCAGAACATGGGTGTTTTTAGTAAACGTTCTCAAGTCCTTTCTGTCTGGAGAGGCTTTATGTGAAGAATGCAAAAAAAAAGTTAGGTAATGGAAAAAGCAAGATGTGAACATAGGTCCTAGAGCACATATGCAAACATGCACACAAACTGTAAAGCTAATCCTCATCCCACGTGGTAACTCTGCTGGTCTTGAGAACACACTGCAACAACCACTCACGTCTGGCAATATAAGAGGAAAAAAAGACACCTTTGCAGTTGTACATTTTCTCAAGCCTTCTCTCTTTGAAGGACATTTGGAGGATGCACCGCGCAAAACATCTTAGCAACTTAAGTATGAGGAGGAGGATGTCAGCATTCCGTGACTTACAGTTTCCCTTGCGTGTTCTGTACAATCAAGTGGAGCCCACAGAGCAGACTGTTTGGGAAGGAGTTTCATTGCTCTCTGACTGACAAACAGCTCTATTTTAGAGGGTTACAAAGGAAAGAGTATTTAACAACCCCCCAAAACCCTAAACGTAGCTTGAAAAAATTTTTCCTGCTATGTGGTCATACCTCAGACTCTAGGCTCAGCTCAGCTCTGTTTTGGATGTGCACAAACTCCAAATGGCACAAACCAAACTGAGTTCCACAAAATGCACCATGTGTACTGCTGCCCTGGGCTGAAAAAAAAAAGGGCACTTGCACTGTGACAAATGATACTAAATCAACATCCTCCACCATCTCTATTCATTTATCACCACTCAGATGAAAAAACGCTGAGAAAAGAGGATGCAGCCAGAAGTGACAGGAAAGGTCATTTTTTCCTGCTGACATGTTTCCTGACTGCTGCAAAGGCAGTTTTTGAAATGGGGAGCCTGCAGCTAATGTTGCAACTGACATGGGATCATTGGCCAATTAAGAATTCAAACTACCTCCGAATCCCATTAGGAGCAGTGGTTACATGGTCTCTACCTTCTGCTGCTTTTCTCTTTTGCTTTCATAGTAATTCTTCATTTTCACACAACCTTTACTCCCTACATTTCAGGAGAAGACTCTGTGTTCTTGAAAGGTGAAGGACGGACAGGACCCTCACAAGATTTTTATCTGTACCTTGAGGGGAAAGCATTGTGCATGGATGCACATTTATTATGCTGTTCCCATAATATTCTGTCTCCAACCTGGAGGGAGAGCAAGCAACAAGGGCAAGGAAAACACAGTACTTTGCATTGCAAGTAGCTATTCCTATAAGACACTGTAGTTCAAAATTAAAAATGCAAAGAAAAGAAAAAAGAAATACACAGACTCTCAGTCTGAGTTCCCTGCCCTACTGAACATCTCAACTCACTGATACTACCAACTCCATTGCTTCTCCCTGGAATGAGCCATATTTTTCTACCCGTTTTTCAGGCATCAGGCATTAATGATGAAGAACAGCACTGAGATTTAACTACTCTCATATCTTAGATCAAAAATGCTGAGCAATTCAGACTGCCTGCTGTTGATCCCAGTTCCCTAAACCATAAACAGAGAATAAGAGACTCTGTTCCTCCATTTTCTGTACCCATTCATACGGGGGTTGGAAGGGAGTTATCACTACAACTCAGCAACATTTGAGTCAAGGATTTATAATAAGGTCAAACAACAGGTCACAGGGTTCAGGCTTTCAAACTTGGTCTGGAAACTGCTACACTGAGCATGTGGCAAAGGGGTATGCATTGCTCCAAACCAGTCAAGACATTCAGCAGCTCTGGCTTTGAAAACAAAAACAAAACTTTTAAAATGGACAGAAACTTCCCCAAGATGACAACTCGAAGAGACTTTTTTGGAGGTTGGAATGTCAGATGAAAGGTACCTGTGACTGCTCACATCCAGAGACAGAGGAAACAGATGGAGACTGCTTAGCAGGATGTCGTGCATCAGGACTGGAAACAGGAAGGAACAAAGTACATTTATTGTGTAATAATATGTAAAGGGGGAAAAACACATCCTTTTGCTTTAGGCAACTGCAGTCAAATTAGTGGATGTTGTCAATTAGCCTGTTGCAATTTTAATTGTATCCTGCTCCAGAAGTGAATAAACACTTGTGGATGGTGCCAGGCAAGCAGCACTTGTGATCAACTCATCCAAGCAACAAAAGGGCAGGTGGGAGCAGAAACTGATGCAGACCATTCCTGTTCAGCTGATGTGGATTTCTAACATTTGGTGTCACTGGTGAATTATAAGTGCCCTGTCAACATGGGCCAACTGATTCCCTTCTCTATCATGTTGCTAAGGTATCAATAAGTGACATCAGATTCCCCTCAACATCAATAACTGGGGTTGCCTTCAGATGATCAAGGGGATTCTGTGTGTTTCCCTGCTATTTACTGGAGTGAAGCCTAGAACTAGATTCAACAGGTACTGACTGTGCACAAGTAACAGCCAATGCACACAAAAAACTACATACACTCAGGCTGACAATATGAAATAAACAAATACTATACATTACTATACATATACTATATGGGGAAAACTATACATACAGTTGAAGAAAGAATGCATTTAGTAAACACATAAATACGGCGTTATTCTCTGAGGCTCAACAGGGGAGACACTGCTGGATGGGTTAGGATGTGAAAAGGCTCTGAAGAGTTACGGATAAAATACCTCCCTGCACAGCATATTTGAAATAAAGCTTAGAAAAAAAGCTTGGCAGGAAGATACAGTAAGAAAGTCTCTGATCCAGGTCCTTGGATGTTCCCATCTTTTCCAGAGCTAATTTCTGTGATGCTACAGTTCTGGACATCAGTAAATCCATGTTGTGAGGCTTAGCTTCCTAGATAAGGCAAAAAAAAATTGCCAAGTGTTTCCTCTCAGCTGATTTCTTTTCAGGAGAGCCAATGTCTGAGTTCATTTTGAGGAGGTGTTCTGTCTGGTATATCAAAGGAAACAAAACTTGTGCATTCACAATCTCTGCTTGTTGTGCTCATACATGCATACATGCACCTAACTACCGGCATCCCACCCCCACTACCCTGCTGGACATCTAAACCAGTTTTCTGCCAACTCATAATGTATTAGAGGTCCTAAAACTAAGAAGTTGCTACAAGTTTCACGGACATAACAGTGCAGCAAGAGGAAAGAGGTCCAAGTCAATCTTTTCTCTGAGGAACAGGCTGATATTTAAACTCAACCCCCTTGCAGATCAGTAGAGAAGCCACACAATACAGCAGGCTTTGCTGCACGCAAACCTTTTTTCCCCCTGTTCTCATTGCATAAGAGAAGGTGACTCTATTTCACAGAAATTAACAGAAACTCGAAAGAAATGTCACTGAACCTGAGAATACCGTTAAAGGATATTAATCAACTGAACAAAGCCACTGTTGGATCACATTTTTCTTTACTTTGTATGCTAATACCAAGACCTAAGAAAGTGCAAATATTCCTCTTTAATTCTCATCTAGCTAATAGGTCTTAGCTCTTTCAAATCCCCTGGCATTTCTTACCTTGCCTATACTATGAATCCCAATAAACATAACTGAAGTTTGTGATACAATACAAAAAAGTGTGTGGGCAGAAGGGTGAAGAACCTTACTTGCAGCCCTGTCAAGGTTTCAAAGCTCCAGCAGCATCGGCAGAACATATGCCGGAGGTGGCATCTTAATTTCCCAGTGGTGCCAGAAATAACTTCTCCTGGGGACTGAGGCTCATGCAGGGAGCTGATCTGTCAGCTATGTCAAGGCAGCACTCATAGCGGGTGTGCTCCCAGGTGTAGTCACAGTCCTGCTGCTAACTTACAGACTAAATAAGCTGCTCCCATGCAGCTTGCTGCTCCTCTGCTCCTGACACATCAGCATACACCTGAACAAGGGTATGTAAAAGCAGATACGGCAGAAGTAAAGCAGCAGCTGCTCACTGACTTGAGATGTTACCATCTTGAAGATTTCAAAGCTTCAGCACACAATATACCATCCGTCCTGCTCCATGAACATCTAATACAGACAGTGAGGCTCCGAGAAAAGTGTTTATAGAAAGTAGAGAGGGGATTTGCCTGTGATTAGAGGTCTGCAAAATTAATGGTAGACACGTTTGAAACACTTTCCAACAAAAGGAGGTGATGATTTGATTCTTTTTTGCATGCAGAAGGATGGGACACTTATTGCACAACTCCCCAATATTTCAGATTTCAAATCCTTCGAGGAAACAGGAATCAAGATCAATTTTTGAAACATTAAAAAGGACACATTTTCAGCTTTGTCTTCTTTCTCACCATCTTTTTTGTTTTGGAATAGATAAGGGGAAAAGAGCACAGAAAATTGCATAGGAAGGGAATGTCTAAGTGAGGCGGGATGTTGTTTGCCTCTAAGTGAGGCGGGATGTTGTTTGCAGCTTTTTGGGAAAATATATATATATCAGAAGAATTATATTTTCTCACCAGCTGTGCTATGCACAAATTCGTGAAACTCAAGCAGAGTTTTCGTTTCTGTACCCAGACTGATCACTGACATTACTGAGTGACTTTCAGCTCTTCCCCTGCATTTGGTTTGAAATGAGTTTAGTGCCTACTACATTATGAAGTCCAGTTAATTAATGTTTGCTCAGTGCTTGCCTATCTTCCTTTGAAAGTCATGCAGATTGGGAATCGCTATTAATTATTGCTTTGCTTTTTCAGGAAACATGAATCAACCATGTTTACATTCAATTTAGAAAATCAAAACACATATTCAATGAAACCATCAGCCAGTTCTGCAGTGAAGGATTTCGCTGGAGTTATAGTTTCTCTCCATGGAAGGGAATGCTTCGAAGACTCATTGCTCTCAGTTTGTCTCCTATCAAAAGTAACCTAAATGCAATCTGCTCAAGCAATGTTTTACATCAGAATAAGGATTCTCAGTTCACTGTGTGTTTAATTCCCCTCATTTGTATGAACATTTTGTAACTGCAAATATGACATGCCTGAAATGCTAAGGCTCAGTGATTCTGCTATTAACAGAGTCCAAGGCAGAACACAGTGCTTCTGAAATGCTTCAGTGTGAGCACATCATTTAATAAGTGAATGTAGCATTAGATGAATAAAAATAAAACTTAAATTGTCCAAAGAGGGGATGCCAGTATGAAACTTGGCACAGGCAGAATGTATAAGATATGCTGATGAGCACCATATGCCTATGGGCATTGTACATTGTATTAATTAAGGAAGGATGAGTCTTCGCATTCCCTGCTGCAGAATATTGCAAAGAAGCAACATGGGATAATGTCTAACATTCCAGAAATAAATCTGTTGTTCAGTTTATGCATTTTGGAGAAAGGCATTGTGAGAAAACAGATTTGCACAGCAAACCTTTTCTGACCATTGTTGTGCTCTATTTCAAAAGCAAGCCTGAAGAGAACAAATGGCTTATTTCATTCTTTGACTTTTACAAATCAGCCAGGAAAAGCAGAGAAGAGGGAGAGGTGGGGCAGGAGGAGAAAGACAAAGGAGATGAATAAAATACTCTGTTCAGGACCAGCAAGCATAACTGCATCAATGTGCCTCCTTGCCCAAAAAATATCCCACTCAATTAGCTGCTGAGAATGAGATATGCATTTGTCCCAGCATCAACAGCGGGGGAAGACAAGACAAAGAAGAAGGAAGCAAAAAGCATTCTGGCAGCCGTCAGATACGCAAAGGCAGGCTCTTTCTACAGAAACAGCGTGCTTACATGGCTATGATGGGTAAAAGCAAACATGACAGGAGGTCTGTAGACAGCCCAGTATCTCGTGACAAGATAGGTTTGCATTTAAAACACAGGCATCCTCAGATACAGCATGGAGAGAATAATAATAAAAAGGACAAGGCTACTTGCACATCTGTCCAACAGTGGTAGAATGACATTGTAGTAGGAGAGATCTGTGAAATCACGGAGCTTTTGTGGGTCCTTTCGCTTCAAGTTGGATGGAAGTCCAACATCCTGACAGGCTGAGTACAAAATGCACTCCCAGCTCTTCTGAACAGTAAAGTTCCAAAATGTCGCCATTCCCAAAGCATTCTCCCCTTTTCACTCACTGCAGAGTGCTACAACAGGAGTACTTGCTGCCTACATGACAAGAAGTGAAGAGCTATAGTCAAGCTATAGGTGAACAAAGAGCTTCACTTCGTCAAGTTCTTAATCTGTTGTTATAGATGAGCAATAAGAGTAAAGTACAAGGCCAAATGAAATGTAATACTTAGCTGTTTTCTAGCTTCAGGGCAAAGTCCAAAGTGTCAATGCATTGTTCAAATCTAATGATTTGTAGAAAGAAAAAGAATTCTGTAGAAAATACAGCAGATCTAGAAATGGCTTTAGGGAGACGCTATTACAGATTGTCCCTAAAATCAATGTTATAATGGAACATTTCTCCTTTACTCAATGATTTTCAATCAAAACCTGAAAACCAAAAATACTGTGAGCAAAACCCAAGAATCTTTCCGTACTCTTTGGCCAAAGACCTGGCAGGGTTTCTGGTTTGTTTTTCTTCATTTTTTTTTCCAATAAAAAGCAAGATGTCATCTTGTGGGAGGAAACACAGATCTACTGCAATCAGCTCTGAAGACTGCTGGTATTATTTATTATTTCCTCAAGTCTTTTCCAGTAGTCACAGATTAGTACCTTTCTCTGAAACTCAGCCACAGAAATTCTGATATTTCACTAAACGTGAAGATGTATCTACAATCTGATTTTATTGCCTTCTGCCCAATGGAGGACAATAATCCAAAAGCTAATTACAGAGCTACGATCACCACAGCTATCTCCTATTCCAATTAGCTTGCTACAAACATGCAAGTAAAACAGCCTCACTCACTGCCTTCTCATCCTTATTCTATATATGATCAGCAAGAGACAAGTTACTGAATCAACATTATTTAAAAGAACCTGTGGCGTAGCTAATAACATACTCCTTCCCGCTCTTACGTTCTGATGTAGCTTCGTGCTTGTTATGCTGAACAATAGCAAAATTAAACTCATCTCATTCTACAGAGGAGGCTCAGGGGAATGCCAAGGAACGAAAGGATGGGAGTTTCAATTTCTTCTCTTGCCGAGAACGAATTCTGCCTCATATAACTGCTGATGAATTGTCGTTTTAAGAGGGTTTGTTAATTTCCAACAGGCAGAAGACATAAAGGGGGACCTCCTTATCTTTAATGGATGTTATTGAGCAACACAAATGGCTCACATTTAAATGAATGCGGAAACATCTTGTCTGTTTTGCCATGATAAGACTGTTCTTTCTGCACGGCATGAGTTCAGCTCCTTCTGTTAAATAAAACAACTGTTTTTGTTCAACTTAATGGCAGGCAAACTTCCAAAGGTTGAGAGGCTGAAGTCAGTCCAGGGAAATGAACTGGAATTTATCTGGGTCTCTTCTGATTTTTTTTTTTTTTTTTTTTGAGAAAATTACCTGAGGAGTTTTGAGATATGACTGAAATTCTATTTTTAAGCAAAAATGGCCCATATGAGTGTGATGCACTTATTGAGAATAAGTTCGCCGTTAGATTGCATCCTCCTCCAACACAAGAATGCTTCCAGTCCCAGCTGCTGCAAAGAGGCAGAAGCTGGAAGAACTCACACCAAAGCGTGTCTCTGGAAATCCAAGTGGGACATCTGGGATGAGGCCCAGGGCAGTGGGGAGGCTATGTCCAGGAGAGCTGTTCAGCTCTCTGCTGTCAGCAGATATTTTGCTGCTGAATTGAATGCCTGAAAATTTATGTCCATAATCAAAGCAGGTAAAAAGATCATTCCAAATCTTCTCAGAACCATGGTGGTTTTAAAAACAAATCCCACAGGTTTCTCTGTCAGTCATCTGAAAGCAAGGGCGGTCTCTCCCACAATGAAAACCAGCCCATTTGCTCAGAAACAAAGAGATTAGCATGGTATGAGCCAAAGGCCAAAACTGAAGCCAAATCACACATGAAAAATTAGGAGAATATTCCCTGCTAGCCAAAGAGCACAAAATATGATAATACTATCAGCCTGGCAGCCTAGCTTTCGATTTGCTTTGCCAAGCCATGACAGTATGGGAGATCCCCATATGCCTCAGGGAGATGCATTATTCAATATATTAATTAGAGGGAGCTGGCTTTCATCATTGCTTCCTACAAAGTATCACACAGAATTACTCTGGGACTGTTACTGACAGGCCTAAATTAATTTGTGTTTGAGTTCACATGCGTTAGGGAGAAGCAGAACAAAGTCAGCCCACGTAGTCCACATGAGTCTGCATCACAGCATTCAGGCTTCCAACGCAGACCATGAGGTTATCATCACATCTTATTTGGCACCCTGTTGCATGAGAAGGAAATAGATTCTTCCACCATACACTGTCTGGAATGACATGGTATTGGGATCCAGCCCAAAGATCAGCCATAACTGGGAGAGGCACTGAACCAATTCATCCTTAGACTTTTCTTGCAAGGTGGTTTCTCTGGTCTGTTCCAGTCGTGGATAGTTAGTCATGAGACAGTGGGGGGTTAAAAACGGATCCACGATTTACAATGGGGAAATAAGAGAAGAGACTGGCCCACAGGAACATGAAGAAACCTGATAGATAAGAGACCGAATCATGAAGCTTTTAGATGGCAGAAAGCCTGAACTGTAGAACAGTGTGATGTTTTGTAGTAGGCAGCAAATTTAAAACCAATGAACAGAAATATTTCAGCCTCTCCTTTTCAAGTCTTAAAAAAAAAAAGACACTGCCAGATGCATTACAGTACTGTAAAAAAAAAAAAATCACAAATTATACTAAAATTACAACAAGTGACAAATTTTAAAAGCCAAATAGAATTTATGTAAGGACATCCACAGTTGCATTAACGGAGAAGGGCAGTCCCTCCTCCTCCAGTTTGTGCCATCTCTCTGAAGAAAATGGAGGCTAAAAATAAAAAACTTTTTCAAAAGCAACTTATTCAAAAAATGTTTCTCTTAGAGATTATTGTGCCACCTTTGAAAGAGCTCATTCTGGCTGCATTCTATCAGAGCCAGAATTCCAGAGGTGCTACATAAAATTCTAAGTCTGCTGTCATGCGGCTCTCTTATTTTGGTTCATTTGTTATGTAATCCACAGGATTTAGAAGTATTTCAAATTATTTCCCTTCATGATCACACACATTCCTTACAGCCAGTATGCTGCTCTCTATCTTTCTTTCTTATTAGAACAGCTTTGAGCCCAGGGAGTCTGTCAGCATAGCATCCACAAGATCTCATCAAAAGTCAAACGTCTCATTTCTAAGGAGAGCAAGTAGCAAGGAGAGGAGCATCACCAAATAAGTAAATAAATAAATAGAAATCAGGCAATGAATATCCTTTACAAGTTCTTCCAAAGTATCAGCCACTGTTTAGAGCTACAATTCACAATGCGAGAGACTAATTGTATCAAATGTCCTTTGTAAGCTGAAGTCATTCGAACAGGTGGGGTTCACAGGATCTTTGTAGAACAGTCCTGTGGGATTTTCCAAAAACAGAAACCAAAGGATTTTCATATTCTTAGGGTCATTTAGGATTTTAGACTCTCTTAACTCTCCACAAAATCTATCACAAGGTCCCTGGAAGAACACTTAGCAATCTATAGTGAAAGAAATAGGATACTAATAAGTTTCAGACAAAATACATTCATAGAGAAGAGCAACATATAAAACTTCCAAAAGTTTTCCAAACCTTGCTGGTCACTCTTGTAAGCTAACAACCACAGTGATGAAGAAGTACTTTATGAGTGTCCCGAACATCTACTTGGATATGAGGAACCAATATCTGCTCTGCATCACAATGAGCAGGTGTGAATGGGAGTCAGGACCCCTCTATTCAGACACTTTGTTTCAGACTTCCCTACCTCTCTACCGTATTTTTAAAAGCTCTTTTTTATATACTGAAATAAGATTTTATTTCAAATTTAAGAATCACTTCAAAAAACATGCAAAAAGTCAACCACTTAGGGAGCACTCTTTTTCTTGGTGTTTGTTTTTGACAAATATTTTACTTGTATTTACATAGTTTCCTAAAATATGGTATTTGAAACTTAAACAAACAAAAAAGCCACAATGTGCTTCAGCCAATAAAATGCTCCAGCTCTTATATCCAAGTTTCTTTTCTCTCTGCCGCTGACATACTGCATAATCACAAACTAGTCAGCTACAATCTCATATTTGGAAACATTAACTATCTATATTGCCAACTGCACTAACTGTAGCACACAAAATGAAAAGAAAATCACTATCCTCACAGTTTCCCCATTTGTTCATCTTTTGAATGAAGATGAAAATAAAATTGCTCTTATTATTACCACAATGGTGTGATCTTTAATTAAGTAATGTGTCCTTGCAAGAAATCTTTCAATATATGCCAAGACCTTTTAAGAAGATCTCTCTCCTCAACCCTAATTACAGAGCTTGAGACTAGAATTTTAAAATTATCCTACCTCGTGAAGCTAGTGGTCATGATGGCTTAAACAGCATACTCCAGATTTATGTTAGCATCATCCTCTGTGATGAAAACCTTTCCCAGGTGTTCCCACACACAAGACACAGTAAATGAGTCCCTTAACACAGGCAAATGAGTCATTAACCCACGGCAGCTTATAGGAGTGATAGGTCCCTGTTCAGTCCTCAATGCAAAGTCTATGTGAATAAGTACTATGTATATGCCTTCATGAGGCTATAGGCAGTGTTAGCCATGGCTGCCAAACTGAATTTATTTATTTTTATTTGTAGCTCCAAGTCCAGTATTGTTTTAACTCCAAAAAAACACTACTGCAGGATTACTTCACAGTCAATTTGACATTTACAAAACTGTACTTTCTTAACACTAAATTTGGCTGAAAAAAATCAGAGATGTTTCCCAAGCACTATGCAATGACACCGTCTGGTAGTTAATGATTAGGGGGATTTACAGGAGAGACAGGCACATATTTGACTAACCATTTAATCACTAGCAAACAAGTGAAGTAAAGCTAACCTTAGCTGTATCCAAAGATCTCTTCTGGAGCTGCCCCTGAAACAGTCCATGTGGACCTAAATTGGCACTGGGATTAGGAAATATTAGTGCTCCCACAGAGTTGAGGAATAAAAAGACACAAACCTCTGCCCATTTACAGATCTGTAACCTTTTGAAACACTGATACAACTTTCTTATCTCCTGCTACTTTGCTCTCAGATATCCACATTAGCCTCCGCCATGATCTTCACAAAATTCAAGCTGCAAACACATAAAAGTACACCGACTAACTTTATCACTGTTTCTATCCAAAGCACAATGAAAAGGACTGAAAACCTTGCCTTCAAGAGGCAACTTGCTGGCTTGTACCTCGAACAACTGTGACAGAAAACTCACAACTCCAAAACACAATCCAAGGTGAAGCACAATCTCTTTCCTAGTTTCTAATCCCTGGAGTTCAAAACAACTTGGGCTGGCATTCACAGCTATCAAAACCACCAGAGGCCTCATTCGTTAGCATACAGAGTGACATGACAGGATGACATCCATACGGGATGGCGGTCACTGTATCTGCTCAGCAAACATAGGCAGGGCCTCTAAAGACAGACAAATAGCGCATGATATTGACAGCCATTTAGCTGACCCGTCAGAAAATATAGGTCACCTTGGGGAACTCTGCATTTTAAAGAATAAAATCATAAGACAATAAAAGGACTTTATAAGTTACTAAAGTATCTTTTGACTCTCTAGTGTCATTGAGTATTTACAATTAATGCATGGATATGCAATGATGCAGCACTTGATATGACAGTATTTGAGTACTTCAACCATTACAGCCAGCAAGGAAAAGATATACTCTCCAATCTCGACATTACCTAAGGGGTAATAAGGCAAAGGCATCTTGAGTTACCCATCAGATATGGAAAAGCCATAGTCCAGTTAAGTACTCAACAAGACTCGGCAAATGCTCTATTAATCAAGTTGTCGTGCACCTGGTTAGTCCTACTGTCTCACCAAAGCGAGAGACAGAGGCAGCAAAGCAATTTGAGAATTCAAAGGACTTGATTGTCCTTATCTGAACAGAGACAGAATCGGTCAGTACAGAACACACCGTGTGTTTTATAGTCAAGAAGACTTCCTCAGAGTTCCTACAGTACAAAATATGGAGTGTACTTTTTATAACATTCCACATGTCAGCACAGGTGTCTACATTACAGTGTGAGAATAAAGGAGGGCCCAGAAGCAACTGAAGAAATACATATTAAAAAAGAACACTGAGTATGCCTCTAACTGGAATCAGCACGAGTGCGAAGTTCTTTATCTTGTGTCATTTCATTGCGTGATAAAAGATTTGGGAATTTCTGAATCACATTAGCGTAAGCTCCTATTTCCAGCCTTACAGGATCCTAAATTATTAAAATATCTGAGGCCAAGGCACGTGGGAACCAAATTTGGATGCCTGTAATCATATCAAGTAACACATTCTGTTCAAGCTGTGCCATTGCCATCAGTGGGTGTAGCTAACACATGAATCATTACTACAGAAGTAGAGAACTCATATCCTAGTTTTCATAACTACAAGTGGTCCAGATAAGAATCCCAGCATATGGACAAACTCAGAGCTGGATGCAGGAAGTGGTGAGAAACGTCCCACAAGCTGCAGTATATGTGATACCCATATGGAATGAGAACGCAGTGATTGGCACTGAAGTCTGAGACTATGGAAAAAGAGTCAAAAGCAAGAGCCAGGATAAAAAACCACAGGCCAGAATTACAGCTTAGGACTGTGCTTGTGATCAGCATGGAGCCACTGCAGGTGCAGCCTGATAGAGCAACAGCAAAACGCACAGGATGACTTGTGTGCCCATGACTACCCAAGAGCTCTCACTCACTAGGCTGAGTGAAAATTCACATTCCATCCTCAGCAGCTCTGATACAATTGTAATTTCCTCCTGGCCTTAAAGTATCCCTTTTTGAGCTCTCTCAGGGAAGGTATAATTATTTGGAAAAGTCTGAGAGAGATAAATCAGACCTCTCCCTATCAGGTTGACTGATTCTATGAACCAGGTGAGGATTACAGTCTTCACAAACTTATTCATGCAGTCTGAGAGATGAAAATCACGTTTTGAAGGAAAAAAACAGTAGATGGAGGCTGCCTTAGACAAGATCAACTGCATTCAAATCAGATGATCAACTCATTTGATCGAGGAGGTTTACATGAGCCCCTGCTAATAAGTAAACAGAGTACCACAAGTAAGCATCTAACCACTGATTTTGGTATCTCCCCATCATTAGTTCACCTTTCCTGGAAATTTTTATTAATATGTTTGATGAGTAGTTTATAGGTTGATGACAGCCACTGAGTAGTGGCTCTGAAACTTACAACTGTCTCCTTTCTCCTTCTTCCATAATCTAATAAAAAAGAAATCATCAAATTTTTGAGCTGAAGTGTTCTTGCATTTCTTTTTTGGTACACTTCTTACATGCCAGAGCTTGTAAGTCATCACAGTTTGCAGCTTTAAAAAGAAAGGACAAAAGAAAAAAAATCAGACAGCTAAGGGGAGTTGTTATGTTCCAAAGTTACAACATTTCTGACCCCTGCACTACAAATTGGTTCAAATCTGTCTCACTCTGGGAAAAACCTAATTCACTCTCTTGGAAAGTGTATTGTCCATGGGATTCTACTGTTTCTGAGTGGAATAAAGGTTTCTAGATCTATGCCATATCAGTTTTAACAACAGAAGACTTTTATGTTTTCAAAGAGAAAGAGATAATTGAAACAGAGGCTTTTTTCAATGCAGTGATAAAAAGGAGCATTTAAACTACACAGTGAAGAGACTGCAAGAAAAGTAAAGCAAACTGTAGAAGAATCTGCAGCTTTGGGTGTCAAATGGACAGAGATAATACATTAACCATTAATATTAAGAAAAAAGAAAACAAATACAAACAAACAACATCACAGCATCACCTTCAGAAAGAGACTTTTATTCACAGGTCAGGTCAGCCCTTGCATGTTTTCTACCAAGAAAGTCACTCCTCTAAGCTCAGCTGAGCTATTTGAAGGGTAGGGGACGTCTATGTCATAGGACCAGCTATTCTACTCCACAGAAGTATACACCTGGAGAAGTTCTATGCTCATCTGTGTCAAGTGCCCCAAGGCATGAATGATGAAATCAAACAATTTTTGATAGGTCAGTTAACTACCTGCCACCAGAACCAGGAGAATATAACCACCTTTCTTTCACCACCAAAATGTCAACAGCAACATGGTCAGAAAAGAGTGCAGATCTTTGATACGTTTTTCAAGTCTGTGGGACTTATGATCCTTACAACCTCCTTTCCTACGTGTTCAAACATCTCCTTTTACTATCCAAAATCCAAAGGCACACTGACGTAAATCAGACATAGTATGAAAAAGCCATCTTTTAAATGTGGGAAACCAAAGGTGTTTAAAGAGACTAGCAGAAGGACCTAGACAATTTGAAATACCTGGGAGACATCTTTCTCCATTGCAAGGTGTGGAAATACTGCACTTTCCATCTGTAGACATTTTGGTGTGGATTCAGGCATTCTTAATGATGAGTAAGAATGCAGATTTGACTCTAAATTATTTACATTGGTCTTCACAATAAGGAGTCAACACTTAAATCATCCAAGTGCTTTTTATTACTGACTCTTCAAAATAATGGCCTCTGGTTCCTTAATAATCACATCTTTTTGGCCTTATTTGACAAGGCACTTATTCACAGATTCCATAAATCAACACTTCTACATACTCACATACACCGCATTACCTAGCATGCAGTACAATACTAAGACTGATTCAAGCCCCAAATCCTAGATTCAGCTACAGAAGAATACCACTGGTTTCTTTTCTCTCTCTAAAGTCAATTATTGAGCTTTCAACTGGTAGAGAAGTTTGGAAAAGCAGCATCTGAAATAGAGGAGCCTGAAGATAGGAACTAAGTATATTTCATCTTCTGTTTTTAAGACACACTTCCAAATTCGGATACTAACAGTTGGGAAGAGGAAAGAAAGATAGCCACAAAGCAAATTTTTAGCAAACACTTTGCACACCCTAGTCAGTAGAAAGAAACTGGCTCCTCAGAGGATGATTCAAAGCAGAGCCTGAGTCATTCTTTCTCCCAAAGGCTTGCATAAGGAGACTGGTCAGAGTGGCTGCTCTGAGCAAAGATTGTGCTGCACGTTAAAGGAGCTCTCAGAAGAGTGGAAAAAGAGACAGTCTAATGTTAATAGATTTGCCACTGAAGTACTGGTGCAGCTTTTCTGTTAGGGTAAGCAGCTATATGAAAAAAGAAGTAGGAGATCTGCAATTACCAAAAGTCTTGTATTAACCTCTAGAAAACACCAGCTGATACTGGACAAGAAGGAGGTAAAAACATGGAGACATTCACCTATAGATCTGCAAGATACATACTATGGAATGAGCATACAATGTTAATCATGACCAAAATCAGGAACATATTTAATGTTCTGGTAAAACAACTAATCTCTTCAAATTAAATACCCTTCATCTCTCTATGATATCCTGAGAACAAGCAAAGTCAAAAGGCAAAACTCACCAGTAAAACCTGCTTGGAGTGACCCTCTCATGCATGAGCTGCCATTTTCTTCCAAAGTCGGTAGAGCTGTACAGCTGAAAGAAAGAGAGAGGGAAGGATAAACTTTGAGCAAGAAAAGGAAGGGCTGCTGTTCCATAAAGGATTCAAATTTGTTCAGATCAAAGAATAGGAAAGGATTCTACTGCACATTTATCTATCAACCTCACTGCCAGGGATGGCTAATAAGACCACCTCCTCCTCTCATATTTAACCTAAACTGCACTACTGAGAGTAAAAACAGGTTGGCTTTTCCAAAACATTTTCAAACATTTTTGTGCTTTCTAATTCTGCTGTCAACATGTTCACTTTGGCTGCCGTTTGAGAAAGCTGGCAGTCCCCCAGCTTTTTCAGCCCAACAGGAAGCAGGTGATGGATGACATGCAAATTCCTATCATTAGTTAGAATGAAAGATAAATGAGATTAGTTAACATTCTTCTGATGTGGTAGATAGTGACTCTATACTCAACATCATGCTGTGATTTGTTTTTATGGTGAGGATTACATCCCTCTCCAGTGTAAGAAAGAATATGAAATTTCTCCTAATTTACAGCTTCCGTGTACAGAACAAGCAAGGTCTACATTTTGAAATAGGCTAGGAATCACTCTGTTCAAGTAGTTAAACATTCAGTATAATGAAGGAGAACTTCTTGAAAGCCAAATTTTCAATCTAGTGATTCTTCTGTGTCTTTCCAGCCAGCAAAAGGTGCAGCAACCAAATTCTAATGCAATTCCGCAATGTCTCAGACATAGGTTCACTTCACGTGTACTCTGCTTAACACTACAAACACCGTCTTCCAATTAGTTTATCACTCACAATTGACTCACTCATAATCAATTAATGTGTAAGCTGTATTCCTACAACTTTGAGAGTTTATTCTTTCTTTTTAGAAATAAATTACACTTTCAGAAATAGCTACTCTGCTCTACAATTCACAGAGAAATAACAGTGTTTTGAAGGGAACATCAAGTAAATTCCATTTGAAATAAATTCTGGCTTAATAAAATGAGGGTTGATTGCAGGCTAAGCAGGTAGATAATAGAGCCAAGAAACGTATATGTTTGTAACATTTAAACTTTAGGTTCTTAATGGCACAATGATAGCATCTGAGATAAGGTTGTGCATTTGATTTGGAGTAACTGAATTTACAAGTAGGAGGCAGGACCACGTTCTGATTAGAAGGGTTCACAACCTCGCGATGTGAACTATGGCTGTGCTATGATGGATGACTAAGTGTGTCTGGGGAGATAAGCTGTACGTGCTTGCACTGAAAGTTGAAATTTCCTGAATGATCAGTATCTTTGACCACAAGGATTCAGCAGTCACATCAGAGTAGGTCCCTAGAACAATTTACCAACGGAGGTAGGGAAGGACTGTTAAAGTGGTGTCTGCACTCTGAGGCAGCTAACAAATTCTCACTGTTTGTACAAGACCACATAGTCAAGCCTCCGCACTGCATAATTGGCAGACGGAAACTCAAAAAGAGACCCTATCAAACATCTAATACAGCTAGTTCTGCAAAGACGAAAGAATCAGATCTTTGCTGTTCTGCAAATGGAGAAAATTTCTGGCACTGATAACTCAAGCTGCCAGTGAATAGAGCATATTTGGAGAAGAGTAGAAGCAGCTGTCCTCCAACCTTCACGTCAAAATGAGCTCCATTTCTGTAGACTTCAGCCAACATCGTTGGGCTTGTGGTAAGAATTATTAGGAAAGATTTTCTGATCTGTGTTCTACAGGAGATCAGACTTCCTATCTGGCTTTATTTCTTTGGCATTGTCACCAGATAAGATACAGCACTATAAAACTACCATTATCTGGACCTCCTCTCCTTTTCTGGTCACCTATCACAGTGACAGTTTAAAAAAAAAAAAAAAGTAAAAAAGCAAATAGAGAAACCTCTGCCCCCAAAATAATTATCCTTAGATACAAAATAAAGCATTGCTTATCTTTTTTTTCTTCTTCTTCTTTCTTTTTTTATTAAAGAAAACGGGAAAAGAAAAATCCTTATCTAAACCTAAGAATAGATTAATGAATTCAACATCAATATTAAGATAACTACTTTCTGAGGGTACATCCTGATTGTTCTTATAGAGAATTATTGAAAATCCACAGCTCAGAAGTAAAATTGGACGGTACTACAACTCTGTCTTAGCATTAGCCTGGTACCTGCCAGCAATATTCCTTGTGTCATTTAACATGGTTTCACACACACAAGGACTTGTACATACAGATTCAATCACATCAGTCACATTAAATAACTTCTCCTCCCTATCCTGACCGCACGTACAATTTGCAGACTGATCCATGATGCTTTATAAATCATAGCCTCAGTAACTCCTGTTCATCAGTAAGTTGGACCAGCAACCTTATTGTATTCTGCAACAGATTAACCATTCTCACCATGAGCACAAAGGATTAGCAAACTATATCCATCTCCTCAGATTCTCTTTTATCTTTTGCCCCTAGCATTTCTTTTTCTTTCACAGCTCCTTAACAGCAGTAGCTACAGATAGCTCAGTAGAAGGAGGCACAATCTCTTTCTAGCTACAGTCTCTCCCACTGTGCTTCATTCAGGGAACGTCATTCTCTCTATCAAGCTGAAAACCAGAGACCAACTATACTGAGTATTTTTTTCCCTTCTTTCTATTAAATCTCGGACTGATTGATGGTAGAAAGATTAAATTGGACTCACAGCCTTTAGGTGACTTCGGACAGAGAGATAAGGAGGATATGTATTCACTGAACCTTCTGGTACCTGGCATGGCACTTCTGTCCACCCACCACAACCACCTAGCCCCTGGGCACCCTGCCCACTTCATGGATCTCCTTTCTTATTTTCTGTCTGTTTGCCTCGGAAAAACGTCTTTGACCAGATATCCTTAAAGAAGCAGACACTCTCCTTCTATGTTTTCTTAAACTATTAATTTGAATAACTTGTATTTATTTATTCATCTATTTATTTCAGACATCCACTTTGAATTTTAACCACATGATTGAGTCTTAAAACTGTTTGCTGTATGACAACAAACTCCTGAAGGGTATCCCCAGACCAGTTCATTTGCACAGTATTACATATAGATGAAAAAGTTAACACTGAATAACTAAATAAAACACACAATAAAGACCTTTCTGGTATGCGTTAAAAATTATTGTATATGTGTTTTTCATTCCTCTCCTGTCACGGGAGGAAAGATACATTTTAGATGAGACAACAAATTTAGTGGCAAGTACAGCAGACTTCAATAGAGATTAATTCCACCTAAGGCTGAATACGAAGTGATGGAAGGAAATTAGGTTTGCATGGTGCCAAGATTTTCCTTTTTTAAAGCTCTGCCCTGGCTCCTCAGTGATAAATAATCTTTGGCATTTCCACCTCCCAGACCATTCCAATACATCAGCTCACAAGACAGATGGATTTCAGTGTACCATGAGTGCATGCCCTTTTAGCAACTATCTTGTGTTATTTGACCTGCGCTGATTAATGGAAAAATAAGCTCAATACAGGTCATAATGTTTGGATGGGCTGATCCTCACTGAAACTTGGTTCTTATGCCTTGCCACAATTGAAGAGTGTCATGCAGAGGCCTTGACTAAGGAGCAATCAGAAGCAGAACCCAAAGCAGAAGGACTAAGTCCTGGTCTATGGCAAGGGTGACAAAATTCAATTTTTAATGCAAAGATAAACTCACCATCCTACACCTACCACAGAAAAACCTCAGTAACCACCACCACAGCACTTGGCCCATTCCAGCAACTGCTATTAGAATAAGCAGCTGCCAAAAGCAGACTCCTTCAAATTCCAGTAATGCTTGTAACATTTCATTTAATACAGATATTTTTTTCCTGACATGAGCAGCAAGACCTTTAAAAAGGGAGTTTTATCCCTGATGTCACATTCTAGGCCATGAACACTTACAATGTGCCAGAAACAGTCAGAGCGACTCAGCTGGAAAGGAAAGATTTTTACATACACACAGTGCTGCATATGAAAATAGTCTCCATGCTCTTCCAGTTCTCCAGTAGAAACTCCCAGGGTGGCACACAAGTTTTGTTTGCATGATCTTGTTTGAGGCTGGGATCATTTGTTTTGGGTGCTTTGTTTTCTCAGTAATAGCTAGAAAAAATCAGATATTTTGCTCAAGTCCAGCTTCTCAAAACAGAATCAGTGGGAGAAACTGGCTAATGTAAATGCCACTTGAAAAGATGGGAAAATACGAGCAAAGAAGAAAAAGCCTGGAAATAAACAGATCAGATCAGTCCCCTGATGTTAGTCACCCATATGCTAGTCACCAACGGTCATTTTTAGACAGGCAAGAAACAGATATTTCCAAAGCTCAATTCCCATACCAAGATACACTTCTAAAATGGCTGATCACTCATGCCTTAGAAACCTCCATTTCTCTCCACAGACACTAAAAGTAGCCCACACTGACTAGTGCAGACAGAGGTACCCCCACTGAAGACTGTACATTAGGCTCCTTGTGCACACGTTGACTTGCCTGGTCCTCATGTGGAAGCATGTGGAAGACTGAAGATTCAGTGGGAGTAGGGAAGGGCGAGCATATGATAGGCTGGGTACACTTACCACAGCAAAACCACTGATGATGTCACACCTATTGCTTCTCAATCTATACAGTAGACTAATTGAATTCATAGAAATTTGGTATATGTTTTCTTGCTCAAACATGGAAGAATTAGGGCATCAGGAACACACATAAAAAGCCAACATCCAAATAAAATCACTCTTTGTTGCTATGGAATCAAGACTATTGGCCTGAGCAAACATCTGGAAAGAATCTCAATAGTTCTATGCCTGCCAGCCAACCCTGGATTGCATTTGGAGCTTGCGAATAATGATGCCAGACAGAGTGAGCAAGAACAGCTGGACTATATGTACTTACAAGAACAATTCATTTACTATGCACAAAATGATGCTTCCCTCCTCAAGACAATACATCCAGCTGATGATGGCATGATATATTCCTATGAATTCAGCAGGGTGAAAGTCAGCCTTAGGGGTAAATACTGGGCAGCAGCTGACATGCAGTAAACATGATGGAAGAGGAGGGGCAGACCAGACAGGCCAGTCATGTGCTCAGAAGAGCATGATCCCGAGCAGTAGCTTGGATCGCTTATGAGAAAAAAGATGGCTCTGACACCAGAATAGCACAAAAGCAAGCTAACACCTTCTCAGCCAGAGCTGGTGGGATATATCTACAGAATGTGTGGAGGATTCCTGCCAAAAAAATCAAACTGGGACAGATGAAAAATAAAATCAGGTCAACATTTCTGTAGGAAATTGGACTGTGTGCAAGTGATCTGCAAAAATGAACTCAGAAAAGTAAGTCTGTTGCAGGGTCTTAAATTCTCTCATCAGAAGGAAAAAGATCACAATTACTGGAAAAGATTTAAAGGTTCAGAAACTGCGAAAAGTTTAACTACTCAGAAAATTGCAGGATGCGTTTTCTGTCTACACTGTGTTACAGATGAAATTACAAAAGGAGAAGGGGCTATCATTAATATGTCAGAAAGTTCATTTGGAGAAGGAAAAAGAGGTTTCTGCAGGAAAAAGTCATAGCGCTTTTCAGCTTTTATAGCACAGAACAAAGAAACCACGTCTAAAAGCAACCAGAGAAGATTCACCATGTGGAAGAAGATAGCCGTATATAATAAACTCAAACTGCAGCAAGAATGTTTCAGGAGATGACATCAGGCTTCTTATAAAGGCAGATTAAGTACCTACATACTTCAGGAGGAGAAACATTTTGAAATATCTTAGAACAATATTCTGTATAGGATAGATGGATAATTCTCACTTCAACCACTGCAAAGATCTTTTTTAACAACTAAAATTAGATGCAGGAATGAACTAATACGGTTGCTCTTACTTGGCAAAAGTAAATGAATAAAGGGGTCGGTACTGCCAGAGATAGCTGCTCCAGCAAGTAAAAGGACATGAGATGTAATTACAGTTCTGTAACCTCTCATTTCTTTCGTCTTTAAAATTATACCCATCTCAAGTCAACAACTGTAAGACTAAAGATTAAATCCATCTAGCCACCATGCTCTCTGTTGAACTTACCACTGACATTCCAAGCTGCCAAAATATTATTTCTTTCTTGTTTTGATTGTTTCACCATTTGAAAATGGTGTCCTTTAAATTCAGCTCCAACTGAATCCCTGAGACAATCTCTGTAACTTCTTATTTATGAGTTTTCATGAGGCACCTCCACAATGTCAAGCAGAAACCATGAGGGCTTCTATCACATGTAAACTGATGTCCAACTCAAGAATAATGATATCATCTGTGCTCATTCCTTCCACAACCTCCCAGGGAAACACCTGTTCCATACCACCTTGATTTTGTGGGACTGCAGGCTGGGAAGTTCTTCAGGACCTTCAGAGAAGGTAAATGAGAGCTTCTCATTCTCTTCTCTTGCCACAAGCTACTTACTGTCCAGTAAGGCATCCTTGTCAGCTCCACGTTAAAAAAAAAAAAAAAAAAACACAACAATAAATAAATCCTTTTTCCTGAGCCAAAACATTCATGTAGCAGCTGGTGGAACTGAGTTTAGGTGAAAGAAATCTACCAGCACCGTATTTATGGACTTTGTTTACATAGAATTGTAAAAACTAGTCATTGTAATGAAAACAAATGGACCAGTTTATCTCTATGCTTTGATTTCTTTTCCAGGTGATTAAGGGTTGCACGAAGACAACCCATTAGAGGCCAAGGTTCTTCTCTAGCGCAGAGCAACCAGACTTCGATGAGCATGAATAAAGAACATGCCCACAGAGTGCTGCGTGCCCAAGGCCCTCCAGAGCTGCTCATTTTGCTGTAGATGTTATACAGGAAAAGGCACAATGGAAACAGACTCTTCTGATGAGAATCTGGTCTAGAGAGAAATTAAATATTAGATGTATTTGTATCACTTCTCTCATACAGGAAAAAAAAAGTATCAGAAGATGGGAAGTTCTCTTCACACTTTAAAATCTTTTACTGAAATATTTCATATGTCGACTGGCAGAAGTGGTTCTTTGAAAAAAGAAACTCAGACTACACCATTATAAAAAACTGGTCAGG
This sequence comes from Aquila spilogaster, assembly GCA_024606505.1. Classification (NCBI taxonomy): domain Eukaryota; kingdom Metazoa; phylum Chordata; class Aves; order Accipitriformes; family Accipitridae; genus Aquila; species Aquila spilogaster. The sequence goes on from JANHGO010000012.1 coordinate 16,491,835, forward strand.
GATCTTCTGTGCAAAGTCCCAAAACTTTGGAAATGTTTAACTCCACAGTGTAATTGTACAGCTCAATCCAGACTTGGCTTATAAAGCAATCAGGTAGTGCACCAATATTACATTTCTTGGTTTTACAGTTAAACAAATAAATGCTTTCATCTGATGGGTCCACTCACAGTAGCTGAATTTGCTTAAAGCAGGTGCTCAAAGGAAGACCTCCCTCTCTCTGCTTCTCCCCTTCACTTCCAAGATAAAGTGGTAAGTGGATTACGGTGCTAGAAAAAAAAAGTCTCCTCAAAAACCTTCACATTGCAATTCCTCTTAAGCCTAATTGGTACTGAGTATACTCAGCCAAAAAAAAAAAGCCATTTCTGCTAAGAGCACAGCATATCTTTTGCTTTTCCACTGCATGACTGGTTTGCAGCGGAACAAGAAGTCCAGATACAGCTGCAAGAGGAGCGATGACATAAATGTGTGTCGCTAAAGAGATTATGGCATGCTTCAGTCCTGAGTGAAAAGAGCCTCTCTTACTTCTAATTTCTCTCCCAGACCCCAAAAAGCTGAACTTGTCCAGAACCACGATAAGAATCATTACTTTCAGATTTTTTCTCCCTGACTGAAAATCTGGATGAAAAATCGTGTTCCTGTTTGGTCACTCCAAGAACACCTCAATCATATCTAAATAATTTAGTTTTAACAACTTGCAAAAGGTACTAAAAATAGAAATGCCATTTTGAATGAAAACTCACTTTTTTTGACTGCATTACTATTCCTTGATTCCTGCCATTTCAAATACTCCAGAATTACTTCTAGAGTCTAGAGGAGGGCTAAGGTTGAGTAACTTGCTGCCACCAATCCCCTTTGTGACTGAAGTTTAGTTAATAAATATGATTGAAAACTGCAGATATTAAAGGGGAGGGGGAAACCTGAAACTTATAAAGAACCCTACCAGAGTCTGAGAACAGAGCAGAACCTAGCAGATAAAGCAAACAAGGTGTGGTGCATGGGGACATGATTTCCCACATCAGTGATGCGGAGCAGAATGTGAGACTAGACAGTGAAGGGGCAGGGATGCAAGGGAAGAGAAGGACAATACTGGGATTGTGAGGAGTTCAGAATGGGATGGAGGTAGCAGAGCTGCCTCCTGCTACTAGGGTCCACAAAGTGCCCTATGTGATGGTTTTGCTTATATTTCTTCCACTGGCATCCAGAGGCAGAGAAAGGCCTGTTCCAGCTGCTGCTTCGCTCCCTTTTTCCCTAGGATCAGCTCTTCAACAGTGACAAAAGACTGAGTCAGCTCTATGACTGCTGACTTTTCTCCCTCTGAGCCGAGCTGGTCCCTTTGAAGCCCAGTTTATTCTCAGCTTAAAAACCATCATCAAGCAGATATCAGTCTGAAGTCTGCGCTAACCAGATCCACCAGCTGCTCCACCAGGGAGCTTTGTGCTTTCCTACCCCAACTGGAAAATCTTATTTGCTCCAGGGGCATCCACACTGTACCTCTTTAGAAGTGCATTTGGTGCTTATATTCCAGAAGTTTAAGAATAAGGGGAACTGAATGGGAACCACTTGTCTAATGGGAAGATTTTTCTTTTAAATGTGCTTTATTGCATAATATATGCCTTTAATTAAAGCACAAGCATCTGGGTACATTCATTGCTATTACAGACCAATCTTTCATGTTTATTAAACATAATGCTACAACAGGGAAAGCAGTTGAGGCTCAGACATAAGCCAGAGCAAGACGTAAAGCTACAATCACACGCTTGACTCTTCCTTTCCTCCTTCCTTTGCAATCCCTGCAGCACTTTCCGTAGGGTAACCTCCATATTATGCAAAATAAGGTTTAATGAAAATCTTTTGGTTTTTTTTTTCCCCAGGATAGTGAGATAGATTTCACACCACCAAAATACCTTGCAAATTCATAAGATTTTGCTGAGTTATTTCTTTTAGTGGAAAAAAACCTATCATTTCTGGGTATTAAGGAAAAGGGTTTGAATGGATTTTTATTCTGAGATGTAATTGTTGTTCACATAAAAAAGATCATATGGTTAGAAAGAAAAAAAACATTAATCTGGGCTCAATCAAAAAGTGCCATTTTGGCAAAATTAGAGCAATGCATTTTGCTTGAGGTTAAACTGTGTGTTATTTAACACACACCCTACCACACGATTCAGCTTCAGTTTTCCTGTGGTGAAGTAATTATTTCTTATACCCTGAACTCGAGTGGTCTCAGAAAACATGAGACAGTGTCCTCCCTGGGCTTCACAGTGCTTCAGTTCATCCTCACCCAAATGTGCAGAGATGGATAAGTGCCACCCGTGCACAAGCATGAAGGGCGGCATACGGATGTTTACAGGAGGAACCCAAATGAACAACATCATTACAAATGCCAACCACCATCAGGAAAAATTTAGCTTGACAGCTGTAGCAGAAACTGTCACTGCACCGAGGCATCACTGCCAGAAAAATCACCAAATGAGAAACTCGCATGTTTCAGGGATCTCCTAGGGCTGTTGGACATACACCATTTACACTGTCATCTCTGATTCATCCATCATCCAGTTCCTGCAATCAAACAGTGGAAAACTGTACCTTTGGAATAAGTGAATCTGCAATGGCAAATCATGCAACAAAAAGGACGTTCCTACCTAACCTCTCTCTGTATTTTATGTGGTGGCTATACTTAAACGCTACCCCATTTAATTCAAACTCTAGGTACCTTCAATCCACCTCATAGAGCAGGGGCATGAGGAGGCATGGAAAGCAAGCCTGATCCAGGCCAACAAGTGTAATCTACAGTGAGTTAATCAATATAAAGCAACATTAATTCCTGAAGGTAGCCAGAATTCTCAGTGATTGTACAGCATAAATCTTAGGATAAGGAAAAGCTGCAGAGGAAAAAACAAAGCTGCCTTCTCCATGCTGTCACTAGAGAAAAGCACAGGTCATCTGGATAGGGAACATCAGACTTGATTTTGCAGCAGACCTCTTTCAGGTTTGTCATATCCATGCCGCTGGGTATGCATGCATAGCTCTTGTGGACTTGCAGTGAGATCTAAGGAAATCAACTGGCCTGCAGCAAGAGCTGTGTTTGTAAAAGGACAAAACTAGAGTCCTGATTTGGCAGCAAAACTTTTGATGACGCTGTTGTGCTCCTACTACATGGCAGGAAAGCCCCCTTGGGTACACTGTATTCTGCTAACACATTATTAGTACGTGCTGTTTTCTTTTCAACGCTGCAAATATAAAATGCTACCAAATTCAGTTGGTTTATGATGACTGAGCCTCTGGCAAAAAATGAGATGCCCAAGGTAGGAGGCTGTGGGAAGAATCAGGCTTTCCTCCTTTGCTGTAAAGAAACCCAAGAATTTCCTATAAAGCTTTGAGTTTTATTGCTTGGTTTTTTTGGGTGTTTTTTTTTTTTTTTTACTTGTCCTTTTCTCAAAAATTTCATTCCTCATCTTGGTCCCCCAGCTCCTCCTTTTATCACACCCACTACACTTCAGATGTACCAAAATATTACTGCCACATGCCCTAACTTTCATTTTATAGCCACCCATGGTCCCATAAAAATCAATTGAACACAAACCCAAAGAATTTTATTACAGTGGGAGAACATCTTCTAAGTGCCAAAAAACTGCTGTGGGGCTTCTGCTGCAGAAGTCCAAACTTGCACACAAATATGCACATCCGCTAATAAGCAACCCAATAGTCTTCTCCCAGACAGCCTATATGAAAGACCAGGTTCACATGCAGACTAAAACAGAGCTGAGGACAAGCAGTATTTGCAATGATGAATAAAGAGCTCTCTTGAAAAGGTAAATGGACCACAGCAGAATAATGCTGGAATCAGTTTATGGAAATCTTGGCCTTTTCTTGTTTATTTGTTTTTCTTTAGAGATAGAACTTCTAGTCTTCATAACTGTGAGGAAGCATTTGAAAAATATTATTCCCAACCTGTCCTTAGTCACAGAAGCATCAGAAGAAATATAAGAGAGGACAACCAGAACTTCTCAAACATGTTTGAGATTTTCTTTCTGCCCAACTCACTATCAGTTCATGACTTCTAAGACCCTGGGATTAGTAACCCTGAGGTACTAGACAAGAAAATCGATGCACTGGTCTACTTTTCCACCACTGAGGCAATAAGCAGAAAAAAGCTGAAACCCACACTACATTACCAATGACAGCATGCAACTTTTCAAACAACCCTGCTTACTGAGGGTCAAAAGACTTCAGGCTGTGCCCCTAGCAAGTTTATGCTTCAGAACAGCATTGGTTACATGCAGCTACTATCAGAAGGAAAAAAATACTAGCCGATGTGAATTTCCATATATCAAGCTTGAGCAATGGAAACAAATAGTCACCTTTGCATAAGCAGTAGCTTAACACACAGGCAGATGAGCCCACCAGGGACTCTGTATCTCTCAGCAGGCAGATTTTTTGGGAAAAAAAATACTGCACACTGGAAGGAGTAAACTACATTTATCTTGTTTTCTCGGGGGAACAGAACACGGTGGAAGTTCTCAGGCCAGATCTTCTAGACTTAAATCAGCATTTCCCTGCTAAAAATCAATGGACCCACATTCAATTTCAGCTGCTACATATGTGACTGCATGCATCTTTTGTAAACCAGCTCAGGTGTGCTATTAGATCAGGTCACGGTCCATTTACCTGCTGAAACCAAACACTGGAGGCAGAGATGGTTTGGAGTGATTCACTAAGAGGAAAGAGACGTAGAAAACTATTTGTGAAGAAAAATCTGAAACAGAACTGGGGCCACATACCAGCTGCCAGTATTACAGAGATCTGCTTCACACAATAGTCACTAAATTATTTGAAATGAAATGTGTGAGCTTTTTAGTATACTGCTGTGCTTCTACATAAACAAAGGGCCCTCTCTGCCCTGTGGTACATTTACAATTACAGCATCTGTTGGCATGAAATTCCCACACAGAGCTCTTATCCCAACTGTGTTGGAAATTCCACCGATGTATGAAGCCTGGGGAGAAATGAGGTTGCAAGAGGGATTCTTTTAACTTTTCTACAGGGTCATCCATACCAGTAGAAAGGAAAACAACATGATTTAGGAAGCCTGGGTAAACTCAGGGCTCTACCATTGGCAGATGGCAACACTTGCACAACTCGCTACATCTTCTCGTGCTTTATTATCATCCCTCTAAATTTCTCACTGCCTCACCTACTCTGCGTCTGTACTGGCAATGATTACGCCATGTCTCCTGAGCCATTCAGGCTTCCTTCTCCTGACAGTGGAAGGCAACATAACCTGGGCAGGACTGCAATAACACAGGCAACTCCTGGATAAAGCAGATGATTCTTTCTGGTCATGGCATGAAGGGAGCTGCTATGGACTGTGTGGTACAATGCTCACCAGGGCATCCCAGGGTTTAGTAAATCCAGTTGCACTTCAGAGAAGAGTGGTGGAGAGGAAATGTCAACTTCTGTCTCTGAACTTTTTGTGGAGTTCATTGGCTGTCAGTATGCGCCTGTCAGCTATATAAACAGACTTACAGAAGATAGTGGTACAGATAAGATATGGTAAGAGTGTTCTGTTAAATGGACGTGCCATGCCCAGCAGCAAAGCACTAGGCACATACTACCATCATAGCAACAGACTCCCAAAATAAATAAACTTGGAGATTTCTGTGTGCTCTAAGGTCAGCTTGTAGGATCTGATGGCTAGGCTGGGCCCTGTGCAACCTTACCAGCTTTCAAATCATTTGTAACTTAAAGGTACAATAGCAGCTAGAAGCAACATAGTAGGAAGGACTTTGGTTCTCATTACTGCTAACTACAGCCAAGGCTCTACATTGGGCTCAAGACTGTACACCAATGGTTCCCATCCTTGGACAGTTCACTTAACCCTTTTCTCCCATACTAGCATTGTTTTTATGTTCTACAACTATGCCAAGGGTTCAGCAGCTGTTAATAAGTAGCTGAAACATCCCTGAGTTAGAGATAAAAGTGGAAGCAAAGGAAAGTCTGTTATTCCCACTCCTGACTGCAAGTTCCTGGTCTGGCACATAGAAATGCACCCTAACAGACTGTCCCATTTCTTGGCCACTGACGGTGTAGCAAGTAAGTATGAGCAGGTGCATGTATGGTGGGGAAGAACGGCGTCTTCTCCCCTCAGCATCATTCATCCAGCTAACCACCCAAGGGCACTGGCCTATCCTATCCCAGTCGTTCATCTTGGATGACATTAAAAATGAAAGTATTGCTTTATTTAGTGGCCCACTGCCATCCTAATGTGCAATACTTGTAAACAGAGAGGTCTAGTATTGTCAAGCCAATGTGCAAATACTAATTAATGCCACCATTATCCAGACAGAAAGAATAGTCCCTATTGGGCAGACTTCCCATAGTTCTCAGCCATCTGAATGTATGACAGTAATGGGAGCTGCTGGGCCTCTAATCCTTCTGGGTAACACACAACCCTTCCTGTTTAACAAAACATAACAGCTCTTCAACTGTCACCTTCAAGAAAGTATACTTGGTTGGAGGGAATTAAATGTACTCAGTTCTACATGCCTCTGGTCATACTTTCAGTTGCTCCCAGACACATCTTCCCCCAGGCTATGGCTTTAATGTCCTGAACTGTTAAAGAAACATGAGAGTATAGCAAAATCTATGAGAGAGAAACTACTTAAAATGTCAACACTAAAAGCCCTTATGCCCAGGTTACTTGTATGTCTTCACAGGCTCTTTGCAATAGTGGAAAACTGTCTTTATAACCACTTCACACCCTAATTTGTAAAGGCCGACTCATTTACTGGCATTAATCCAGGAAAGCACTTATGCAAACTCTTAAAGGTAGGTCCAAGCTAAAGCATCTGACTGCTCTGACATCAGGCAGGGTTGCCTTTTTTTCTACTAAATTCTACATTTTATAGGTAGTGCTATTCAAAGTGAAATTTTGATGACAATCCAGAGAAGTCTGTGTTCACTGTCACAAGCACATTTCTATTACTTTTATTTGTAATATTTTTGGTAAAATTAATCCTGGTGTTCCCGGGCCTGGAATAGTCAATAGCATTTCTAAACTCAAGCATCACATTGAGTCAATTCAGTGACAGACACCAAACTAAAGGTTTCCATGGTCAGCATCAGGAGACATTTAAGTGGAGTCAACACTTGAATTGTGCACTTTCTGCAGCTGGAAGTAATATCCCTAATGGTGCTCAATTAGTTTTAGAGGAGACTTATTGGTGCCACCAGCCCAGGCAAAAATAGGAAAATAGGAAGAAATAAAGAAATAAAAGGAAAAAAATAAAGGTCAGGGAAACCTGACGGGATTCATCTCATTCCACTGAAGCAGTCTAGCATGTAATCTATACCTACACAAATTAATCCCAATATAGAGGAACAAAACACTGAGAATTTCATCATTATTTCCATGTTGTTTGCTTCCTCCTCCAAGGAAAGAGATCGGTATATTACATAGGCACAATGGCAGGAATTGGAAAACTCAACTTTTGTTGCTTTGATCACATTGGAATCATACCCCACGTAACCCAGACATCTGGGTTGGATTCACACTCCTTAACCTCAGATATCTATAAAGTAAATATTTCTGTCTCAGCAATATGAGTTACTTCCTTGGCAGTCAATTGAATTCTAGCCAATACAATTGGGCCTAAGGTACCATATTCTACAATAGTCACCTACGTTTAGTCCCAAAAATCAATCAACACCATCCAGTAGATCACCAACTATTACACACAGCCCTGACACCCAATTCAGGTGTACATTGCTACCTTTTAGATCCCTACAGTAAGGTAAAATAAATCACATCCTGATGTTCTTATTCTTCTACCTACTCCATTACCTCATATTTATTCCCATCTGCCGTATTTATAGCCACCCTTGCCACACTTAGGCTTCAGATAAAATCAATATACAGTTATGATTTAGCATTGTCCAGGAATAAAACACTGGATCCTTGCTCTCTTATACAATAAACTGGGTTTCTTCAGCAGCAGAGCACATTTAAGCATTGAATGTCTCACTCCATTTATCTCTATATTTTCCTTTTCAAAGTAAAACCTGTTCATGAAGTATCTATAACATAAATAAAAAGCAATA
>JANHGO010000012.1:16500654-16551255 GCA_024606505.1 Aquila spilogaster
CAAACACTATATCTGTTTTAGTCGTCCTTTCATTTAAAGGCACTGATACATATTCATGATTTGTAAATGAAGTTAAGCGATTTCAATTCTTCAGTTCATTACCATATTGAAGAAGAGACTTCTGCAAATTGCCTTTAAATATTCCCAATCTCAAGGGTTTAGCGCCTTAAAAAAAAAAAAAGGAAAGAAAAAGAAAGAAAAAAAACTTGAGTAACAGTTTATCTGTTTGATGGAGTTCTGCCTGCCTGGGAGAGCTGCTGGCAGGTGGCTTGTCCAGCGAAGGACACACGATGCGTTTGTAGAACCTGATGTTCTCAGAAGAGCATTCAAAAGGCAAAGAGATGAAAGGCGTATTTGTGGTTAAGTCATGGGAACAGGACTCAATCTGGATTCAATCTCTGACTTTGTTATAACCCTCGGTGGTAGTTAGGCAATGAAACACTTTAATGACCCGTGCCTGAATACACTATAGATTCTCTGGGGACAATGCTTTGTCTGTCAGCTTTATGTTTAATTGCAAGTTCTCTGGGGCAGAGATTGCTTTACTGTGAATGTGTAATACAATGGATCAGTCAGCACAGTAGGAATTTCTAAGAGCAGTTACTGTACTGCGATTTGTATTAACTATGTAACACTAAGTGTTACTTGACAGAAGAGCCACATACATTATTTCATTCCTCAGTATGATAGGCCTGTAGGAGTAATTGTTACTATGGCAGCTTCCTCAATTCCTTTCCCCTTTGGGTGAAGAGAAGAATGTGGTAGGTGTGCCTCCAGCTTCACTCTGCAGGGTGCTCGAATGCCAGTGTGATTGGTACAATATAAATTGGAAAACTGAGTATTGTCTCCACAGGACTGGAACCACAGCCATCATGCTCTTCAGCTGTCAATGAGCCATGATGAGAAATTAGCCCCAGTGTGTTCTCTCACATCATATAGTAAAATGGTGATCCTAACGAGAGAGTTCATGCAAGAGCAGAGAGAGCTTATTTTCCTTGTTAAATATAATGTTCACATCTTGCTAAGAAAAGCTGAGTTTTACCCAAGAGGATCAGTCTCGAGCCATTGCTAATAAAAGGAGAGGTAACTCACACCTCTGACAACCGCAGTTACATCTGCATTTCAGTATTGGGATTGCTACTGAGGACCAGGTGACAGTTGTGGGTACCCGCTGATTTATATCACATTGACATGTGGTACAGCCACCAACACAGATTTCTTCATCATCTCCACACCTCAGTTCCTGAGGAAAGAAAACCTGAAGGATTTGATCTGGAGTCACATCTGATTTTGAACTTGAGGCAGCATAGACAGCTCAATCTCAGTGTGCACTGTTAGCCTAGAAACACACTTCAGCTTCAAGTGCAATATTCCTCCCTCAACACAACCCTGTATTCTCCTGAGACCGGGAGTCAGGGCACCCTCTGGAAATAAAGGAGGATACAGCTCCCAAGCCTCTGTGCTAGTGAAGCTGAGTCGAGCAGATGGAGAGGGAGCTAAGCCCCAAACCCTGCAGCAGTGCAGTCACCTCCAGAGGGACAGGGACCAAGGCTCCCCTAAAGGGACTGAGGGCTCTCTTCATGTCCCAGCTCAGTGATCTGCTATGACAGGGAAAGAGGTGATGAGAAATTGCCTCATTCTCACTGTGGGTATACGTATAAAAATACATATATATTTCTTTATATGACTCCACAAAGCAGACTGCCTGGAATACGGTGCCTAAATTTTGGGGAGTACATGACTGCGGCCAAGCCTTCCTCTCAGCAACGTGCATTGGATTTCTGGCAAAAACAAAGAGACAAATAAATAAAACCCCTTTAGCTATCCCAAGTTTTATCTGGAGCCTGAGCTCAAGCTCTGGGGGAGAATTTCACCTGGCAGCAGGGAGGCAGTGCCTTTGTGGCTCTAGGTCTGCGTCTGGGTGATTAAAACTCTCTCACATAGCTCCAGTGTTATCTATGATCCTTTTTGATAAATTCAGCAGCATCTAATGGAGACAGTCAAAGCTCTAACGTGCACCACATCTAATTTTTTAGATCATAACTTGCCAGATGTCAAATACTGAAGACATCTCCCCAGCCAGACCAATACTGTCTGCCAGGTGCAATTTGTTGATACAGCAGTGTTATCTTACCCGTGTTATTTATCATCTCATTCAAAGTGATATAAAGACACCCACTTTCTTTCATCCACTTCCTCCTGAAGATTAAAATACCATGGAGCAAGAAGTCATTGCTTGTCTAACTCCTTTTTCCAATTCTCTCAAACGGGGAATTTCAGGTGGTGTGGCACTGAACTAGTCGGTCTCCCACCTATTCCCAACAGATTGTCAGACACACTGTATCTCTTTGCAGTTTTCTTCTCTTAACAATAATGATTTGAAATATTTTAAATTTCACTCTAAATCTCCAGTATTATTTCTCTCTCTTTTAAAAATTTCTTTAACACATATTTATGCATGAGGGCTGCACAAGCCGCTCTGAAAGAAGCGTCAGGGTCATTCTGAGTTCAGTTACCCCAAACTGGAAACTCCTGCCTGTTACCACCTCCAGATTCATTCCCCAAAAGGGAAATGTGTGAGGTTAGAAAGCTGATGTTATTGAGAATTAATTGATTCCCTGAACAGGTGAAACAAACTGCAAGGCATTTGAAATCCTAGTATTATAAACATAGGTCTGCTTTTCATCAAGAGATGATTCAAGAAGGACAACATGGCCTGGCCAAATTCTTAAAAAGCAAGGTAAAGGAGTAACTAGATGCCACACAACATAGAGCAAATGCGTAGTGATCCTTTTGAAGGGTTGTTAAGCTCTATATTATCCCACTTACTCACTAGTATCTTAGTGTAGAGAATACACTTTCAAAACTGGCAAAAATCATCAATTTGGAAGGGACAGTACATCTGTTAGAGAAATGAATTCAAGACGTATTGGGTTTTATTTGGTTTCGATCAACTAGAGGAATAACCTAATACTGTTGTCAAATGTGCAAAGGTTAGCTAAAACTACGGAGGTCTGCTTAGGACAAAGAAGTGATTAAAAAAGAGGCTTGAATTATTTTGGGTGAGAAAACATCAGGAAAATTTTCCAGCAGGAAGGTCCACAATATTGAGTAATTTTACTTCACACAAAAGCATTGTTTTCTATTTTAATACACAAAACAATTTTAAAATCTGACCTAAACAGTGACCCAATAGATTGTAGGGCACTAGCTGTTGATTTTTCATTATATTGCATAGAACAAGTTACTAGGGGAAATGCACTTTCAGATTCATCCTGTTGAATTTCCAAGTTGATCAAAGCTTCCTTACAACACAATATTACTTTAAATTGAAAGAAAAATAATAAAATAAATATTAATTTGAAAGTCATCTTTAGGCTGAGAAGTGAAATGAAATTTGCAAAATTGTTTACATCTTCAAGAGAGGATGAATCGGATCCTCCCATAGTAATTCCTAATGTTAGGAGTCCAATTGTATTTGGTGTATTTTCAGATTTATTTGCAGTTTTAAATCTGCCTACAAAGCAATCATTATAAATAGACATTAAAAGTCAAGCACACTTCTAAAGCTTAGAGGGGGGAGGACTTTGTAGGAGTACCTACAACACTGAACATAAAGCAATCCAATGACTTTCACTAGCACTGATCACACTACCTGTGGATGAGCACTAGCTGCAGGTTCTAGGCTAATTATAAACTTCCTGTTTTATTGTTCTCGCATGTATTTAAATCAAAAAGGTACCTGTAGTTTACTCAGCAAAGGGCTGCCCTTGGAAGTAAGAGAGATGTTTTAGAGCAATTGTATTCACACCACCTGGGTTCACAAAGTAAGAAATCAAGCACAACCTAGTCTGTGCCAGGCAGCAATCCAGTCTCTATCAGGCAACTTCATGCTGCCTCACTTGACGCATCTTCCTGAACTCTAAGGAAAAGCATCACAATTGGGTCAGCATCACGCGTGGCCAACAGGTCAAGGGATGTTATTCTCTCCCTTTACTCTGCCCTGGAGAGGCCATATCTGGAGTACTGTGTGCAGGTCTGTGCTCTTCCAATCAAGAAAGACAGGAAACTTCCAGAGATAGTCCAGCAGAGGGCCACAGAGATGATGAAGGGCTTGGAGCATCTCCCTTAAGAGGAAAGGCTGAGAGACCTGGGACTGTTCAGTCTGGAGAAGAGAAGGCTGAAGGGGGATCTTACCATTGCTTCTAAATATCTAATGGGCAGAAGTCAAGTAGATGGGACCAGTGGTGCCCAGCGAGAGGATAAAAGGCAATGGGCACAAACTGGAACATAGGAAGTTCCATACAAGCATGAGGAAAAGCTTATTTACTTCGAAGGTGACAGAGCACTGGAACAAACTGCCCAGAGAGGTTTTAGAATCTCCTTCCCTGGAGACATTAAAAACCCATCTGAACACATTCCTGCGTAGGGAACCTGCTTTAACAAGGGGTAAGACTAGGTGACTTCCAGAGGTCCCTTCCAACCCCTACAACTCTGCATGAATATGAATGTATATGAAGAGAAATGTAAAGACAAAGTCTGAACTTCATGTTGCTTCATTTTCCTTTGACCATCTTCACCCCCTTTGTGCTTTTACACTGTGGACAATTTTGTTCAGTTCCCAGGATAAAACGCAAGCAACCTCAGGGAGATTCTAACTTGCACTTCATTTTCGTTCTCTTCTGAGCATACAAGAACAGCTGAGGTGAGCTACACTCACCAAATATTAATTATTTTGAGGGAGCAGGAGCAAAAATGCTCCGGAGCAATTAATGCAGTAATTAACACCTCACAGAAAAGCATATGTATTTGAACACAAATGCTTTGTATTTTAACTTACTTTTCCAGTGGTTAATATGAAGGGGAAAAAAAAAAAAAAAACACACAGCACTGGAAATAGAAATACAGTGTTTAAACCGAAGAGCAGATGCTTCACATTCACTACAGCTGGATCTCTTTGCAAACACATACTCAGCATGTCATATCTGGCTTCTCACATCCATGTGCACCTCTCCAGCTGTCTGTTTCTTTCAGTGCTGTCTTTATACAAACACCAGTACCATTTAAAATCTTTACGTCCACTTTAAAAATGGCATCAAATCATTCCATGACATCAGATAAATAGATTGGTCATTCTAGCTTCCTTCAAAATCCTGGTTACACTGAACATCTGAATGCAGAAAACAATTTGACATTTGACCAACTCCTTCTTACAGTAAGTATTTGATAGTACAAAAGGAGTCTATTTACAATAGCTTTGTGCTTGGAAATGTCACTCAAGCATCATCAGTAGCCCAGCAGCAAACCACCTGGTGCCTGCCACAGCATTCTGTTTACAAGGGGATGGAAAGGTTACGTTGGGAAGTAACAGCACTGGTACATTATTTGATTGTACTCTCAATCTCTGGTGAAGATTTGTAGTAGCCTTTCAAAGGAAATTCCGTCAAATACAAGAGGCACAAAAATTTGGGGGTTTTGCCCTATACCAGGGATGTGAGACTGCCTATTAAAATACCTCACAAATAGCTGTAAGAATTGAAGATCCCACCCAAAACATGCACACATACTTGACAGATGAATGCAAAAAACTTAAATGGTCTCCTCAGCACATTTTTACTTCTTTCCACAGTCTAAACATGACAGAAACTGAAGAGAGAAAAGAGAAACTTGACAGGCTTTAAGCCTTCTAAAATTTGTAGCTTGATAATCTGGCCCATGCCATAGCTTTGTGCTGAAGTGGGGACTACTGTTCCGGAAGTGGAGCCACATTTACAAATCACACTGCGCTCATTGCTCAGCATCTTTCAAGACAGATGAGCACTATATAAGAGCAGATTAAGGTCAAAGTAGCAGACATAAGAGTTGTCTCCCTAAAATAAGCATTGCAAAGAGACTTAAAAAGAGGCACAGCAGAATCCTTCATCTGTTGCTGCTCACTGATTTCCAGATCTACCAACTTCAGTATGCGGGCGGAATGAGCATCCCTTCATACACAACAGCCAGCTGTTGTGAGCTGACTCAGAGTGCCCAATGCTCACAGACAGCTCAGCTATCACTAAGAGCTACAAATAAAGAGAATTTTTAGAACAGATCCATATCTCATGACAAATGTCAGATTCTTCTCTTCTTTCATACCACTACCAAAGTTTCCATAGCCATCATGGTCGCCATACAATTCCTTTTAGCAAGCTGGTTTTGTCACTGGGTGAGTTTTGAACATATCTAAAACTGCAAGGTGAGAGCACCAAAGGACATTATAATTTCTTCACCATCTCTGGAAACGTGTGGTTCTAGATGCTATTCCTTTAAGCACCTGGCTCAAGAATCACTGAAACATGAAATCCGTTGCTCACCTTTTGATCCAGACTGTAGGCCAGGATCCACTCCTCCTTCTTGGGGTGAAAGAGCAAGCTTTGGATATAGAAGTTCAGACGGTACTTCTGGTACGTAGCTCCTTCATCAGAGCTGATGAGAATGCTGCTCTCAATATCTGGATCACTGAGAAGCATGATCTAAATAGGAAAATGGGAGGAATAGAGTATGAGTGGAAAAGTAAAGCTGAACATCACTTGAAAGTGAGGTCATACTCTAATTCCTATTACACATACTCAGAACATTGTTCAACAGTGTAAAGGGCCTACAGGATTTCCCAAATAAATTGTTTTCTAAGTGTTTAGTTTCTACTCTATTTGGTGATTCATTCACTGGTGATACCGCAATTTCATTTTTTGTCCACAAATTTCAGAAAGTCCAAGAATGAAAATGTTATGATGATATTACTCAGGCAGAGCAACTTCAGAGCGCCCCATCCAGCTTTTCCTGGACCCTTTTTTAGTCTATTGCTTCCCTCCAGAAATGTGGAAATCTCTCTCTAGCAGTAGACAGCAGGGAACTCCCTCCTGAGGTTTCAGGCTCATTATTTGGCAGTTTGCAGAGCTACAGATGAGAGTATCACTTCATTGGAAACAGAATGCCTACATGGATCATTTGCTGGCACCTAAAACTAGTCCACAGGTGTGTGTGCAAACATTGATACATGATCTTATACATCATGCTTCCACTCCCTACAGTAGGAGAAATTCATTCACTCATAAAATATATAATTTTCCCAAGTACAGGAAAGTGTATGACCTCAATTTGTACAAGGAGAAAAACACTTATGTACTTTTGATTTTGATTAGAAAATTATTAGCAATATTTTAAAATGGGTTGATTCCACATTATCAGATGCCATCCTCTATGTAAATGTTATCAAGAAAAATGTTGTGGATACATTAACACCATCTTATCAACATCTGGAGAAAACGACATCACATTAAAGCAAATGCCAACACCATAAAATAAAGGCAAACAGTGGGAAATAAATTAGAGTCATGCTAAACACAGCAGGTTATTGATACACTAGCTGAAACAAATATAGAAACTGCTTTTCAACAGGAAAACAGATTCAGGAGCAGCCATTCCTAGCTGGCTGTGAAATGATCAGCTAAATGCAATCCAAGGCTGTTTTGTTACGTTTTCATGTCCAAATAAACTCCTCTCATCCAACTTCACAGACCTCCAACTTCAAGACTATGATTTGTAGATGCATGAATTTTGACAGCAATTAATTAATTACAGGAAGTTAGTTAAAAGGAATGTTAAAAATCCTTGGTCTGTTAGACTCTGATCAAGCCAAAAAAAAATAATCAGGGCTTGTTTAACCTCAAACAGCTCATTAACTCTGTGAAGTCACCAAGGGAAAGTGAATATAATGCAAATTGTTTCTGATCCTTTCCATTAAGAAATGAAAAGTGCCTTTAAATCTAGAGCTGAAAGTTGTCCCAAGATGAAGCCACCTGTATGAATCCAGCTTGAGCCCACAGATCCTTCAGCACCTTTCATATTGACAATTAGCAGCCTCACAAAGCAATCCCCACCTGCTACCAGAGAAGAGAGAACTGCAATGCACTTTAGTGAAAATTGCTTGCATCTGCAGAATGGAAGGACATAAGATTGTCAGCACAAGAAGAAGTTATTCCAGAGAGATTTTGCTTTTAAAGAAAGGATAGTTTGGGAATAAAGACTTTTCTACCTGACATCACAAAAGGTTACGAAGTTAATAACTTAGATTAAAAGGTCACTATCAGCTGTCCTACCTTCCTTATCTGAGGACAGAACTCTTTAACAGCTGCACAGACCTCATGTAGTAGAGATGCAAAACATCCACCCTGCCCTTTCACACACGATCCTCAACACAGAGTTGGAAAGTTGAAGAAATTGGTCAGATGAAGTGAAAAAGGCAATTTTTTTACCAGATGGAACAAATTGTTTGACTTTGTTAACCCTGGAAGCATAACAGTGGTTACAAGATCATGTAATAAAACCACTAAGTTAGGAAAACTAACAGTCAACCTTATTGGAAGATTAAAGGGAAAGCTAGAATAGATTAACAAGTCAGACCTCTTTACAAGTGCCATCACACTAGTCACAAACCATCCCTCACCCAGTGCTTGATATCAACACTGCAAAAATTATCCTCCAATGTTTTCAGATGGAAAGACAACACACACAACAACTCTGTTAACACTCATTCTTCCAGGCAAGGCTGATCCAACACAAAGCAGGAGGTTCAAAGTGAGAAATAAAAGGCTACTGGTTGTGAAGCCAGGACTGGTTCACAGTTTTGCTGTGGTTGAAGCAAGAGAGTTGTGGTAAACGAGAAAATTTAGCTTAACGTTATTATTGCTTATCTCTTCTCTGCTGGAAGTTAGGGGGTGGATGGGACAACTTTTGGAAGGGGAAATAGCAGGACATTTGTCAAAGGCCCCACACTGTCACTTCTCATTATGGAAACAAGGTGAAGGATCCGCCCCATGTGAGATCTAGATTAATCGCTTTTCATTAAGAGCCAATAAACAAACTCCAGTCAGAATGAGCATTTCTGCCAGCACCCTGTGTTGCCATTTATATTTGCCATAAGGAACAGCAAAGGAGCACCAGAGTTGTCAAATGTAATTTATAGGTTTCTAAGATCTAATCATTTTCTATAGAATTAAATTAAATTGCAGCCTTTATTAAAAAGGAAATTACATTTCAACTTGCCACATTACAGAATATATACAAACACACACATATAGAAAATATTTTAATATATAAATAATAATATTAGCATTGTCTTCAGTTGCTATCTTCTCTAGTTTTAGCAGACAGGAGATAGGGAGGCACGATTGCTTACTGTGAAGGGGAAGTCCTTGAAAACATATTTGAGATGAGAGGGTTTATACTACATAGGATTTCCTCTACAGCCTATAGTTTGGCCTCCAAAATTCAGTGAGCAATGGCAAGCACCAGACAAAACAAACCAGACTGAAAATCAGGCTGAACTTCAGGTAGTTCCATAGGACATGAAAGCCAAGGAAGAGAGCTGCCTGGCATGTGGTATGTCTCTGTTTAAAGCAGGAGCTTAGTGGATGTAAAGATCTGTTCTGAAAGAACTCCAGAACAACAGACACCGGCAGAGGAAGTGCAAAAAAGGGATATTCTTCAGATAAATTACCTTGCCTGAACAACAAAAACTACAAAAAGATTTTCAGCTCATGATCAGGAGAAACATCCTGCTCTGAATCCATGAAGGGATTTATCCCAGGATATGAGCATGGGCTGCAGGCAGAAAGAACAAGGAAGGGAGAGGTATCATACTTAATACTTGCCGTGTTATATTTGGTATCGAAATTACAGAAGTAGCTAAGAGCCACTGGCATTCACCAGAGAGTACATAAGACTCTTAAAGGAGCTGTGAATGAATTCCGAAGTGGACATGAAGTGACACCACACCACAAATCCACTACAGTGGAATGCCCATTGATGGAGCTAATACAATAAAAACTAAGGCAAGATTTGTAACTAGAAGTTCCTGCTACTCTGATTAAAATTCCAGCTGCATCACTGGGTTAATACAAACATCTTCCTCAGCCCTGGTTTCACATGGATGGTGTCACACTCCTCTTCCTGTGCTCCAGCCTCACCAGGCACAAGACAGATGTGACCTGGAATACTGAACCACACTAGCAATGAGCTACCACATTTCTCATGGGTACAACACTGCAATGAGTCCAGACCACTGGCTTGGAGTTATAAGTAGCCTGAACTCGTATCTAAATCTGTCTACCATAGATATGCTTCCCTATAGCTTGACACTCAGTTCTTCTTCCAGCATCCTTCATTGCTCTGCCCTCACCCCAAAGTCCTGCTCGACACATCACCTCTATCCTTCTTCTATACACGAAGCACAAGAACAACCACCCCCAACCCTTCATCATGTTTTTGCTTTCTGGTTCTGCATTGTTCCAACACAGTAGAGATCCATTTTGTATACAGCTGAATCCTTTAACAAATTATCTCGGGACAAAAAGTGAAACAACATGCCACATAAAAGGCATTTTTATTAATTTTCATTATTAGTTTTCATTGAATCCTTTCATTTCTCCCAACTAACATAAATTTTGATTTTAAATTACCAGAGTGCATCTCTTTAAATCAGCATGGAAAAATTTTATAGGCAAATATCTGCAGCAATAGTGTCACTGAGTTACATTAGCAGGAAGCCTCCCACTAAGCGAACAAAGAAGACAGGTTCAAAATAAATGACTTTTGTTCCCAGAAATAAGTAGAAAGGCATTAAAACATTATGTACTGCCTCCTGATTTTCCTCTGCGCTTTCATTGTGCTTTTGTGGTTCTTTTCACAGTCCGTAGCCAAATTCTCATTCCCCTCCTGAAAGTGCTATTATAAAAAGAAATAAACAAAACAGTCAAAAAAAAAAAAAAAAAAAAAGAAGTCCACCTACAAACCACTTGAGTCTCCATAGCTACAAAAGAATCCCAGGTCCTTAGCAGTGTGTCAGCCATTTGCTTTGGAGCGCTGGCTTGTCCTGTTCTGTGACTCAGAAAGTAGTTCTGCCACAAACAACACTGAGAAAACAGAAACAGTTTTGCTTTGTTTTTAAGAAACACTAGACCCTCAGCTCCTAAGTACATGGAATCTTTCCAAAGCCAGGCAGAGGATTTCTGCAGACATGGCTCCATCTACACCAACAACATGAAAACCCAAACACATTGTTCTGAAGTTTTTTTTCAATCTTTGCTTTCCCATTTTGATTTAAACCATATTAACTTTGTGTTTAAAAAGCTGCAAAGCTGCAAGAATTTATGCTGAAATGTCAGTGCAAGAGGAGAATTGTATTTTTGGACTGATGATGTCCATTACACTTTTTGAAATAAAAGAATAAATTTGAAATTATATTTATAGGCATAAAGAAATAATAATTTTATTCCTACAGAACATCAGTTCACCACATGTATACAGTGTGAACAATTTGGAAACTTCTTATGGGAAAACTAATCTAAAATGCTTCAGTAGTAACATTAGTCTGACCATATGAAAAGTCTCACTGGCAAATTTTTGTTGCCTATTCTTCTCTCATCCTTTCTCCCTCCTACATTATTACTTCAATTTACTTGTGCTGCACACCAAATTATGCCCACAGAGATGTATATACACAACTTAACTATCTATAGAACATAACTGAAAAGCATACCTGATGCCCTTCTATGCCAATGAAATGGAGAACAGATGCAATTCACTGCAAAAAAAATCTCATCATTCTTTCCCTACCGTGTTACCATTCAATTGTAAAAGTTCTGTTTAATTAAATTTGCCTAAATGCCTCTAAGACAAAAACATACACAAATACCTGTTTCTTACCAGAAATTGTGACACACATATAAATAAGCTTTTAGTTAAAAAAAAGGCTTTGCATTATTGTTTAATGTTTTAGAAAGCACACACCATCTTTATACAAAGTTTTATAGAAGTTGTTCAGAGAGAGCTAGATCCCTGCTCACTGCTTTGTAGATAAATCAACTACTGTAACTATCAAAAGAAAAGGAAGCCAACCTCTACTTTCCAACACTAAGACCAGCATATCAGGAAAAATGGGAGATGTCAGTGATAAAAATCTGCTCTCAACAGAAGCCCTGTTTATTCAACGTGAAAGTAAAGCGAAGAAGAAATCTTCCCTCAGGCTTTAGTACAATACGCCAGCATTGTTCGGAGGCCACCATGTCCATGGATGAGAAGGCTGCCAGCTCTCATATATCCAACCCATTTCTTAGTCATCAACAGCTGTGATAAGAGGGATCGCGGTACTCTAGGAATCCAAACGAGACAACCATGAGAACGGCAATAGCTTTCTACTTACTATCTTTGAGTCCCAAGAAGATAAGAGTCTTTGCAACCCCTTGTGTTATACACCAGACTTGGAAGTCAGGCTCTTACTTGCTTCACATGGCTCAAATATTTCTTCAGTGTTAAGGAAAACCTGTGGGCATCAGTCAAGCAGTAAAGATGCACTGAGCTCTCATGAGAGATAAATTGCCTGGACCTAACCTCTTTCAACTTCTTGTAACTTCTCTTCTTATTACCTGAAACTTAACATTAATAACAGATTTAATTAACGAATATAGCACCAGATTACCATCTCTCAGAACCATAACGCTGTAATCTTAAAGGATGAAGTGCACTGCGCTCACTTTATAAGGGTTTATGAAGCATGTGTTATAAAAGTACCTCAACCATAAGGCTTTTATACCTTGGCATTCACTTCAATACAATCCCATAAAATTCAAGCAATCTTTAAAGTGTTAAAGGTGACTTTCACTACTGTATTTATTATTGGATAATGAAAAATGACTCAGACACCATAGAAAATGAGCAATGAAATAGAGTTTCCTGAGACTTTTATGCTGGATCTACATTACATGAACCATGACCAAATAACCCTCTTAAGACTGAAAGGCACTTCATGCTAGCCTCTCCCCAGAACTTCCCTTCCATCAGGATTTCTACATAATCACAAACCAATATCTACTCAGAAGAATTCCACTGCTCATCACTGAACTTTCCAGATGTCAACAGCTGTTTGAGTGCATCTAACACATGAGAAGGATCTCTTCCACAGTCCACCAGCTGTGGACTCCGGTAAGTTGGTTTGAGAAGATGGCATGGATCTCTGACACTTAAATTAGGGAGGAACCCATCTTAACACAGAGAGAAAAATGAGAGTAAATCCTGCAGTTTGGCCATGTGCAGGTCCTATGCCTTCTTTGTAGATCATTTTTCTTTTTGCAGAAGGTACATGAAAGATGAGCACAATGACAGAGTTGAGAATAATAAGCAATGAATATATATATATATATATGTATTTTTAACCTAAAAGCGTATGATCTTCTTGCAATACTGCAACACAAAAGAGGACACAACTTGGAGGCTTATTCATATTTATGAACATCCCCTTCTGAAATGTAATATATAACTTTTCTGTTGTACCTTTCCCATATATGCATTTAGACAAACCATCTTCAGAAGTAAGAGTTAGCAAGTTTCATTGTAAACTTCCTAAATTATATCACAACATTATTCTGCCTAGATATCAATAGCATTTTGTCAATTAGGAACAATGCAAGAATAAAAATGCTGCTCAAACAGTACACCAGGATCAGATTCACCATTAATTTGAACAAGAATCCTGTTACCATCAGAAATAAAGCTATGAATTACAGCTACAATCAACTTCACTTAAGCCTTGATTTGACAGAACTTGGGACAGTAGTTCAAGGAAATGTAAGTCAAGTCCATAAGGATGAATAAGGTGCATGTATGAGATACTACTATTACATTCAGACACTGTATATGAAACTGCAGTGTACAGTCTTAGCTTATGCTACATACAGTTTGGCTCAGTCATGGAAGACTGTACATTTAAGCATCACAACAATTCTTTTATTTCCTCCTTGCAAAGACTAAAAAAGAGAAATGCCAAAATACTTCAGGGGAAGTCTGAGATAGAGTAGTTTTGTGGTAAAAGACTAATTATCTATCATCCTCCTGTCTGAAGATCCACAGGAATTACACCATCCCAGAGCTTACACGATTAACTTTGAGGAAAAAAATTAGTAAAAACACATACACAGAACGAGGACCAGCATCACCTTGCCTTCTCTAAGAAGGGACACAACAGCCTACTAGGTTTGTTTACAGTGAACAACCCTGGTTAATATTTCTGACCTCTATTGTTTTTCATATCTAATTACATCCAGATTACAACTACAACTAATTCAGGTTTGTACAAAAACTAAACAATCTCTTGGCACTGCAGCCATGCCTGCCTTAAATTGCCAAATCAAAACAAAGCACTTGAACAGAATGCCAAACTCACACACTCCAATCCCTATGGAAAGAAAACTTCATTTAATTACCACCTCCAGCAGCTGTGAAAGAGTGCAGATGCACCTTGCAAGGATGCCCTGAGGATCAGGAGCAAATCAAGGCTAAATTGGATACAGAGCAGGAACCCCTGAAGGAAAACCACTCTACCAACCTCTTTGGCAGGTGAAAATGAAAATATATTATGACTCCAATGCTTAGGCTAAATCAGAGCTGGGAACAGAACTCAGACACTAAGACTGCTGTCCTAATCCACCCATAATACCAGTCCTAGGCTGGATCCAATTTGCATGCACAGGAGCAGGATAAGCCATCATACTAGACCCAATAAAGCAGAATGTCTCAAGTTTGTTTTACTGCTAAGCAGGTCAGAACAACATGTCTCTCTACTTTCTCTCGTATTTTTGGCACCGGACACATGTACTTTTCACTTTTAATTACAAGGCACAGCAAGCATTTGCTTGTTAAATTTCAGGTGCCAGTAGGGATGGAAGCCATCCAAAAAGCATGTGTTTGACCTGGTGAAGAGTGACTGATTGGCAACAGCTATGTGCTTGGTTGTAAAACCTTTTCATTGTCACAGCAAGGCAGAGTTTACTCAAAGTTAGTTCATCTCATTATTCTCTTGTTATAGCTGCACATCCTTGGGCTCCCCACAGCTCATCAGAGCGAAGTCCTCTGACACAATAACCCCACCTTTCTGTTGCTATTTTAGTGCTGCATGCTGTTCACAGAGAGCTCCCATTCAGCTGTTTTGCCAAAGGCATTTCCGTATTTCAGCATGTTCAAGTACAGTGCCCCTCTGTGAATTGCCAAATGACTGTAAGTACCACTGCTTAAAGCCAGTTTTGTATAGATCCAGTTTGGCCACTGTTTCCATGTTTGGACCTAGATAAGAAGTCACCTGATTGGTGACATGAGGCAGCAACCAGTGCTTCTACTGGGAAAAGCAGACATTGTATCAGGAGATAGATGTAAAGCTGCTGATCTATATGTGCTTTGCTCCCAAATCCGGTTTTCTTCACACCATAGCTATGTGTGATGCCTTTTCGCTCTTCTCAGTTCAGCATAGGAAACTGCTGCAACATCCAACACATGGCTTTGTGGTCAGCAGCTTTCTCTGGTGGCGCAGAACAGCTCTGATACCAAACTGTATGCAGAGAAAAAGCAAAAGTGGTTTTCACTGTTATAATTATATGTTATTTGAGTAAATGCATGGTTGTACTATTCTCCACAGAACTACAAAGTAATTTTCACCATTATGGTAACTTACTGTGTAAGCAGAAATAGTTACAGACAATAATGTTATCAGTAAGGAGAGGCTGTGTACAACAGAACTGCTGGAAATGAGAATACCATTTATATAAAAACACTTCTCTGATTATAGGCCTCACTTGGGAGAATGCTTTACATGTGGGAATAAGTTTACTCACAGTGGTTGCCCCATTACAGAAAACATAGAGATGTGCATGGATAGCTCGTCATGGGGGTAAACTTTTGTAGCCCATACAGCAGTCTATTTCATTTGAGGACAGTAGAGTGTTTCATGACTCTTACAAAAATAAAAACTGTATTATGTATATCCCTTGAGGCCATTAAACCTGAGTACAATTTTAAATGCATCATTGCTTTTCTACTGCTTACACACTTTATTTTTCTGCTTTTTAGTCAGATTGCGGAGAGAACATAGACAACAGTCAGCTTTATCAATGTTCACATCCAGATGCTAATGATCTATCTCAATTTACTTACCTAGTATCTATTACCCATGCTGTTCTAAATGCACTTCTCTTCCTAACTTTCCCTCAGTGGTTGAAGCCAAGGAGAAAAGGTCTGTTTTGTGGATATGAAGTTGACACACTCAAAAATTAAGGCTTAAAGTTACAAAACAAGATGACATTGCACTGCTCTGCACAGTAGCATTCAGCTCTAACCTATTCACTGTGGTTGCAAGCTCTACCTGCTAACTCAGTCACCAGTTACTAACATCTGGGAATGGAAGGACGTAAGATTGTCAGCACAAGAAGTCTGGACGTGATGCTGAACTTGCGGAGATCACAGCACCGTGGTGCTCAGGCACACCAGGTGAAAACATGATGCCATGTACTGTACATGGCTAGCAGTAACAGTAAGACACTCTCCTTGGGAGGTCCCATTTAACAAACAATTGCATTTTATGACAAGGTCACCTATCTAGTTGACCAAGGGAAGCCAGTAGATGCAATCTTTTTGAATTTTAGCAAAGATTTTGGTGCTGTTTTTCACAGTACCCTTCTAGACAAAAAAGTCCAACATACAGCTTGACTGGTACACAACACAACTGACCGATGTGTTGGGCTCAAAAGGATATAGCAAACTGTTAAATCATACTGGCAGCCGGTCACTAGTGAAGTTCCCCTGGGCTCCATTTAAGAGCCAGTTCTCTTCAATAAGTGATCTTGATGCAGGACTTGAATGTATACTAAGTTTGCAGAAGATACTAAATTAGGGGGAGCTTTGACTCCTTCAAGGGTGGAGAGGCCTTGCAGAGAGATCTTGACAATTTAGAGGGTTGTGCAATCATCTGTTGTATGCAATTTAACAAGTATTGGATTCTGCACCTGGGACAGAGCAACCCCGGATATACCTGCAGACTGGGTGATGAATGGCTGGAGAGCAGAATCACAGAGAGGGATCTGGGGTTCTGGTTAACAACAAGTTGAATCTGAGTCAGCAGTGTGCTCCAGCAACCAAAAGGGTCAACCTGGGATACTCTAGGGTGCATCAATCTCAGCACTGCTGGCTGGTTGAGTGAAGGGATTGTCCCACTCTGCTCTGCATGGGTACTGTCTCACTGCATGCAGTTTTGGGCACACAATTACAAGAAAGATATAAATGGTTAAAGAGTGTCCAGAGGAGGGCTACAAAGACGGTGAAGGGTCCAAAGGCAATATGTATGAGAAGTGGCTGAAGTCACTGGGTTTACTCAGCCAAGAGGAGACTAAGGGGTGGCCTCATGGTAACCTACAGATCCTCATGAGGGGAGCAGAGGGCTAGTGATAGGACCTGTGGGAACAGTATAGAATTGCATCAGGGAAGGGAAGATTGTTCTTCACCAAGAAGGTGTGAACAGGCACAGGAACAAGTGTCCCAGTGCAGAGGTTGTGACAACAAGCTGATAGAGTTCAAGAAGCGTTTGGACAATGCTCTCAGAAATATGGTTTGAAATTTGGGCAGCCCTGTGTGAAGCCAAGAGTTGGATTCAATGATCCTTGTGGGTCTCTTTCAACTCAGGATACTCTCTGATTTTATGATCCTGCAGATTCTGCTCATTGAAAATTCACTCACTGAGAATTACTGAATTTCTTTATTCTTTACTTTGGAAAAAAAAATGGAATAAAAAGATATTTTACATTGGATTGTCGGGTTTTAAGGTTATGGCTTTGGGGGGTTGGGTTGGTTTGTTGTTTTGCTTATCTCAAAGAAAAATAACTGTCTCCTGGTGAACCAGATCTAATCACTAATGATAGAGGTCACAGTATTATTGAGTCTCACAAGAACCCACATGCCCCTTTTCCAAGGGCTTCTCTCCACCCATTCTATTATTTTTCTTCTTTTTTTTTTTAATAACAGAGCATGCTGACTCATTATTATTGATTGATTATCCTGCTGTCTGTGAAGCACTATTCCCCTCCTCGTTAATTCAAAACTACCTCATTTTTCATACTTCATAAATTAATATATTATTGAAGCTGCAGCTGTAAAGGAGATGGCAATGTTTCATAGAGAGGCAGGGAGGGTGGAGAAAGGATGGAAGTCTCACAAACCAGCCCTATGCCAGGATCTGCAGCTCAGCCTGCCCTGCTGAAGGGTTGGGTACAGGCAGCCCCTACAAGGTGATGCATCCTGGCAGTCCCGTTTTATACCTGTAACCAAGGTAGGGCCCTCAAACTCCTACAGGTCTGCTCTGCTTCACTTCATAAAAGCAATGGTCATGCTAAGTGAGAAAACTGCAGCTTTATTTTAGTGGATATTATAACTTCTGATCTGTCCTTTAACGCTTGCTGGGTAAATTAGAACAAACTGCCTCTATTAAATACTGTCAGCCAACTTTGGAAAGTCCATATCTAAATGTGAATGTGACCTTTCCAGTTTTACCCTATCTTTACAACCATCCCTAAGGCACTGCAGGAGCCTGACTCTAGCAATATGAGGTGAAGTAGGCAGAAAGCAGCAAGAGAGATCATCTGACTGCTAAGAAGCCAGACAAGACAGCCCTATCACAGATTTGCACCAGAATCCATCCTGCCAAGCCAAGTCTTACCTGATAACTGGCCCTTTCTTCTCTCTGACACATTAGCTTGGGTTTTTCACATTTTCTCTCCTCGCAACCTGACTCACCAGCAATTCCAGTAGACAATGAGGTGCAGTGACACCCTCCTGAACCACTCAGGGTTTTTTCATTCATCGTCTGAGGACGATGGGAAAGAAAATTGTATGTTTAAAGTTGTAGATATCTACATTTACTGTTCACAAACTGTGCCAAACAAATGGTGCTCCTTCACTTGGTTCTTGAACATAAAGCAAACTCAGGAAGGCATGTATAGTAAGTAAGGTTCAAAGGGTTTGAGTTCTGTTTTGCTTTTCCATAAGATCTGTGCCTGCTTTCATTCAAATAGTCCATTTTTTCTATGATGTAGGACTATCCCTCATAGCCAAAGCTCCAGACAGCATCTAAGCTGGGATTTCAAGATCACAGTTCCCATCCTTGGTAGATAAAAGACACAGCAGGTGTCTGGCTACTTTTTTCTTATTTTACTTAAACATCTCATATTGACACAGTTACTTTTATCAGCTAGACTTGCAACATTTGTGAAAACTGAAGTCATATTTATTTAACAAGATATTTTCCATAAAGCCAACTTAGGCCTCATTTTACTCTCCATCTTTATCAGTTGAATTTTACATTGGGTCTCCATTTGATCTCCATACCTAACTCAGCACTACCCAAATGCATATTAAATGAGTTCAGAAATGTACGGAAAAATGCAAGTAAAAGTTATTGTAACGGATAAGCACAAAGCTGTGTAATACAGATACATAAAGGTAAACACAGGCAACTCTAATTCTAGGGTTTCATAACATATGAATGTTTTCTTCTTCATGACCGCCTAAACAATAACTTTCAATGTAGTATCATTAAGATATGTATAAACAGACATATACCCATCTCTCCTAATCCTTTCCCCTCCATCTCCATTTAAACAATGCCGTATATAACTATTCTGTGAATTATCTCAACTGTGTTTATTTTTAGAAACAGCTGACATTTTAATGTACCTGTTTTTTCAGAGAAATGACCGAGAAAGAGCCAGTTTTCATGTTCACATATACTAGAGGACAGTCTTCTTTCAAGTACAATTATCAGACTGTCTCTGTTTAAGAAATAAGGAAACTTCCAGCGAGAAATCTCTCATAAGTTTGGATCTCTGTGATACCTGTGCTTACAAATGGCTGCATCCTAGACAACAGTTGCTACAGGAACACCATTTATCTCTATGATTTAGCCTTAAGTCATAGGAGGTAAAATTAAAATCTGCATGCAAACAGAGTAGTTTCTTCCTTCTTGAAGTACAGAAGCCTACAGGTCAGGTCAGGTTCTAAAAGGGCATCCAACATGCCAGGTCCCACAGTCCAGATGGCAGCAGAACAAGGTACTTTCTCACACAGGATTCCCTTGGCTATAAGGGCTCACATGGAGGCACAAGCAAACAACAACAAAAACAATACAGATTTGGAGCTGCTGAGAAAGACCTGTCTGGACACTTTCCTTTGCAATGTACTGCTTTAGCAGGGAGTTGGGCTATAGATGATCTCTAGGGATCCCCTTCCAATCTCTGTGATTTTGTGACCCTATATTTTAAGAGTATTCTACTAACACTTGTATTTTGCTTTTATTTATCAATATTTTTCATTCTCCTATACTCCCAAGAAATAAGAAACTACTCTCTGTTCATATGCAGATTTTAATTTTAAACCACATATAAAACAGTAATAAATTAAGTCCACTGGTATAGGGAAACTATATTTCTCACTTAGTAAAGGTCAGATAAAAGCTACAGAGAAGACGTGACTTCTCTGAATTCAAAAGAGACAGTAAAAATCCTTTTAAAAGGAGAAACTCTTCAAGTCCTCTTCTCCAAGTATTACGGCATCTGTAACTCAAATGAGCTCTTTTACAGTTTCAGGTCATGGTTCTGCAAACATTTACAAAAATTCTTTTTTCCTAGGTGACAAATTCAAGCTGAATTAATCAGATAAGTAGAGAGAAGCCCATGCACATGAGCTCAAAAGACTGGATCTTGTAGGTAAAACACACCATGTCACATATCCACCGACTCTGCCACAGAAATTGTGTGTGACCTTGAGGAAATCATCTTTGCTTCATCAATAAGTGAAGGGAAATAATACTACTTCATTCTCTATTTAAATCGTCGTAACTGGCAACTGATGGCGACTGCCCCTGAAGTATATTTACCAGACAGAATGTACTGCAATGTTAATGAGATCAGTCACATTTGTGCAGCCCACTGGTAAAATTAGAGAAGACTGAGCTCAGCTGAGCCAGATGCTGTGTTTCAGACCTACAGCCTTTCCTGCACAGCAGTGGGCAACTTCTTACCACAAAGGCTCTTGGCTAGGTATCATCTGTTTTGAAGTGCTGAGAAGAGCACCCTAGACTGCTCAATGGGTCCAGAAAAGGGTGCAGAAAAAGATAACTACAACTCAGTTTGCAGCTCAGGTAATATAGCCCCGTTAACGGCAGCTGCAAAGCCAAGAGCTATTTAATAACTGTATTTCACTGGATGGAGGAACAGATTAGGGATAAGAGACTGTAGAAAACCTGTTCTATCACTCTTGCCCTGTGGCTCTAACTCAGTCACAATGCATGTGTCATAAATATGTCCTGTAAGACCACACCAACGAGTGCCAATTTGCAGTACATTCTGTTTATCACAGTGTCAGAATAATAAGGAAAAGGGGTACAAAAAACCTTTCATTTGCAATATGACTTTAGAGTACTCCAGAGCTCATACCTCATTGACAGCTAGGGATGGAATCTTAGGGGAGGGAGAAAAAAAAAACTAAAAAAAAAAAAACAGCATATGACTAATGAGAGCTGGGGCATAGGATGGCAGCTCAGTTCAAGATGAGTTAGCAAGCATCATGTGCGTGCTGGAACCACTGCTTCATCAGCTTATCACACATTTGATGAGTAGGAAAAAAAAACCAAAATGCTGTGTAATTCCCTGCGGGACCAAATGGGCTGAAAAACAAAGGCAAAAACAAAATGACTTCAGATCATGGTTCTGCCCTGAGGTTCCATCAGAGCTGAGGAATTCTCTTAGGAGATGCATGAGGCCAGCATGGGGTTTGCTCTCAATTACTCTCCAAGTGAAAAGGAAGAAATAAAAAGGAGGTCAAAGCAACTTGCACTCATTTAGGATCTCCAACTCCTACACAAGGTGATGTCACTCCCAACTCCTACACAAGGTGATGTCACTCCCAAAGTGCTGTCTAGTTTCCAGTCAGGTAGGTACATTCCTCTGTGATTCCAATATAACAGTCACAATTTACTTCTTCCTTCATTAACCTAAACTGCAACGCAGCATTGCTCTCTTCCAGCTCATAAACAGTTGCCTCACTTCACCCCCAAGAAGCAGCACAGAAACAAACCAACCTAATTAGATTTAGCTTTCAGAGCTTCTAACTCTCCAAGTATCTCTAAGCATTTCTCATCCTGATGGGCCAAGTCCAGAGGCACTAATAGGTATGAGAGGTGTCACACATCCTTGGCTTTTATAGTTTCAGTCATTTGGCCCTTCCATTTCGACTGTATGACAACTGGGAAGCTGGCCTGTAAAACCATTTACTCAAGGCTTTTTAGCTGAGCGCTGTGAATTAATTCCTTCTTTATGTTGTTTGCAACTACTGTTCAAATCCCTTAGCTAGAAGGTCTACCTATAAATAAAATCCCAAATGCTTCAGTTCTGCTGTGAGGAAAGAACTAGGGAATCCTCATTTCAGTCACTGTAGCTGAGTGATATTTATATGCTGACTTCCTGCACAGATAGAAAGACTACAGACCTTTTAATTTTTCAAGCTATTGCCTACAACAATGATGGTAACGGCACAGGAGAAAAGCTAGAGATGACTGCATCCAATTGAATTGCAAAGCAAATTCAAAGGAGGGTATTTCTAAGACATCAGAACTGTCATCACAGATCTTAAATGCAATCAGGACTTTACATTTATCCACTTCTCATCTCAGCAATGCTATATACAGGCAAGTACATTTTGGTTTGATTTTCTCAGAGTTGTCGTTCTCTTCCCTTTTTTTTCCTCTCTCTTTTTATTTTTAAATGCTTTTTAACTCCATCCTCTCAACCTCCACAAGAATCCCAAGGGTAGAGATAAAACTTTCTCAGTGGAAACTGGGTTTTCAACTAAGAACCTTCACCAATAATATTCACTTTACAGAGCATTTCATGAAAAAAATATTACAAGAAATTTGTAGATCAACAACAGTTCCTCGGAATTCAAAATTGCACCTTAGTGCCTGAAAGGAGCAGTGCTTCAGATAGGCGACATTTCTGTTCTCATCTTCCTTCTGCACCCTTTGGAAGTAGTCTATGTCCACCTGTGATGCACCAATTTCAAAATCACAAGACGAAAGCAAATGTTCATGAGATAGTGATCTTACTCAACAGACGAACCCAAGATGGAAAAGAGGGACTTGGAGCACTTCAACTCTAAGAGGTGCCATTTCAAAGTGTACATATATAGTTAAAGAATCGAAGGCTTAGTTGTGGAAATAATCCATTTTTCTAGCAGAAAACTTTCAAAAATAATTTTAAAAGGACAGGAAGAAAAACTGAAATTAAAATTCAAGGGAAATATTCTTATTAAAATAAAGAGTGTTTTCTCCCCTTAGAGCTTTGGAAGACATAAACAATTGTAATTTCCACACTGCTGTGAAAATCTGCCTCTGGTAAAATGTAACTAATGCCCAAAATACAGCATTAAATTAAAGGTCAGCAGAAAACCGAGATCTCTGCCCAGCCAACAGCAAGGAGCATTTTGTCATATCTCTTAAAGACAGACAAGAGGCTGTGGGGTAAAAAAGCCCTAGTCGTATATTTTGCAAGCCCCAGTTTTTCAGGGCACACAGCCACCTGACCTTCAAACTGCAAGGAAAGTATACTGTCAAACACACATGAACGTTTCCCCTTTCTGAAGTTC
Organism: Aquila spilogaster; assembly: GCA_024606505.1. Taxonomy (NCBI): domain Eukaryota; kingdom Metazoa; phylum Chordata; class Aves; order Accipitriformes; family Accipitridae; genus Aquila; species Aquila spilogaster. The sequence goes on from JANHGO010000012.1 coordinate 16,524,202, forward strand.
ACTGCAGAATTGCAGGGCTTGTTAAAATGTGTATGTCAGATGGGCCAAAGCACATGCTTTTTAATGTGGCCTCTCAGGCAAACAACCGGGTGGTGGAGGCACTGAAGGAAAAGATGTGTCCTGGAATACACTCTGCCAATTAAAGCATCTTCACGGGTATGGAAGTGTCACAAACACAGACAACCTGACTTCTCACCAGGGCTCAAAGCAGCAGCTCATAAGAAAGCCACAGTCTTCAGGACTTCAGAGACTGCTAGGTCTGACAGTCACCCAGAAATCAAGATAGTATTTCCTCATCTATGGAAAATTCCTTTTCACTTCCCCAACAGGAAGAAAGAACAACCAAAGCAAGCATCTCCCAGAAGAGCAGGTACAAATCTTGCACTTTCGGTCACCAACAGCAGAGGTCATGTGCACACTGGCCAGCTGCAAAGAGTTCTGCAACCCTGATCTCCTTCATACTCAGAAGGAAATTAACAGTATAAACAACGTATAGGAGGATGAAGCCATCCCGGCTCAGGGCAGGAAGCATCTCTGCTCTGGTGAAGCCAGAGGTTACAGATTCACAGTAGGCAGCAGCCCAGTCTGTCTCCTTATGTCAGCACTCCAGAGTGGTCTCATTTGAAATGATGGATCAGGTCAGATCACCAGGCTGCCCTGATCACTAGCAAGTATAAGTGAGAGGCAAAAGAAATCGTAGTTGCAAAGTGTTCTCAACAGCTTAACTTTTGGTTAGCCGTGAAGTGGGCAGGCAGCTGGATTTGATGATCTCTGAAGGTCCCCTCCAATTGGGCAATTCCATAATTGTTTTCTAGGATAACCTCATGTGCCATCTGCCTATTGCTATATTTGTTCAATTATGACTGCAAAACCTCAGATTACACAATGGAAAAGTGCATTTTCCAAATATCTTCTTGTGTTTTCTGGGAAATAACTTGCACCGACATCCCCATCCCAGCTCTCAGCTGATGCCTGGTTTGAATCTAGAATCCAGAGCTGCCAATGCCCAGCACCACACAGGGATGCAGTGAAAGCTCTTGGCTATGATGTTCTGTTCCCAGATTAATTCTGAGCCTGGGGAGGGCTGATATCTCCCAGTGGCAACATGTAAAACCAAGGAACATCAACATACTGAGCCTTGCCTATAAGTGTGAAAAGCCAGCAGTGCCAGGAGATGCCCAACAAGAACTAAGGCCATCCTCAATTTATCACTGTGATACAATCTGTAAGATTGTGTTTCTTCACCTCTTCCCCCATCTGCTGTGTCTTTCCTCTTCAGACACAAACACTATCTCTCCACTGTGATTTTTCCCACTGATAAATAACAGTGGCTGATATGTTTCACAGACGATGAAAGGGCAGGACAGAGGAGACCGTCTGCTTTCAGGCTGCTCCAGCATTTTTCAGTCTTATGTGCCAGGAAAGATGTTTCAAAACATGACAGCACACCAAATATTGACAGGTAATATTGAACAACATCCTGGGGCTATCCACAAAGAGATGGGAGAAACACACAGGAGCAGTCTAGAAGAAAGTTCTAAAATGAACATGAAATGAATAAAATTGACTAAAAATATAAACTAAACTGAAACAAGAGCTTTTAGTCTAGAAGAGAAAGGCCAAATATACAAGAAGCTAACTGAGAACTTGTTTTTGCCAATGTTACATAGTACATGTTCACATATGATCTTTGTGGGGGACTTAATAAAATCCACAGTGAATTTAATATTTTAAGGCTAAAGGAGCCATTAGATCATCAAGTCCAATCTCCCCGTGCAGTATGTGGTCCAGAATTTCACCAAATCATTCCTGCTTTAAGCTCAGTATTTCTCCCAGACAGGAATCTACTACATAGGAAAAGCATAAATGCCCGGAGTGTCATAATTCAAAATAAAATCCTGAGGACTTTATGACCTCCCATATGGGTAATGCGAGCATCAGATACGGCTTTCTGGAAGCCAAGAGAAGGGGAATTACACCAGCTCTCATCCCACAGGCTGTTACTGTACCTCATCCATCTGCTCCACCCCTGTCTTTCAACTCCGGCCCCATTTGATCCCCCAGTACTACAGTAACAGTGATGTCGGTAACTGACAAATCAGTGTTCCACCATCATTTGGCAGCACAGAGCAGTGAAATACAGCAGGAACTGCCAAAAATAATTACCATGTTCCCATCAAAAACTAAAAAAAAAAAAGAAAAAAAGCTTTTATTTTAAAAGAAAAAAAAAAGAAAAAAGCTAGTGTTTAAATCCTCTTTCTTCATACTTTAATTGTGCCCAGGGTTATGCCACAATTCAGGTAAATGATGTTTATGTAACTGGCATTTGGCTGAATGCATAATTCCTATTTAACAGCTGAAGAGAGGCATTTTGGGGCTTCAAAGAAATCTGACAGGTAATTCCCACTGTTGTTCTGCAGGGTAGCTGAGAGGTAATTATCCTTCTCACTAGTAAATCAATTAGGAATGAATGTATAGAAAGCTCTCCCCCTCCTTCAAGTAACTGCTAATCCTCTAAGCGCTAATGAGCAGACACTGCTAGCAACCCGTCAAAAATCGACAGGAGCTGTGAGGCACACAAGGTCCTACCAGTAACTCGAATCTGATGCCTAACGAGAAAACATCTTGCGTGGAAAGGGTCTGTACAGTTCACTGTGTGCACATCTGATGCTTTTGGTATCTTTTTTCCCCTACTGTTCATTGCCTCAAAGAGGTATTTTTGAGGCTCACACAGAGATCACTGCATCATGCGCAACTGGGCAGCACTGTGCTCTTAGAGGTGAAACATGAGGGATCTAGATTTTCTCTGTTGGGGTACCCACTGCCTCTCAAACTGCTCTGCGATTCATTATTGGTGGTTACCCTTGGAAGCTCAGTAAAAATGTGATGCTTACTCTTCAGGCCATTTATGGGTGAACAATATTTACCCAGATACATTTGGAGGAGATTACAACCTAAGTGCATTTTCTGCAGCACACAACCTCATGAATCTGTAAGGGGTGAGTGCACAGTAAGCCTGATAATGAATTTGACAAATCCCTGATGCTCAAATCCATTGACATCTTCTCCAAGCATTTTTCAGATTCTGAATCAATGCTTGGGATTGCTTTGCTGGTCAACAAAGTAGAGCCGGCTCCAGACTAGGACAAACCACCTGTTTAACCATGCACAGTAAATATATTTAGCAGAGGTAGAAAGAATGAAAACAAGCTGTTCCCACAGCAACCACACTAAAGCTGTTTTCCTAAGGCTTTTCCTTATAGTTTGTCTCTACATTTCGAAAGATTTTTTGGAAGGGAGGAGAGGAGGAAAGACAGACAGACCAAAAAAAAGAGGGAGAAAAAAAGATAACTAATCTGTAAAGCTCAATCGCTTGGAAAATTGTTGGAAGATAATCATATATCTTAGTACTCTGATTTATGAGGGAGACCTTACACCAGTGACGTAGATTTGTAACTGAGCGTACTGCCTCCAATTTTGGGTGGGCAGAGTTGCTTTGGAAACAGAATGAACAAGCATTAACTCCTCATTGCCCACTGTGTTGGTTCTAGTAGGGGGTGCAAAGGCCAGGAGAGTTTATTAGGAAACATCTTCATTCTATTTTGCTCAGAACAAAGAAGTCAAAGTAGTTCTCATCTTCTGCGCTGGAAAATATATAAGCTGCCCCCCCTTCCCACCACTTCCTCTTTTGCCTCTTTAAACTCAAAGGCATACATTTTCACCTATAATAATCAGAGCTACAACTGCCTTTAAGTTGCACACACTGAAATAAGCATCAATCTTGAAACCTCTGTGGATTGACCAGTGATGGAAAAAATAATAGCAGTAATAATGATACAAGGAGTAGCAGAATACAAATTTGGAAATCTAACAAGGGAGACAAGAGCTAGGCAGTTTGGATGTGATGAGAGAACGTACTGCACCCCCATCCAAAAAGCTGACAGCATTTTGCTATGTGCTACAGCTCTACCACATTGATTTCTGTGGGCAGCTGAGTGTGCCTATGTCCCATTACCTCCCTTGAACCCACACAGGCCGATTTTAAACCAAGAAGGCACTGAGTAGCAACTCCCGGGCTGAGAAACAACTCTAAGCCAGCCAGAGCCCTAATTGCATCACATGGAAAGCATGAACAGGTGGGTGAAAGCCATGATTTCATCTTCTCTTTTACACCTTCGGATCACATCTTAGGTCTCTCACCCACTTGTGTGAGCATATTCTCCTTTTGGTTCCTTGATGTGATATAACCAATCAAAATGTCAATTACATTTCTACCTCCAACTTCACAAAGCCAGAAAAAGTATAAACACTGAATGCAGGAAGAAATGCCCTTTGCCTTGCTGTTTCTACTAATAAAGAAACAGAGAAGGCAAACAGAGGTGTATTAGCTAAAGTCAGGGTGAGCAAGAAGCATTTGTGTGCATTTGGCTTCTTCGAAGGTGTGAAGTCAAAAGCAAATAAAAGCAACCATTCTACTCCTTTAATTTATTCAGCGGGAGATCAAGGACTCCATCCCCATCATGAGTAAAACAGGCATAATTCTACTGAAATCCAAGGAATTACACTAGTGTAACTTAGACAGCAAAATCAAGCTCGCATGAATTGCCAATGGATTTCACACTTTAGGATCATAATTCCTCTCAGACGGAACAAAAAGTCATAATTTTGTTTCTGTATCTACCAGCTCAATGGCTCTCCCTTACCTTCCTCTTGTTAGTGGGACATACATAAAAGTAGCTCAGCACAGTCTTCAGGCCTACTTTGTCATTTAGCTTTTCATAGGTAGTGCCATAGTCTGTTGACCTGGAGAAAAGAGGAGACAAAAAGAGTTTATGTGGTTATTATGGGAATGAAAACCACTGTGTGAACAGACACTTGGGGTTGTAGCTTGAACATTACACTTAAATAGAAGCTTTTGTGTTTCATTCAGGATTGCAAGTGGAAAAGAAGAAACTTGAGTCCTTTGGGACAGAGTCTGTCACTGTATCAGTTGATTCCACAGCACCTGGGGAACTGTGGTCTGCCCATGAAGATTTCTGTGGACTCTGCTCTCATGTGCTAGTGTGGGATTGCAGATGATATCTGTACGAAGACTGATCTCAGCAGCACCCTTAGCACAAATTCCCTTTTCAGACAAATCCAGCAGAAGAATCCAAATTAAACTCAACAACAATTTTAAGTAGGCTGATTTTTGACTTTGAGATGGGGATACAAATGCGGCTCAGAATTGTAACAGCTGAATTGATGTCTTGATAAAAACGTATCTAAACTGGCATCTTGAGTCCTTAGTCACCCCCATCCTACTTTGTGCCAGGAACTGAGTTTTTCTGAGTTGCAAAGACAGATTCAGGCCCCTGTACTAGCAAACCCCACTCAGAAGAGCAGATGATCTGGGGGTGGTATTACTCGTTCGTGACTGCAGAAAAAGAGTTGCTTCGTCACAGAGGGTTTTCTGTAGTTTCCTCCTCCTCATTTGTGGGCACGTTTGAAATCGCACTTTGCCCTGTTTGTTTCTTCTCTGCTTTTACGCACTGCTTTTCCTAACAGACAAGATTTTTCCCACCAGAACAAATTGACAACTATGCAGGGCAGGATCCTACACCTGAACAGAGGTCAACACCAGGTTCTGTAGAGGGGTATGAATCTGCACAAACAGCCAACTTCCAACATCCAAACTGTCCTGACCCTATGCAGCTTCTATGACATAGACAGAGCACATACAAACCTTAGTGAGTGGACAAGAAAAGATTCACAGAAAACCTGCCTGGATGTATTGATGACATTATTAAGATCAGAATTCACAGCCCCCGCCCTCCTTTCCCTACTCACCCTTTCTTTTTACTAAAAAAGTGATTAGAGAACATCCAATACCCTTCTTAATAACTGCCTCCTGCATCTCTCCAGCATTTGGTTCTGCCTGAGAACAGTCCCATGTTCTTTGTCTGGCAGAGCAATGGCCCATATTACCCTTCTGGCATCCACGTGAACAGTGCCACTGTGCCCAGGAGCTCCACACTCCCACTCCAGTGGTTGCAAAACTGAGTGTTGCCAGGACCCTCACCTGGCTCCATCAGTCTCCTGGCTGCCGCTGCAGGCCAGAATGACACCAAATTACTAAAATGGACCCACTACAATATTAATGTTTAATATTCTTTTATACTAATGTATAGTATTGATATTCAGTGGGTCCACAGAAATATCTTAAAGGCTATCACAATAACATACTGTATTTCTGTAGCAGTTTCCTACACAAAGCATTGGAAACTTTTGTCTCACTAAGTGTCAATACAACACAAATTACCTAGCACATTTCCCCCTCCAGGAAAGCTTCAAACTGAAGCAGCTTGATGAATAAAACAAAATAATCCAAGCCAATCAATTCCACTACACAAGGCCTCCGAAACACATTAATTCAACAGGTCAGGAATCTTTAAGCAACACCAGGTCCAAAGCAGTGTGTGACAGATGGAGACCACATACTAAGCTTTTTCCTTCGTTGTACTCTTCCAACTGTGCTGAAGCTCCAAACAAGTCACATCTGTGGCTACACGTGCACAAGCCACCATTCAGAGAAATAGATCACCGGTTTCAATCAGCATTCAAAGGGAATACAATTAATGAATTAATATTCTCACAGTGCTACTTTGGTTTTGTTCTCCTAGTCTTTTCCTGATCTCCCAAAATGCCTTGCACTTCTAAAGATGCAGACTGGGTGCCCTAATGACTCTTTCTCATTAAACCATTATCACTCATTGCATTTGCCCTTTGAAAGAATAGATAGAAAGGAAGTAGGATCATTATTTCATTAGCTTCTCTAAGGCTTTCTTTATTATCATGACAGTCACCACTGTCTTCATAGAAATGTCTCGAAGGATATCACAATAATATACTGTATTTCCATAGCTCTTTCCCATCCTAAGGAGCTGAAGCTTTTGTTTTGTTTTAATCCATTCAGACTAACAAAGTCCCAAAGGGCCATACTGGGAAATATCATCTTCTAGAGATGAAGGAACTGAAAGCCTGCATAGGTAATGGTGCATTCTTTCAAAGGCAGACATCTACCAATAGCCTTTTCAGCTTCTTTAATCACCAGGTACAGAGCTTGATAAACAAACTTGCTAACTCCTAACACCACCAAATACCTTAATTTGAAAACAAGTATATAGCAAGGCACCAAAAAAAAAAAGGCAAGAAACTTGGAAACTCAGCTGTCTAATTTAAGCAACCCAGCCCTGAACATTTTCAGAGGTGTGACCCACAGGTGAAACTGAATAGTTTGGGCTCTGAAAGACAGACCTCAGCCAGACAACTCCAGTACCATAACAATTGTTCATCACAGGCATAGGGATGTGAAGCAGAGGATGTGGAATCCTCCCCCCAGAAGGGTTCCATCTCAGAACTCTGTCAGGCAGAGTAAAGGAGACTTTGTTTGTTTGCAGCCTTAGCTATTAAGCTATAAAGACAGGCTATAAAATATGTAGTCAATCTCCTAGAAGCAAAAGAGCTGCAAATGCTGGGACCAGATAGCTGGGAGGGACAAGCCATCCTCCTGGAGCATGTGCTTGACTGACTGTCCTGTGAGGGGGCTTCTCTGTGCCTGTGACTCTCCCCACTGTGTGTGAAGAAGGAACAGCCATGGTACTGACTTCAGATTATCTGTGTTTTACATAAGGTACAAAACCTTACGCATCCACCTCCAGATCAGATTCCCAGCACGCACACACCCAAAGCCCCATGCTAAGAACCATGTGGATGCACAGCTCCACTTAAACAAGCAGGAGAACACAACAGTTCCATGCACCTCACACAGCACCAGGAGCCATATAGCCCAGATTAACATTTTCTTCCCTTCACTTGTGCCTGCAAACTACCTGCCTGCAGTTGCCTTTCTCCCTATGCCCCTCAAACAACTTCTAGTTTTCACCCACTGGCCAATTTTCTCCCAGTTTGACAGAGAAACAAAAGCCCTGGAGTAATGAAGTTTCTACAGATTTCATGAAAAACAGCAGCCAGAAAAAAGAGAGGAAACTTATTCATGCTCAAAAAAAAGCTGCAGCATGAAACCAAATCCCATGAGACACGAGAGCAGGCACATCTCTGAACATCCAGCTGCAGGAAAACATTCAAACGCAGCTCACATATTAATGCACTACAAAGAATCCACCAGCACAACACAAGGAGTCAGGCTCCTGAGCTTCCATTGCTTTTGAAAATTTGTTTCTGTCTCTCCCTTGCCTGTCCGCACCCTCAAGCTACCCTCCCTGAGATAAAGGCCTTCCTCAAATCAAGGTCCAGGTGGCTCATCCCCTTTGGCCAGCTCCTTTAGTGCCTGCGAGCAGCTTAGAACTAAGACAAAAGCCAGTTTAACACTAACTCCATTGCCCTGCTCTACACCACAGTAGCTTAAGGGTTGCAGAGTCCTAAATCAGGAATCAGGCTGACTACACAACAGTTTTAATACAGACAAGCCAGAGGGCTGCTCCTCAAAAAGCTACCCAGCCACCTAGCAGCAAACAAGGAGAAGCTTTGCCTCAGGACTGTAGGTTCATTTACTGTAAAAGCAAGGGTGGAAGAATGGGATGCTGGTCAAGCAGCGGTCCTTAGGAATGGGCATTCCCTGCTTGAAAGAGCAATGCTGCTATGCTCTGTCTCTGCCTTGCCGAAGCTTTTGAAAGAAAATGGGATTATTTCTTTTCTTCTTTGTTGAAGGTTTTAGACTTGTTCCTGTCTTTTAGTGACCATGACCACTTATGGCTGAGCATCCTTCACTCCCAAAACTTTTTTCATATTTAGACATAACAGCGGTAAGTACTCTTTCCTCTCCGAGGGTTGCTTATGAGCCTACACAAAGTCAGAGCTGGGGCAAAGTCAGAGACTTGGGCAGCCAAAGGCCTGGAACAGAAACACAAGGTTAGCTCCAGAATAAACTTTTTTTCTTTACTTAAGTCAGAAAAAGGACTCTACCAGGTCAGCTCAAAGGACCATCTAACCCCATGGGCAGGATGCTATGAACCCTATTACTTACATTATCAAAATTGGCTGTGATGGAGCTAACCAACAGAATTCAGTCCTTAGCCCTTCCCTCTCTGCAGCTGACAAATCTGGATCCATACATTGTACAACGAAAGTACCCACAGAAGCTCTGTGGGGTTATACTTGATCACTTAACAGACAAAATCCAAGTATCAGTACATTAGTACTTTGGGAATCTTTCCTTTTGCAGAGCTTCTCCTTCACCCAACCATGATTACTGAGTGGCTTTAATAAATGTAACACCATAATACTGTAGATCTACAAAAAGAAACTACTCCCTCTTTTTGTCCCCATCCCACTGAAGAAAACTAAGGACAGTAATGAACGTCTGTGAAAGAGAACACAAAAGCAAGAAGATGGTGCTGCTCCTTGGTGTAGTTCCCCAGCCTATAGCAAACTGTTGATCACAGATTTCCTAAATTGAAGATGATGCCTTTGTGTGCAAGAGCCATCAGTGGGCTTTTAGTTCCATAAATCTGTCTAACCTCCCACAGGATAACTTTTGGCAACTTCACTATCCTATGGTAATAAACGCCCACAACCTACCTATGTGCATTACATCAAGAGAGGATCCTCTTTGTTTTAACTTGATAACACAATTCAAAGCCCACTGGCACAGCTTAATGGGAATGAAACCATGGAACCACATCTGCCATTTGTGATTTCACTGATTCTTGTCACTTTCCCTACAGATTTATTTTCTATCAGCAGTCTGGAAACTCCCCATAGCCACTCCCAGCACAAATTATATATCTTCCTAATCGTCCTGTAAATATTCTTTCTAGTCCAATTACGTCTTTGTTATGAAGACCTCAGAGAGTAAGCTCTAAGACTTTTTCTTGGTAAAAAGAAAAAAGCTATTCAAACACATCAGCAAAAACACAGAGTATTTAAAAACATCCTAAATAAAATCACTTTCCACCTTCATACCAAAGGTTACTTCCTTTACAGTTCTAGTACTCAACAATTCTGATCGCTTTCACTTTCAAAAAGTGACTTCTGGTTTCAAATACCTACAACTATAGGTGTTACTGGGGGAAAAAATTTCAAGCAGATCATAGTTTTGGTATTTCCTCTTGGAAATACCAATTTTTTTCCTTTTAAGTTTCATGCCATTTAAATACTCTTTCCTCACTTTTTTTTTTTAATTAATGACTATTTCTATCACCAAACTTCTGAAAGTCTTGAAGATGACCTTTGTTGATAAATTTCAATTTATGATGTACAGTAGAGATTGGCATGGCAAAGTGAGCTTTCATGATGAATCAGTCATCCTGATTCACTGTTCAGAAAGAAGAAGATATGATACTCCTAACTAGCAACACTGACCTCCTCTTTTTTTTTTCCCCTCTAGATTCTTCCTTTTTTTCCCTTCTTTTCCTCTTTTTTTTCCTTTCTTTCTTTCTTTTTTTTTTTTTTAAACTCTCACTTTAACTCTCACAGGGAAATGTTTGCACCAAACACTCATTCCTCTGTAGAAATGTCTGCTCAGATGGGCATCAACTCAGTCTCTGGAGATGTCAGTTCGTGTACTCAGCCTGCAAGGACAGCAGGCACTAACTTAAAAGCTATATGTTGCATCACACTTGTTCCTATTGTACTGTGGGAGGTCAGTGGTGCTTTGTATAATCCAAATAATCATTTGTCCAGAATAATGTGTCCCTGACTGTCTAAATACAGGCAGTGTGTGTATATACACACACATATACATACACATTATATTTATATGTACATAAATATATTTTTTTCACATAGAACAAAGGCTGTTCTGAAAGTAATGCCTCCTATCTTATAATGTTGGCCCACAACAGACGCAAATGTTGGTGGTATGGCAGTAGAGGCTGAACCTTCCCACCAACATTCTGTTATATGTTGCTGCTGTGTGATAGGTGGCAGTAGAGGGGCAGTCTGACATGGAAGTGCATATGAAACAAAGGTGTGTCACTTAACTCCTCCATGTGGAGAAAATGGCATTCACTGACATTCATCGGCACTTGCTGAATGTTGACAGAGACCAAACAGTGGCTGTGAGCACAGTGAGGCAATGGGTGTTATGTTTCAGCAATGGCTCTGGTGCAGATTTTTATGAGTGTGGCATGCAGGCTCTTGTTCATCACTGGTGAAAATCCATAGCTAGTGGTGGTGACTGTTGAAAAATACTGTTTTGTAACTGAGAATTTGCTCTATCAAATAGTGTTACTGTACTCTTTTTATCTGTTGTAGTTTCCATGGAATTAAATAGGTGGTATTACTTTCAGAGTTACCTAAGTATAATAGAGGCAGTATACTTTTACTGTGGGACACAGATTTGGCTAAAGGCAGCTCTACAGTTCCCATCATTCTGCTTCAACTAAAAATGGCAATTTTTTTTTTTTCTAAACTTGAGAAAACTAAGCAAACTAATGGATCCTTATACCTCATGGCAGGCAAGCATCTGAACTATAACACCTGGGTCAGTGTAAAAGCCTGCTGCAAAGTATGCTCTGCATTTAGCAAAACTCAGATCCTGATCAAAGCAAGCAGGCTGCAGGTGTAGTGGTACCTAAGCATTGCTTTATATTCTGCTGCAGAATAACCCACAATAAGGAAGCAGAAAAGCAACAAAGACTAGTGTCTCCTACTGTGATGCTAAAATAAGTACTCCCACAGCAAGAATCCAAATCTTCTGTACCTTGGAGGTTTGTCTGAACTTAATTCTATCTACCTGTGAGCTGGTTATTTAACTCTAGCTCCCAAGACTATCCACATGTATTGGGTTAACATGGCAAGGTTTTGGTAGCTGAGGGGTGCTGCGGTGTTAAGTTAAGAGACAGCTCCAGCTTCTCCAATAAGAACCAACTGCTGACTAGAGCTGAGTCATGAGCAACGCTGGTTGTGCCTGTGGGAGAGCAGATATAAGAAAGGGAAAAAAAACCCAGCTGTGCAACAGCAGCTGGGAGAAAGAATCATCTGCTTGTCCAGTCTGACCTGAGACAAGGGCACCGCATCCCTGCAAACACCACCCAAAAAGTTAAATTCCCAGGAAACAGGGATGATCTGCAGCTAAGACATTCTGGCTTCATAAAGGTCTCTCTTCTTTCTGCTCTGATCATTTCAGTACTGTGAAATGCATGGAAAAGCATTACTTTTATACAGCTCTAAAGAACTGCACCTCATCATTACTCACTTCCCTTTTGCTCTAAAAAATCTGACATATTTATCATGTTCTTCATTCCAATATATTCTGATTTTCCAAAGAAGTGTCACTTCTGACATAACACAAGGTGTGTTAATTTTTTCAAACTGTGCATCATTCAAAAACTGACGTAGTTAAAAAGAGAGCAGCATGGAGGTGGTACAGTCCAGTGCCTCAGTCATAGATATTAGAAGTCAGACAACTTCCAAACAACTTATGCAGTCAGCCTGCAACACTTTCCACTCCCTACCTCAGCTGGCCCCACAAGCCTGACACCTCACTGCAGCTCTCAGCACTGCACCCACACAGCCCGAAGAGAACTACAGGATCCCACCTGACCTGAGGCAGGGCTCCTCAGTCCTCCAATTTCTCTCCCACTTAACTCAAGCATGGGAAAAGATTGCCTCTTACTATATCCAAAACAATAAAAAAGAAAAAAAATATATATGTTCATGAGATGCAACTACCTGAAGTAATAGAGGGCTGACAGACAATGCAAGAAGATCCTCCCGGTTGTAGGAGCATGTTTACTTCCAGTCACAACACAAGTGAGAGTCTCTACTTGCTACTGTTTTACAAGTAGCAAGACAGATACTCAGCTAAAGTCATCACGACCCTAGTAAATTCAGGTTAATGACAGATCTACACTAATCTAGCATTGGTAGACCTGTACTAATTTACACAATAGAGGTCAGTATACCTGAGTTTCTAAAGAAGTACGTTTGCTGTTTATATCAATGTTAATAAATGATTGTGACCCATATGGTAGATTCTCAACATGGAAACCTACCCAACAAAACCGCCTGTGAATTTGGAGTAGCTCAGATTGCACATACCTGAACATTCCTGTATTCTTGTGCCTTAAGCCCCTACTGTTTAATATTTTTCAAGCCACAGTTGGCTCAAGCTTAATTTTGCCCCAGAAAAGCCTCCTTTTTCTGCCATCCTTCTTTCTCAGCACTCAGACGCTTATCTAACGCAAAACACTTTGCCTTGGGAGAATAAAGCAGTTGAATTTTTTTCAGACAGAAGATCAATAAAGTGGAAACAGCTTGAAAAGTCAATCTGCTCCAGCAGTCCCCCAGGAGATGGCTTGATGATTGTCATTTTAATGAAGGAATAGTAAACAGAGCACGAGGAAATGCACATCCCCTCCAAATTCACAAGGGAGGATACCTTAGGCTGAGAAGCAGGAAAGAAAAGGAAGCACTCTAAGAGACCAGACATCTCTCTAGCTTGATAGGCCATCTCAAGCAGCAGTCAGGCTAGTAAGAGCCAACAAATTTCTTAAAACTGAGAGTACAGCTCTAGTAATACACTGCAGAACAATATTTCCTCCAGGTATTAGATGAGAAATATTTTTTGTTCCGGCCCTGAAGCACAAAGATTAATAGCCCTGATGCCATTGCTTCTAAGTAGTGTGCTGGAAATGTGTTTCTTATTCATGCTGAAGTCATGACTTGTATCTAAATGGGTTTCTGAGGAGCCAAGCATCCCGCATATTATCAAGGCAAATGGAAAGGGAAACTTGACTGTGAGGCAAGATGCTATGGTCCTTTTTTCTAGGTATGCCATGGAGTTTCTTTGTCTTCACATTTAGTCAAAATTCAGCTACTTATGGAAAGGATCAAGCTCACAAACACGCAGGATGCAAACTGTGAGGGTCACTGAATTAAAAAATTATGTTGTATTAAGCATATTGGAAGACTTGGAGAGCTGCAAGTTTCTGACTTTGCCACAGGCTTCCAACTTGGTTGCGATCTTTCTTCCACAGTTACACACACTGACATATTTTACTGTTACAACCGTGAAGGTTGGAGGACAGCAGTTCCCACAAAGATTCACACAGATGTGGAAATTTCAGCTATAAGCTGTGATCAACACTTCGCTAGCCATGACAGACAAATTGGAATTACTGTGTGAAGTCCTGTGCCCTGTGCCATGCCAGAGGTCAGAATACATCAACATAATTGCCTATTCTAGCTTTCAAGTCAATGACTCAGTACATTTGGGGCCTTTGGCCACGCTTTCTACTTGAACTTGCACTCCAGTTCCACTCAGAATTTCTGTTTATGGACTGTTACTCACACTTCTGCTTCCATGGATCCATGCTTTAAAATAAATTGGAGCAAAACTCCTTACACAATACAGAAGGTCTTTAATTGCATTTTCTCTCTGTACAGTTCCTTCAAAAGTCCTGGACAGCTTTAAAGCAGTAGCTCTGAAGTTCTTTCAGTCACGTTACTTAGCACAGGAGAGAAATTGCTTTCTTCCTTCATTCCACCTGATGCTCTATTAAACTCAATGCTTCAAAAGGCAATGAGAAAATGAATCATGATGCTACATTCCTGAAGAGCACCATTAAGACCCCAGGGATAATGTCAGCATAAAGGGTCACCCATCTTTCAGCAGGTAGGTTGCAATAGCCTGTGATTAATTAGGAAGTAGTGGCAGCTCATCATTAGCCATTTCCTAATCCTTTTTAGTTGCCTTACCAGAAAGCACGTGGTTTGTTTTAACATCAGCTTTACATTCTGGGAATGAATCCTCCTGCAGGCTGAACAGTCCTAATCCTAATCAACTACCCACAACAGGGGCAGTTTGCAGGCTCGTCTGCATACGTCTCTAAAGGTTTTATTCTGCAGACAGGTAAGAAAATAAAAGATGGGTACTAAAGAGGAAGGTAAACACAGTGCCACAATTATTTTTAACCAAAACCTTTGTCACAACTGAGATATCAGTGAACAGTGCACAAGCATGTTGAGCACAAGAAGATGTAAGGAAAGCAGTGCATCTCTGTGACTGATCGCAAAGAGTCATGGCAGTTATGGGTGGCCATGAATTCAGGGAGGATGAACTTTCTCCCACTGCTTCATCTCTTCAGGAGGCCTCTGGGAGTGGGGTAAGACAAGAAACCTACTGGATTCACACTTCTGCCTTGAGTAAACTCCTTGACTGCGCGTTTTAGCATTAGAAACTACCCATCACATCCAAAACTGGAAGCTTCAACACATTACAGTAAGCTCCTCACAGCCTTCACTACATGCAGCCATATCACCCACTCTAAGTACCAGAGTGGACCTACATCATTTAGCTAGATGAAAATATAAATAGATAGGTGAGATCATCTTCCACTAAAGAATAAAGCCCAAGAGTCAACCAAACTTCCCCCAACCCACTGCTTCTCTTTCCCTCATACTTCTATAACCCTCTGGTTTGTGTTTATATTAACCATTGTCCGTGCAGTCAGGAAGTGCCTTTCCCCAGACTCCATAGACTTGCTTATTTATTTGTTCTTGACTCAGAGGTAAAAGAATGTTTCCATGTTAATGAGCTAAAATCATGGATCAATACTGTTCACATTGAGACTTAAGTGCTGTGATTATTGGAAGAGGGAAACACAACAAGAGATGCTACATCATGTACAAGTGCATCTATTACACAGTTGCTAAGCTTTAAACAATGCATTTGTAACAATCAGAGTAGCATGGTAAAATAACAGCTGTCTCTTCAAGACAACAGTAAATGCATTGGGGAGTGCTATCTGAAGGAGTTATTTCTTTGTCCATACTTTCCTACATAACTGACACCGAAGATGGAGCAAGTAAATAATGATGAGTTTTTCCTACAAGTAATTATTTCACAGAGATTACACTCTAATAGCTCCAGTACACAAAATATTTACAGGAATTAATCTCCCTTCCTCATGGATAAGGGCAAATGATAAACACGGGTTTCTTTGCCCACCCAACCTCCCTCCCCCCCACAATCTTTTTATTTTTAAACCATATTCTGCCACCACTTATCAGGGTCCCTGCAGCAAAAATGGGAAAGAAATGTTAAATGCTCTGCTGGGAATGGGATCTCATCCTTAATGACATCATCAATAATTGCTGTCACCAGCTAATATCAGAGTTGCAACCTTACAGGGAAGATAAAGAGGCAGGGTTTTTCAGATTGTGCTTTCTAGACAGGCTCTAAATGTGATTTTGCTACATGCTCTTAAATGCTGCCTGGATAGCTCATAGGAAAGCAAAAACTAAAAGCAGATTGAAGCTATACAGGGAGTACTAAACCTAGGATTGTCCTGTGGATGTCCCAGAATAGTGCTGGATTCAGAGAGCAGGAGGTAAACACAGTAGAGGCTGTCCTACAGCAAAGCTTACACCTTTGACGGCAGTTCCTTGGCACCAAGGGCATCTCCAGGCAGCTGCTTCTTCGTGCAAACATATTCCAGTAATTCCCCAGCCATCACGGCCCAGATGTCCCTTATGACTTTTCTAAATTGAGGCTACATTGTAAATCGCTGAAAAGTTATTTAGCAACTCAGACCTTGTCATCACAATCTAGAAATCATTAAGAAAATTTGTACTCCAAGATTCTTTTAAAAAGAGACTGAACAGTTCCTAGTTGTAGCCTGAGGCTGAAGACTCCAGATCAGTGCCTCTGCAAATGTCTGCAGCTTGGGAGCCTTGACAGTACCTACGATGAGCACAGACCTTCCCTCACACCAATGAGCTGCAGACCAGCAGCGCTGCTCCCGTTTCATATGATATGCTGAAGGCCAGATACTGACAATCTCCATGTTTTTGTACAACAAACTAAGAACAAAACAGTTGTTTGAGTGCTTGTCTGTTCCTTCCCAGTGCAACCAAGCACGCTCTTCAGACGAACAGAGGAGGAGACAGGCATACCCTGCCAGCCCTGGTTTCAGCTGGGAAGTAGCAGCTCCCAAGCCCAGATGTTTGGGGTCACTATGTCTTCTCAGGTGATTCAATTATTAATTCCCTGACAGAATTAATATATTAATCATCAGATAACAATGGAGAGATAAGCAGCATGCTGGGAAATCACCCTGATTTTCAGATTTTATAGTCTCCATATAATTAATATTCAACACGTCACACATTTGTTGCTCCAAACCTTGCACCTCCTCCTTTTACTGCTCATGTCTTTCCACAAAAACACAGTATTTTAACTCATCATTTAAAAAAAAGGTATGTATATGACATAAGAGACAAAAGATCAGTGTTCAAGTGATGCCGAAGTCTAAACTGCATGTCTCCTTAGTTACATGCACTAAACACAAGAACACTTTTTTTAGTGAAAATGCATATCATTCTGGAACCATTTAGATCCCATCACATGACAGTTTGGTCCATGTTCATGTCAGGATAGTCACTTCCAAGACTCTAAGCAAGAGCACATCTCAGAAACAAGGTGCAACTTGCCCCATGCAGATATAGCTGGGAGATGAGACCTGCTCCCAGCTCTGCCCTAGGGCTTGTTCTCAGCACTCCTTACGATCATTGCGATCTCTGTTCATCAACACCAAATAAACATGGTGAACAATGGAGCAAGAAAGACGTTTGCTGTGCTGCAAACAGTGTTTCTCTGGAGCCACTTCTCTTGGAAATCAAAGACTCGCAATATCTGATGTGTCGTGCAGTTCTCCACTGCTCGTTCCAAGACCACCACGTGGCTGGACAGTACTTTATCCAATCTCAGTGTCTCACTGAGCAAGACAGGCAGAGCAGATTCTATCATCCCAACAAGAAAGGGAAAAGTACAATAGTTTCATCCATAATAACGACTGCTTTGCTTGTGCAAGCTAAACCTTTTGGACTGCATTACCCCTACACCACAGCCATGCATATCCAACGCAAATCGAGAGCTGTATTTGTACTACAGTAATAACTTGGAAGAACTTGTTTAATATCGGAAGACTTAGCAGAGCAGATGAATGGCTCTGACATGATATCCATGGGATAGAAATTCAATTAAAAACTGCAAGTGGCACGGAAGTGGTAGTTATTGTTCAACACGTATCATGGGGCCTTTGTTGAAATACAGCTATTAGCTGTGCTGGTTGAGAAATTCTGTTTTCCTTTATGGCAATCTGTTAGCTTGTAGAAAGTTAAATTAATAAAAACACAGAATTACTCTCACACTATTAGAACATAGCAAAGCCAAGGGCTAGTTACATATTTTACAATTATGGATTAAGTGCATTATGCCAAGGAAATTAAAGAGATGTCAGAATTATAGTAAAAATGAAAGACTGCTGGGTTCTAAAGGCTGACAGTGTGACTATCACATGCAGAACATGCTGGTTTGTCAGACATTATCTTCCCCATCACAGCCCTCCAGAACGTTAACAATTATTCCTAATGCTAGAGCTACAAACGTGTTCAGCCCATAGTGGATGCGCACTTGCATGGGAAAACTACCTCCTGTAAGCAGCATCTGAAATCCATCTTCTGTCTTGGAAAATTAGTTTTACTTCCTGAACACAGTGAAAAGGAGAATGGAGGAAGAATTATTTTCAGGTAGATGGAGGGCAGAGCTCACAAGGAAATAACTCCCTAAGCCCTGCCAACTTTTGCAGAGTTCCAAAGACAGAAGAGACAGGGACAACTGTGATCCCACTGACTTTGAAATGCTGCATCATAATGAGACTATTTCAATTCTCTCTACTCACACGGTTTCTTGACCTCATTTCTACGAGTAGATAGCTGTATTCACATTGTAAGACTCAGATGGAACTAGGGATCTCATGCTAGAGTCTATCCAGCTTTAGAAAACTAGTTCAGGACACCTGTCTTGGACCTAATACATCCTGGTTATAGCAGATATGAGCACAATGTATGAGGAAGCAGCAAGCAGCACAGGTACTCTGCAAGCTCTTCTGCCTCCAGGGCAGAATTAAGGGGTTATTTTAATAGATTGTTGTTTGGTTTCATTTTTTTTTTTTTTTTTTTGATGCTGAGTTGAGAATTTTAGCAACCAGTCTCTGAACAGTGATTTCTGTTGCTTCCAAGAGCTGTATTTATTACCTATGCTGTGTAAACACAACACCCTTTGCTGTAGGGAATGACCTAGCAGAGGATACCATGTTTCTCCAGTACAAGAACTCCAAGTCTAGCACCTTCATAAACGCTTTACAGGTCAGATACAGAGAGGTTAGTGATAGCAAGGGGCTCTCTGCCCCCTTTCCTCCCACATAGCTCAGCAGATGGACTGTGCTGAATGGACAAGGAGAAGCAGGTTACCACAGACAGGCTTTCAAAGGCGACAACTCTGCAGGTACCGAGATATGCTGAGGACATGGCAAAAGGCTGCATTGTGCTGAGTTTGAGAACTATTAAAATATCAGGGTAACATAAATTCCCTGGTGATTCCCTGTGTGATTCCACACAGTGTTCTGCCAGCAGCCATAAAGCGGGCCGCAAGTACCTGCACTTCTCTTTCCCCACCCCGCAAGAGTTATCATCTCTAACGAGAAGCACTCACTAGGATCATGAAAATGTTTTTTTTTGTCAACTCCTCTGCTTCAGTTTCCCCATTGAAAAGAGGAGATAAGCACACTGGATGACTTCCAATTCATCTTTTTAAAAAGCATCTTCTGAGCATTATTTGCATGAATAAAATACCTAGTGTGACCAACATGACTAAATAAGCATAGAAAAAAGATAAAAGGAAAACTCAGTTAATTTCTTGGTTTACATTCAAAAAATATCCAATACAGGTTCCTAGCTGAAAAATCATAACTCTCACTTAAATAGCATGAAGATATATTGACCACTTGCTGCCAAAGGATGCCAGGGCACTGCTCTCTACATAGGCCAAAAATTGAAACCATCACACTTCCACTGCAGACAAGTAACAGCATCAGCACCAGTGTGGCTGTGAACCTCCAGTGGCCTTCACTTTTGCTGCAGCCCCAGGGCTAGCAAGAGCATGAGGTTCTGCACAAGCTGTCTGCTTGCAGCACTGCCACAGCTGCCTTGATGCAGTGGGATGAACAAAGAAGCCAGCAGCCACATTTGTCATTATCTGTGCTCGCCAGCACCCACCCTCCATGTATGCCACATCAGCTGGGCAGCAACCTAACAAACGGAGAAGAGAAATCTTCCCCTTGCTTCTGCCACACACTCACCTCACCTTCAGTTCCCAAACATTGATAGAAAGGATTAAAGAGAGTGCTACTTAAAACAGAATGGATATAGGATTCAAAACCAATTACCAAAGTATAATCTTGCTCAGATGAGCGTGCTAAGAATAATTACTGTCCACAAGATGAATATTTGTTGAAGACACATTACAGAAGACTGTGTAATTAAATATCACAACCAATCCTAATTTATTTACCAAACAATTCACATTTAAGAGTTAAGAGTGTTTGAGCAAAAGCCACTCGGGAATTTTTGTAGCAGTCAAAAGTTTGGGGAACAGCAAAAACAGTAAAAACACCAAAGATAGGTGTGACAGAGCTGTGATCAAATCAAGGATACCTTTATTTTTCTGCATCCATACTGTTCCATTCTCAGGTTGAAGTTGTTTGCAGAAAAAAAAAAATAAAAGGCATTCTTACATTGGCTGCTCTGCAGTCTGGAGGACAACATAATGCCCCACCTGGGAAGCAACCTGAGGGGTGGCTCGCAACCAGGCACCAAGTGCCACAAGTGCTGCAGCCCAGCTCCTGGGCAAGAGGCTCCCCTTGCCATGTGTCCCCCCAGAACTACTTATTCCCTGAGTCTCCACAGCTGCCCTATGAGAACTTTGGGGTTTTCACAGAAGCATGTTGCCCTGATTCTTGAGGACTACCACACTGCTGAGCAAGTGATCTAGAATCCAGAGAAGGACCTCTAACAGCAAAACAAGATGCAGAACCCTACTTTCCTACTGACTGCAGTCTCAGGCAACAGCATGTGTACTTCTGGAGACACTCTGAGCCTCCAAAGATAAGAACAACTCTTCTCTGTTCATCTTGCTACTATTTCACAAACATGCATTCTGTCTCAAGCAGACATTTTTCAAGTATTTGAAAGATGCAAGTACAAATGCTTGGAAGGGAGATAATACTAGTGTTAATCAAATATTCCCATGCAAGAAATGTACTGAGTCCCAAAATGAGAATATCAGAACAGCAATGTTAATTGTATTTTTATAAATGAGTTAATAAAATGAACAGCTGAATACGGTCTATTTCATTCTATAAATAAAGTTTTAATCTGGCTTATTCCTTATCAAAAAAAATTCTGCTTTAATGCTAGATGTGTTTTAATGGATATTCTTTGTGCATACTAGAAATGGTTGTATATAAACGGAAAGATTTTCAAAATGACCTACCTAATACAGATGACCAATCAAACTTAATGAGAGTTGGTCTTCAGGTTAAGTATACAACTCCAACAATTTCAATCAAAATACTTCAAGATTGCTTATACCCGGTTTTGCCCTGAAGCACTTTTCTTCTTTAAGTGCATTTACCTTGCCTCCAGGTCATTTTCTCAGTGGCATCTTCCCTCCAGCCATCCAGTCTCATGAGAAAAACTATCCCATGTGGTCTCTCCAGCCAACCACACAACTTGGAACAATAATCTCTGAATACTAAATATGCAAAGAACTCTTACTGTTGATAATCTGTGATAGAATGAGAGGCCGTCCCTTCAAATCTGAGAGAGTAGGAAAGCATGAAAACCTTGCAGACATTAACTAAAAGAATAGCGCTTTACTGCCCCTAACTTGGACTTTGGAGAGGTAGTTTGGGGCTTTTTGTAACAAATACCTTCGATGAGCCCATGTTTAATGTTGTATTGAGAAAAAAACCAGTTATGGATAAACTTCGTCCATTAGAGACCTGTGAAAGGCCTAGAAGTTCCATCCAATTCCAGCTGAAGTCAGTCACAAGACTCTATTTGCAAAAACTGGATACAGAAAGTGGAACTAGAAAAGGGAAATTTTTGGCTGAATGTCAGTACAATCCTGTAACTTGCAGAATCACCAACAGTCCTGATTGGAAATTCTTCATCAAGATGTCTTGATGGACGAAAAAAAAAGTAAAACTGAAACATCACACTCTTTCTAG
This sequence comes from Aquila spilogaster, assembly GCA_024606505.1. Lineage (NCBI taxonomy): Eukaryota > Metazoa > Chordata > Aves > Accipitriformes > Accipitridae > Aquila > Aquila spilogaster. Next base: position 16,546,281 of record JANHGO010000012.1, read on the forward strand.
ATAGCACGGGCTTGGGCCTGCTTTGGCATTTCAGCCATGGTAGTGTCTCCCACGTTAGGCAACAGAATTGTCATTGCTCAAACATAACAAAACCTATCAGGGCACACAGCACCTATGCAGCAAAATGAGAGCATAAGTATGCAAAGAAGAGGCCATTACCTGCAGAGTAATTTGACATAGTGGTCTCTCATTTGAGCCCTCCCTTAGCAGACAGCAGCAGACACATGAGCCCCAGGCTCACCTGTATGCCACAGCAATCAGCTATGGACACCCCACCATCGTTTGTGTTATTTCCAAGTGAACGGAAGTGAGGGACATCTCACAATTTGCTCCATAAAAAGACTGGAGGAATAAAGCCATACTTGCAGAACATAAACAGGGATTTCACAGTGCCAAGTCTTCATTTTTATCACATCAGATAGCTCTTTCTTTGTAAAGGGAACTCTGAGGAAGGATAACTAAAGGTTGTTAAGATTTGCTGCAGCTTTGAGTTTATGATGGCAAACCATTTTTTTTTTCTAAACTACTTGCAACAAATGTTGCTAGGCAGAAAAAGCCAATATAAACACTTGTAAATGCTCTACCGAGAGGCAGAAGGGAAAGAGGTATGCTGCGCTGAAAGGACTAGATGAGGTTTTGATTTTAAAACCCTATAAACAACATAAGTATTTAACAGCAGGGAAACAGAGGAGGCTTTTTGTCTGTACTGCATAAGGATCGACAGTCCAATACAAATACAGTCCATGCCTTATTTTGTGCAGGGTGCGTCCAACCACTGCTCCTCAAAATGCATTGCAAAAGCAAATAATACACTTAAAATATCCTAGTTCAGGAAGAGAAATTAAAACATCCCCGCAAAGGGCAGAGAGCTCCTTTAAAGTAACTAATAATATGAGAAAACACAAGCTGGTTGGTCTGGAATTGCAAAGCCATTTTTTTGTGCCATAACGGTCAGACCTGCAAAGACCATGCCTTTTCAAAAAGTGTTTTTCAGTTCCCTCTGTAGAAAAGATGCATGCTTTATCTGCACACACACGCTCTCCATCTTAGCAAATAAAATCCACTAACAGGAATCTACTACTCACCATCTCCTACTTCAGTTCAGAGCCAAGGAATAAAGTCACAGGATGTGGATGTTTTTATCTTGTTCCCCTTGAACCATAAGTTCTTTTAAAGGAGAAGCTATCAAAGAAGGGTCTGGGCACCTCATCTAATTGTCACGAGCGGTATACTGCCTCTAACCCTATAGCTGCCCTTATCCCTGCCAAGATAACCAGGAACTTCATCTAAAGGGACTTTCTTTTTGCAATGCTGATATTGCATCCTCAGCCCTTCAACGTACAAAGCATCTTTGTACTTAACATTTTTGCTCCTAGTTGGTGATAAAGTGATGGGGGCACTTTACAGTTTCATAACAGTTTTCAAGTGACAGAAAGCCTGATGAAGGCTGCACTCAGTTCGCAGATGTACCCACATGACAGAGAAACACACGAGCACCAAAGTAGTAAAAACAAATGAATGTATCTACAGTGATTGGAGCAAGTGGACCTCTGTTCATCCTTGGGGCTGGTTGCACCTGAGGTACCTGCAAAACACGGCTATTACTTCACAGCTTATCCAGATAGCTGCTTCTACATGAACTAATTTTTATTTGAGATTACCCAGAGTAATTCTCAGAAGACTATTTGCTCCAAGGAAAACTCCAGTGTCAAAAGAATCCGCTAAACTTTATCTTAACATAGGATTACCTCAATCTGTGTGTAATTCATTACTCACTATTTACACTTCATTATACAGGGTGACTACAGAAAGCAAAGCAACAGTCTGCTCCAGTCATCCAGGTCATTTGAGGACTCTTCCTCCCACCTTAGCACCACGAGCTAAAGAAACCTCTGTCAAGGTGGCCTGTGATCACCACTTTCCCTAGTGTTATAAGTCTTCCATTGCCTAAATACACAAAGACAGCAGCATTTTGGTTTAAACACTGATTCTGCCACAGCTTCATGCCTCTTAAAGAAAGTAAAGCTAGATTCAGAACTGTTTGATATATTTCAAATCCTGAAAACACTTCTTTTCTCTTCCAACAGCCATTAAGACCACACACTTCTGGCTTGAGCACAATTGCTCTGACAGTACTTATACGTTCCCAGCATTACTCCAGCACCAGCTGGCTGACTTTTGCTCGCTATGATCTTCATTGCATAATTAGTTGGGTAGGAGGTCAAAGAGGCCAGATGACAGTTTTTCATGCTATGAAGGCACCAGACTTATACAATCTATCTAAGTGCACATCTGCATTGCAATATTTTGCATGTTGATGGGATCTAAATTGAAGCTAACACACTGCAGGGAGCATGGCCTTAGTCTCAAGTTAACACTTGTTACTGCACACCATTCAATTTCCATATCACCTTCACTATCCCATTTGAATAATATTCTCATGGGAACATTTCAAGACAAAGTAGGATGGGTCACAGGATGCAAAAATGTGCTGAAACAACTCAATTGAAAAATCATTCAAACTCTCAGCTCCTTCCATAGTCAGCTTCTACTATGAAGCCCGCATGATTTTCCTCCCATGGTGGTAGGCTCTCATATCATAGAACCACAGAAGTAGAGTTAAGAGAGCCTTCACTGTTCTTCCTCCCCAAATCCCAAAGGCGAGACTAACTAGAATGAGGCACTTACCCTGAACAGCTGTCTATAACCTTTTAAAATCTTCCATAATGGAGACTTTCCACCTTCCAAAACAATCCATGATCAGCTTTAAGGAAGGTTTTCCAAATGTTCAATCTGTCTTCGCACTGCAGCAAATTACCCAGTAACTGGAGAACAGATTTTTGGGAGGGAGAGGGGAAATGGTCACGGTACATATATTTACAGGGCTGTTGTAAGAACCTTCTTGTTCCTTTAGCTGAACTAATGTGACCCGGCATCTCTACAAAAATTAGCTCCACTTACAAGAAGTTGCCACATTATTCAATGCACCCTTCATAGGTATAAGATGATATAATTTAACAGCAGAGAAGGCATGTAGCAGCACCTCATAGCTATCTACCAGTCCTGAGACTTGCACATTTCTTCAGGTGTTCCTTCTTGCCTCTAGAAGAGCTCACGCAGATTATGCACTACTGGAGGAAGAAATCCCTGCCTGAGCTCTGTAGTACAGCATTTGCACCCAGAAGCCATGGCACCAATCCAAGCAGCATCTCTTACCAGCTTCTCCCGAGGCCCAGACTTCCACAAGTCTGTTCTAGGAGCAGTTTCACAGGCTAACCATCTGATACATAGAGGCATGCTTCCTTTCATTACTTTTATCGAGCTTGATTGTAAGTCTGGAAAAGTGTCTTGAAAGGCTCAGCCTTACTCGGAATTTGGATCCTATGTTAATAGCCTATGTCTAAATACATATTTCCTCTCTTCAGGGTTACATATTCACTGTGCAATCACCAACAGTTCACAAATTTTTGACAGATCTGAGTTTCCTTGAGAAGCATTTGCAGATCAAGTGAACCTTAGTCCTCCATTTTGTACCATCAATGACAGTGAATCATTTTGCAATAATCCTTAAAAAATGTGCAGATATCAGCAATTTATGCGCCCTTTCCCAATATGTAGGCACTCTGGAACAACCCTTGTTTGAATATAAGGAAGTGTATATACAAAACATACATACAACTCACAAACAACTAAAGTGAAGACCAAGACTGAGACAGCCCTTTCCCAAACTAGAAGATTGTCTTGCTCACAGCCCAGATATCTGGGAAATTCCACCAGGGCAAGCTCTGTAGAGTTTTACAGATAAACTTCATAGAAGGTAAACATGTTATGAGCCTGGGTGGCTTGTTCTGGCACCCACTTCCTACTGCTTCTGGAATCAGAGGCATGGGAAAGTAGTTTTTTTGCACTAGTCACATAACTGGAGCCAGGATTGGACTTCTCACAACATTTTTTTTGTGTGTGCACCTACTCTCAAGATCCGTTGCAGATTTTCTCTAAGAGCAGAAGCAAGAGTTCAGGCATACAGAAAGAATTCAACGCATTTCTGACTTCAGGCAGCCCTGAAGTGCATTCTCAGATTTCTGTTACACAGAATCATGAAGCATACAGCCTTTAAGATTCTAACCAGATTTTTTTCTGGATCATTTGTCCACAATGAAGAGTTCCAGAGAAAAAAGCAGCAAGAAAAAGACACAGGTTAATAACACACTCCAAAACAGACACAACAATACATTTTTCCTTGTCCTAAAGAGACAGAGATCTTGGGCCAAATTCCAAAGGGGAATCAAGCACAATTCAGCTTCCCTGGCCCTTCCACCTTTGCAAGCTTCTCTACTCTCACAGAATCCTGAATTAACATTACATTCCAGTATACAGTCAACAATATTCCCATTCTACCCAAGTGTATGCAACACTCTGTGAACTTACATGCATGACAGACAGGATCTTGAACATTTTAAAGACAGAACTGTAGTAGCGAAGCAATAAAGAGCAAAGAGCAACACATCAACGTTTATCTCCTCTCCACACACTGTCCAAACAGAGATCTGGAAAATCTTCGTACACTGGACTGTAGCCACTGTTCTCGTTTGCGTGGGCCACACATCACTGCACACCTTCCTGACCAGGCACAAACAACAGATGGTTTTTGTAAGAGATGCATGTGCTGCCCACGCTCAAGTTGGTAAGAGCAACTGGCTAGATTCCCATCATCATTCCATGCAGCAGTCATGCCTGCTCCCTCAGCACCTTTAGCCAGCACGAAAAGCAGAGGCTCCACACCTCTGAGTGTCTGAGGGAGCACAAGGCACACATAGCATTTAGATTCATGAGATTAAGACCGCTTTATGCAACACTTCTAGAGGGAAGCCCCACGTCTCGCAGTCTTGTTTGCAATTTCCTTAACTTCAGAATTATTCATGGAATGGGCAAGCTCTACAGCTTGCCAAAGTAATACGTCGTCTTCTTCAAGGCG